>KB664165.1:3517741-3555754 GCA_000349025.1 Anopheles minimus
ATTGAAGCAATTG
This sequence comes from Anopheles minimus, assembly GCA_000349025.1. Taxonomy (NCBI): domain Eukaryota; kingdom Metazoa; phylum Arthropoda; class Insecta; order Diptera; family Culicidae; genus Anopheles; species Anopheles minimus. Next base: position 3,517,755 of record KB664165.1, read on the forward strand.
AGTTTAGACCTTTTCCTCCGGACACACAAAAATGACTAGAGTCAACGTTTAATGTCAATTAGACCATGAAGATTTTTTTTTATTCATCAGTGACGGCCAGGATATTTAACAAATTAGACATGTTTGATTTTGTTCTAACTTGTAATAAAAAAACGAAAAATCCAAAATCTTTACATCTCACAAGATCAGGAATAGATCGTTCCATTTTTGGAACTCATACAGGGTCTTCATTAAAATTTATTTCAATAGCTTTTACTATACCGAAACACCTCAAAATTACCATTCCCGGATAGCAACGAATTGAGCAATAAAAATGCTTTTAACCAACAATCCAACTTTCCAAGTATTTCCCGTTAAGTCAATAGCTTCCTCGCTCTTCCGTTTCACCAGGAAAATCAGGTGATGAAAATGCTTTATTTCAATCGTTTCGCAAACCACTCCACCAGCGCCGGATATCTCCCCAATCTCGGGGTGCGTAAAACTTTCAGCAACTCGATTTCACGGCACGGCATGATCACGTTCCAGCCAGGCAAGTGTTTTATTTTGCCCTGCCTTTGCGTTAGGTTCGATTTTCATATTTTTATAATTTAATACCCACATCCGAACGCACGGGTTCTCGCGGCAAAAGGGAATTCAACCCAAAAATGGCAAGGTAAGCAACAGGACAGGGAGTGATCGATACATCGCGATAGGGACGCACCGACGAGGGAAAAATAAATTATTTAAAAGTAAAAAAAACACATCACTACCAAACGGCTGCCAACTTGCAACTCATCGGCCTTTTAGCAAGTTGATAGACGGCTCCAGTCTCCTACGGTGGTGTTGGTGGCACTGTCTGATCGTACAAGAAGCTACGAAAGCTAATACGCAGTACGAAACCCGCGGGAACATCACGGACGGTAAATTCCACGCAATGCGGGAGCGTTCTCGTCAACAATTTATTGCGGCACCACGCTGAACGGCATGGTGGGCATAGCCAACATTCCGTATGTTTGAAGCTATCATGTTCTGTTTTGTTCTGTTTTTTTTTTTTTTCACTAAAACGGTTTTTAGCGCCAAATCCCAAAAGGATGCCGTGCCAACAGTCGAAACCTTTCAGTGGGAAGTGAAAAGTTCATTTTTCGAATCAAATATATCGTTGGTATCCTGGTCGGATGAGAGTGGGCTTTCACATACGGTGGCGTTGAGCTGTAAATCGGTGAAGAATTTTTAATTTGAAACTGAACTCTGGTTTACGGAAAAGTAATGAGATAAAATTGAGCCCTTGTCCTGGAACACGAGCGAGAAGATGGAAAAAATGTATTAATCACAAAGGGGAGTTAAAAGAGTTGTTGGCACTGCATATCTCTTTTTTAGTCGTCCACTCTGTCGACCAGATATGTTAAAAACGAAAAGTTAGTTTTGATATTGGCTCAATTTTCTGGAACTACTTTAATTATTGCTACTTCTGTTACTGATAGTAAATATACTTAATAAACACACCAGATTTCGATTTCCGATAGCTCTTCTTACAAAATTCCGATAAAGAATGTTCAATTCAAACTTCAAACGATAGCGTCAAACTGCTCAGCTAGAATTTCTTCTCAAATGGAAACGAAATGTTACAATTAATGCTGAGAATTTATGGAGCTCTCGTCCAGGAACAAGAGTGAGAAAGTAGAGAAAACGTATTGACCACATCGTGGAATTGAAAAAGATGTTGGCACAGGATATTGCTTTCCTTGCAATCCACTTTGGAACATGTGTTAAAAATGAAAGGTCAGCTTCGGCATTGGCCCATTATTTTTCAGGCACTCCAGTTGTTGCTATTTCTTCTACAGAAAATCGATTACACCTTACTAAATATACTTAATTAACGCTCAAGAAAATGAGCTCTGATATCCCTTTTGCTCAAATTCCATGAAAGAAAGCTTAATTTCAAACTTCAAACCATAACGTCAAACTACTCAACAAGAATTTCATCTCGAATGAAAGCGAAATAATTCAATTAATTCTTAGAATTTGTACATCAATATTTTGAAATGTTTTAATTGTCTGTTCTTTATTCTAGGTAAGATCCAAAAAATCTTGAAACATCTATTACACACTCAGCAATGTCTAACCATCTCCCCAGCTTCAAAGCATTCCTGCTGGTAAAAATCAAATGGCTAACCAGGTAAAAGTCATCACCAAACTAAATCGATCGTGAATGTCAGGTGCGGGTCCAGCAAACACCGCGCTTGGTGCAAAAGTTCATGATCATTTGTCTCAATTGAGGTGACGTTATACTTTGAACCGGGAAGGAAAAGAAAACACGCCCTGCCCCAAAACGGTAGTAGGAACCCGTGTCGGTGCTTCTGATGAAGATGATGTTTATCGATGTTCTACATGAAGCTCTTTTTCAGCCTCTACACCGTACACCATAGAACACAATCTCCTACCCAAGACATATAGAAACGGATGGATCATTTTGACTGGGGCTGTCACACCTGAGCACCCGATATAGACTGGAAGTTTCCAGCTTGACCTCGTTTCAGGGTTTACCGTGTGATGGGTTGGAGCTGCCACTCCAGCTCCACTGCTGGTGCTGTTCGTGCACGAGAAGGGAAACTGTTTCCTTTTCCAGCCAATTGATCATCGCACAGAAGGAGTTGTCTGCCATTCGTTGCCAACTCTTCCCTTTTTCCATCCCGAACCCCCCGTGGGTACCCGCGCACACCATCGAGACCGGCGCATAAATCAACTCCATTTCAATAGATTCCCCATTAATCATTTTCCAATTGCGGTTTTGGGCCGTGTACGGTGTGCGCATTGCCGTTACCGCGAGCCGGCCTGTTGTATGGCTTTTGTTCGAGTGTATCGCACGCGCGTAATGGAGTGATGTGCGGTGCGGTGTGTTCGGATCGTGACTGAAATCTGTTAACAAAACACCTCCACCAGGGTTTATAGGAAGTGAGCGTGCCGTGGCCCATCACATCATCGACGCTACCGCTGCCCCATTGCTGGTACGTGGGACCGATGTGCGAATCGATTCCGTGTCACATTTTTATGCTTGATGAAGATAAAATAAATGGTGCTGAATAAATCACGCATCCGGCGTCTAATTATAGGCAGCAGCAACGGAGATAGCATCCGGATGTTCCGGCTTTTTTTATTGTATTGTTCTTCTGTCCCACACTGTTATGACATCGGCACTTGTACCCTGGAACGACGCAGCAAATGATGCTATCGGGTGGAATTGGTATGGCAGCACACACAAAACAAAAAAAAAACAGCCATTGACTCAAAACCCCTTTTTGGTTCGGCATGGCCTACACCACTGCCACACTTGCAAGCAATCAGATGGCAGGGAAGGCTCCAATTCTATTGAACGGCCTCCAAATGGAGGCGCCTGGTAGCTGGTGTGGAATGTCTTTTTTTCTGCGAATACCGCTTTCATTGGTGCATTGAGGAGAGCGTAAATGGGGGGGAGAGGGAGCAGGAAGGAAAAGAATAAAAGAGAAACGCTTTTTTCATCAAAGGATCTATCCCTGCCATCTGTCCTTCTCCTTCTGCCCCATCAATTCCCGCACATGTCGGAACGAACGCAAACCAAGACGCATAAATCTTATTGGCAGTTCACAAATGGTCCCAGCCACGGAGCGTGTCGGCGCTTCTTTCCTGTTTTCTTTTTTTTCACGCCACTCCCAAATGCGGCAGACAGAAAACGAACGTACCACTGTATGGATTGTTCCCCTTTTTCCCTTTCCGTGCAGTTACGATTTAGTTTAACATTAGGTTACACATGTACCATAAGGATCTCGTTCGTTCGTTTGCGAAAGGTCTCTGGAAGGTGCCGTGGAAAATATTGAGGAGGCTTATCCGGAAGAGATGTTTCCACTTTCCGGTGTGGGTTTTGCCGAAGTAAAATTGACGGCAGTGAAATTGTCTGACAGACTGCGTTGGGTCTTTGCATTGTGGAGCGTAACATAATGCTACGGATGGAAGAATTGGTTTGGCTGTTGGTTTTTTTTATGGAAGCTTCTAATGCATTTAATTTTTAAAGGTTTGCTTAAAACACATTTTAAATTCATTCGGAATATTATAATATTTCACTAGAGAACCAACTATCAATCATTAAAATTTGTTCCGAAATACAATATTAAGCTACTAAGGATATGCACATCGTGGTAGTTGTCAGGCAAAAATGTCACCCATCCCTATTCTCCTCAAGACGATGTTTACAGTCCGTAAAGAGGAAAACTATTTCAATAAATTTCGGTCGAGTCGGTTGACTGCACAACGTTTTCAAAAGGGGTGTTTCGATCTTGATGTCTGTTATCCCCCATTTTCATCATCCAACCCATTGTTCCAGTGGCTGATTGCAGATTTTTTTTAACAACAGCGTACAGTCTTCTAGACGCTTTTTTGCGATGTGGAACGCACTTTCAACTCAAAACAAACACATGTCTCCCAAGACTTCTTCAGCCAGGGAAGCAATGAAAAACAGGAACCTTTCTTCAACGGGATGATTGCCTCTTAACCTTCTGAAGCGGTGCACAAATTTCATTCGCAAATGGGTAACTGCAATAAAAATAGTTTACCGATGCGTTAAGGATGCTTTACCAATGGCATAAAAAAGAAACTTGGTGGAAATAAAACACTAGCTGTAATGGTCCGCAACTACGTTCCCAATATAGCTATTTGGATACTGCCTGGAATGACTTATGTGATGTCTTTCCTTTACTTGCTTTTGACCCGGGCAGGGTTGCGTGTCCTATCACTTGGAGTTTTTCTCGTTACATAATTTCCACCAACTATTAATGTATCTGCGCTGGGTAACCAACCATCTTTGGGTTGTGTAATGAATAAGACATCACCGGTTCGTTATCGGCAATGGTTCTTTGCGATCGATCGGCACACTGTTGTGATGTGATAAATCTTACGCTCACTATGTGACCATTCTGACCCGACCTAGGGTGCAATGGTGGCGCGAAAACCAATATCCATTACTCACCTTTATTACCACGAGAAAGTTTCGCTGGCCAAAATCGCACCGCAACCAATCAGCCACATTCCCGTATTCTAGCACACGGTGAACCATTAAAACGTCACCTGCTGCTAGCGGATGGTAAAGAATGGACACCGCACCAGACCGGAGAGATTTGTGAGCGATGATGCTAATCATACGAAATTAGTTCTTCCATAGGTTATCTATATTTGGTACGCACTGAATGGGAATTAGGATGAAGCTCCTGCGCGAGAATGGAAAGCAAACATACAAACTAGAAGTTCTTGATTACGGCACATTTGGTTGGTGCTGGAAAAAAATATCCACACAACTATGCTTTCTTCTCGTTTGTTGGTTTTCACCCGCAAGTAAGCAACCGCGTTTTACTTCCGCCATGGAAATCACGCTACTCCATTACGGTCATCTTCGACAGGCAACGCGGCGTAAACGCATAAATCACCTTCCGATGCAATAACTCTATTAACTGGCCTTCCCCCCTCCCCCACACACACACACACACACAAACAAAAGCAAAAACCATTTTTCCGTCCACTGTTCAAACGAGGGCATTATTATTGCACAAGAGAGCATTCGTTGAGGTTGTTGTTATGTTACGCCTGGTGAGCTTTCACAGTGTGTTAAAGCGCCATGGCATAGGGATTACGAGTTGGTAACGTAGAAAACTGGCAACTGTGTTTCTCTGCTCTTTTTGTGCTTTCCCTCTTTTTTGTTGAAAGCTCCATGCAATCACCAACGCAGCAGGAAGAATGGCCTTGGTTTTTTTTCGGAAATTGTTTAACCATTTCCGCGCAACCGAGATGAAAGCACTTACAGGGCGAGTCGGTCATAAATCATTGCAGGTGGAAGGGAAGCGGTCAACGGGACAGTAGAAGAGAAGTTTTCCTTTGCCTGTGGCTTTGTGCCACCAGCAAGAAAGTTATATCAGCAATGCTATTTTTACAGCTAAGGTACCTATTTCTGCCTGGCGTTAATTTTCAATGAGGCAAAGTTTAAGCTACTGAACATAACAAAAAAGGGGAAACAAGTGAATGAGTAACATTACAGACTTCTGTTATAGTTCAATTCAAATAAACCTGAGGGAAATCGTATGACTGCTTTAATAATAGTAATTTTATAATTTACCGCCTAAATGCATGCAATTCCAATACAAAATCAACCCAATTATTTTTTTATTGCCAAATTTATTAATTTAAATGAAAATAGAGTACTAAATCGAAAACAGAAGATGTAGAGCACTCTATAAATTTTGAAATAAAGCCTCTAACCTACAATGTAACAGTTATTGCAAACAATCCATTTTAAAAGATTATTATCCATATGATTGATTTTACTTCTTTTGACACTGGGAAGAAACTCTAGTGCAGGTGCAACTACCAGCTGCCCCATTTCATCTGTCACCGATTAAATGCAATCCAGAAATGCCTTCCATAAAATAAATTGCACCAAGATGTTGCCGGCTGCCAGCAGTGGGAAGCGATCGCAACCTGTCATTTTACATTTCCAACTACTGAATCCATTTTCACTTCCCTTTATTTGTGTTTCGCACGGGAAGTGCACATTCGGGAAAATTAAAAACCAACCATCGTTTCCATAGCAGCCAATGGATGGGAAGTTGAAAACGCTGGTTTATAGGAAGGGTACAAGGAGGAGGAAATAAATAAAATAATGCCAGCAAAAGCCATACGGCACAGACACGGGCAGTAGTTGCATCCAGTGTTGCATTTAGCTAACCGGTGCGCCAGACGATGAATGCTGCTCCACAATCGGCCCGTAGGGATGATACCTCCCAGTGGCAAGTGATTGTAACGTATATCCTAAAACGATCGTAACACTGATCGTACCTCTTTTTTAATGCTTGTACACTTCTGTTTCACACAAACAGTCACGACGTAATGTTGCCCAATTCACACAGCAGGCCAACACGGAGAGGACGTACCCATCCCCAGAACCACCGGTTTCGGTCGGTTTCGTGCAACAAACTAACAGCCTTCATCATGGAGAACGCTTCGTTTGGGAAGTGCAGTACTGCACGAGCTGCACGAATTATTGGGCAGCCGGGAAAACGGAACCCGGCAAGCTGCTCCGGATATGTTCTGACAATGGTTCCGACTTCCAACCGCCAACTGTCACGCTGGTTTGCAATAATGGCGATGGAGGGGGAAAAAAAGCGCCAAACCACCTCCACCAGAAGAACAGGAAACATTAGAAACGTAGAAGCAAAACCTTGTGCTCGAACACATCCCGCAGGAAAAATAACAGCTCCAGCTTTGGGTAGGAAGTTGCGAACGTTACTACAGCGACTGCTAAGAATGAGTGCCTGACACGCAAACTTCTGCCAACTCCACCCAAGGTGGTCGCTGCCTCCGTTATCCTGTAAAACAACACCACTCGTAGATAAGACCTTTTCCGCCCGTGTTTAGACCACGGACGATGGTGCATATAGTGCGTTTCTGACCAGAACCAACGGCAAGTGTACATCCACCGTACCAACGCCGTGGTACTGCGGGTCACTGCGTCATTAAGAAAATTAAAATTCGTTGCAATGGGAGAGTGTTTTTTTGTGAGCTGAGAGAAACCTCAGAACGATACCTCAAGAACAAGTAGCCTCCAGCCGCATCCCTTTCTGTCGTGTGCATCGCACCTTTACCGTGAGTGAAAGCGAGCTTGGGTTGGGAACAACGGAAAGGTAACAGCAACCCGTTAATTAAATTGTTGATCGTTCCTGTCCGTTAATTGTCTGCTGAATAAATAATCGCTCTAAAACGACCGAAACACCGACCGAAGCTACGGGTGCGATCTCGCACCGTGGGAAATGCCTGGGAGCTGAGCGGTGGGGGTTTGGAAAATGAGGCAAAAACAAAATGTACAACCCATTGCGCGAGCGTCTGTCTTCTTGGTGGGTGACATTTACAAGAAATAATACGCTACCCGTACGTACCACGCGATGTCGCGCGCGTAGACTATTTAGTAGTTGGTTTAATAATTCAACCTTTCGCCCGGCATTTCCAAACCCGGCGAAAGACATCGCCAGCAGGGTGTATAGCTTCCAACGCCACAGCACTGCGGTTTGGATTAGTTGAGCTGTCATTTTGTAACTTGAAACCCCGTTCCCGGGGTTTCTATTCTCCAGCGGAAGGGCCAGAGGAAGGATAACGGCGAACGGGCTACAAATGATGGACTATGAATTTTTGAACGCTTTTCCTATTGCTTCGTGTTTGTGTGTCAGCGGCTTAGCGGTATATAATTTGTTGCATTGCCCGCCCCTTCGGTGGTGCAATTTCGCTGTCCTGCATTGTGCGATGCACTCGAATGCACATGAGACGGTGAGAGAACGAACGAGTGCAAAGTTGCATACCCGACAATCATTGGATAACCATCGTCTTTCTGACTTCCAAAGTGTTTATGATGTTTTGTACTGTGCAATTGTATTCCTTCGCAAAGTATTATTCAGAGTACTACGTGAGACTTCATTTTGTACAAAAAACTTGATAATTCCAAAAAAAGATAGGTTCAAAAAATTCGTTTTGAAGATTTTCGAATATCGCAGGAATTTTATTTTGGAAGACATATGTTGTTAACTTCCAATATTCAAAAATCTAAAATAAGTTGATAACTCAGGATTAGGGTTTGCAGAAATTTTTGATAAATTCCACACATCCCCAGAAATCCCTAAGATAATGTCCAGAAGGTTTGATGTTAGCATAATTTCATCTCGTTAGTACCGCACTGAAATAAAACCTCTCCGGAAGTGCTTGACCAGTTACACCCTTCACAGGTATCCACCTCTGTTCCACGTTCCGCTCCGCACTTCCTTCAAACTTAATCACACGTTCGCTCCATCTACGAAATGCATTTTCAATTGCTGTAAATGTCACGCTAAATTCCCATTCGCTGCGATTTGAGAATTTGTGACCATGCACTTTACGAGCCGAGAGCGTTTACGATGAATTGGACACTAGAAGGTAGCCCGGGTGCTCCACGCAAACACAAAATGCACGCTACACAATTGTTACACCGGTATGCAATTGAAGAAACCAGGAAACGCACAAGAACACATGCTATTCACCGTCATGCCGGACGTAAAAAGACGGGACAGCAAATAGCAGGGAAGCTTTCGCCATTCTCGTTCCGTGTTTTTATTGCAACTAATTGCTGCTTTGTATTACCCGGTGCCCCGGCCTCGCAAAGGGTTGAATTAGAACCGGCAACACTAGTGCCACTACCACCGGGTTCGGTGTAGACCGGGCAGTACAGGGGGTTAAGCTAGCTGGCACGTAAGCTGCTAGGATTAATCAACGGTATCTTGAAGGCTTTAGATTTCGCTTTTATTGGATGACTTTTACTGCTTCGCTTTTGCACTACACACGCGCGCGTTGGTTGGTAGTTGCTATTGCAAGTTTATGGTATTTGCAACTAGCAAGAACCGTGGGTAGATTGGTGGATCGGTTTCAAACTTATCTACTAATTGCATTCGACATCTACAAACGCACTCGTAGGCATGCATGTGGTGTAGTGAATATGGGCCGTAGAGAGGTGGTGGAGAATAAAAAAAAAACACACATACACAGAAGTGTAAACCCCCAAAGGAAAATGTAGATTCACGGCGGGAAAACGATTCGGTGCTTAATGAGATGCTAAAATGGGTGCATCACACGGATCGGGTTGGGTGAGCTTACGTGGGTGACTCGTTTGCTCGTAAATTACAGTGCCTTGATTTTCGTGCACTGAGGTAGTTGAGATAAAGCGTAGGTTTTGCTGCAGCTTAGACGACCATAATCGTCTCATCGAGTGACTTATTAATTTGAGCATGTGGCGTTGCGGTTTTATGTTGGGGTTTTGTGAGCGAAGCATTAAAATGAGCTGGAAATTGTATTTGAAAGCCGTTCCTTGCGTACATTACGAAAAAAATATTCAAGTTTCTCTATAATTAGAAAAAGTTGAAGCTATTTTAGTATTTCATTCTTGCAATAAGAGCTTCAACCTACAGCGCACGCATTGATGTCAATTATATCCCTAGATGTCTAAATTATTAGCTCTGCCTTTTACGGTCGCTCATCAACGAAAAGCGCAAACTTTTGCTACCTACCCTGCTGTATCCTGTTGGTGTATGATTGATTGGTAATAGGGTAAAGAAAAAAGAAATAATATTAGCAACTCCCTGATGCAATAAGAAAACAAAAAGTTATTCACCAATAGTACAAGCCTCCCAACGGGGGCCAGTAATTAACCCTAACTTTCCAAATGAACGGCCTCCGCCCGGCTACCGAAAACCGAACCGAACTAGCCTCGTTACTTTAGTGCCAAAAAAATTGGTAAGAAACTCGGTGCCGGATCCGGTGGGCTCAGCGAAAGACTAAACTTTTCAAATTAGCTTCCAATCATTGCGTGAACTAAGCGGACGGTCTGCTGGAAGAGAAAAGGTGGTCGCCGTCGCCGGATCGATCTCTGTTCGTTTTGCGTGAAACTTTTCGTGTGCATTTTGCGCTCAGGCGAAAACCAAACGCTGGCTGAAGGAGCCAAGAAAAGAAAATCACTTTTTTTTTGTTGCTTTCAGCTCAAAGGTTTCTACTGACTCCCAGAAACGAAGAAAAGTATCGAACAGTGCTAGCCGAAGGGAGAAACACACTGACAGGACGAGACTCGAGGCTCGGGAAAAGCTCATGCACTGGGTAAAGCTAATTTCATTAATCTGCAAGCGTTTATCGTAAAACTTGCCAGCATTGTCTGCGGTTAAGTCTGGCCGAAACGTGACGATAAACTCCCTTCCCAACCATCTCATCAGCGGCTGCGTTAAAACGGCCCTACCAGCCCGATTATTGATCGACTGGCGAAAACCTTCAAAAGAGAAGCACACCCTGCCCATAATGATTCATTTTCGCTAAACACAAACGCGAGTAGGTAATGAGCTGGCACAATTTTCCTCGCCCACCAAAGCAATTATTAGTAAATGAGGTGAAATTTGAGACGACGAAAGAGTGCCCAAAATGTTCGGGACGATGATGTTTTTTGTTGTTGTTGCTTTTTAAGGATCTGTTTCAAATGGTGGTTTTGTGTTCACAAGAAAACCTTGATGAATAATGAAAGCAAGTGGATACTTTAGGTGCAAGAGAAAAAAAACGGTTAAAATGGTTTCCTTTTTTATACCGAAAAAAAGGAAACACATATCAACAGTGGAAAGGAATCTTCTTTTATCAGCTTCATTAGCATGGAATAGAATGACCTTTTTGATAGCAAAAAAAAAATCGAACGGGACTCAGCAACCGGTAGTGCAAATAAGCAGGCTTCCTGCTACAATCATACACAAAAACCATGCCTTCCAATTTTGTCTCGTTTTCCAATAAATGAGGAAAAACGATACATTGTGAACTCGCAAGCGAAAGATGCTACGGTTGGGAGATGAAGCAAGCGGGAATCAATATAGATTTCGCTTTGTTTTGTTTATTCAATTTCAACTCGCTACGAGCAGACTGTTTCTTGGACCAAGCAACGCCCCAATAGAGCTTCATATCCTTGGACAGTTACCAAGGCCATCGAGGCTCCGGTGGAAGGCTTGTCCAATAAAATTGGAAAGGGTTCTGCTTTGAACAAAAAAAAGACAGCTTTCCGGGCTCTCTCCTGCAAACAACAAGAAGAAAAAAAAACAAAACATCCGGCCTTTCTGTTAGTGTCCAAACGCGGTTGATTCAGTTTCCGGAACCCCATTCTATTTATTTTATTTTAGCCTTTCCCCCGTTTTCCTCTTCCATACCCTATTCCTTTTTTTTTTCGTTTGGACGATCACATTCCGGGTACTTTTTCTTCGATTGTTCGTAACGCTCTCCCCGACAATCACAATCACATTCCCGTGCACGCCAAACCGTAGCGAGTGAGAAAAATGTCATAATACTGCAAACGAGTTCGAAAACGAGTTGGCCTCCGGTGAAAGCAAGTGGACAACTTCCGGTGGCTGAGCGGGCGATAGGGAACCAAACCGGAACGAAAGCCGAAATAAAGCCAATACAAACGACCACGGAAAAAAGCGACCGGAAAGACGCTCCAAGATCGGCACACACTAGCGAAACACACACGCCTATCCGTGTGGAAGCCGCACATGGAAGCGAGGAAAAAGAGCCCAGAAAATGACCCTTGAAATCCAATTTCGCCTAATTTTATTATGATTTTTGTTGTATTGTTGTCCATTTGGCTATGGTGTCGTACCTAAGTTTCGTGGGGAGCAGTACCCGGTTGGAACGGGGAAAAAGCGCACGGGAAGACATTTTGTAAAGAGCAGAGGCTTTCTTTACGTGGGACCTGCCAAGTAGCGGCAACAATGCGATGGAAGCAACGGAACGACACGAATGGTTTGCAAAATTCGATCCGGAAAGCGGGCGAGATTACTGCCAGTGTAGAGCCCGGGTTAGAGCCGTGACAGTAAATTCAATCAAAGGCGGAAAGTATGACAGACTTCCGCGTGTGTGCAGCAGGAGAAAAAAAAGGGACGGGACAAGCCTCCCTATTTCGCCAGAATCGGTTGATTGGATTTTTATTCAACGGTTAGTGCTCGTTTTTGGAGATCATGTTGAGATTTAAACACCATTCGCCCGCAGCTTCACAAGTTGGTGCGCAACTATTGGTGGGGTTGGCCCCACCAACGGCAAACAGCAAAGACAAAGGAAGATTTAATGAAAGTGCGAACAGTGAACCATTACAATAAATTGTTTCATTGTTACCGTCAAGGTCATCTTAGGCATTCTTGTGCCGCTAACAACCAAGCACAATGACAATCAATGGTAACACAATATTAGTGTAAGCCTTTCATTGTTAAACTGGTGACAATAAAGCTCCTTGGAATTTGTTCATTCAATCAGGTGTATGAGATCCAGAAGGCAGTCAGTTCGGATTGCAATTTTTAGGCAAAACAAAATGGATGTTATGGATGTTATGGATTGATTTTTGAAGAAAAAAATATTATTGGGACGCCTATATCACATCTTGAAATATTTTATTGAGAGATTCTTACTAAAATGATTCATCAATAATTGATTTTGGAATAAAAGCCGAAGATTTTTCCAACAGTCATAGATTTTGAACACGGAATCCATATCAGCGATATCAGGAATATGTATACGCATTAATACTGTTCTTATATACAATCTAGACCATTATCTCTATATCCAACCGTCAGCTGATCCTGGTGGTTTGATAATTCCGAAACAGTTTTCCCACTCATTAACCAATACCACTGTAACGGGGTATCGTTTGATTCTATTCGCTCCAAAAGCTCGTACGTTCCGAGCCGAGAACCCCATTACAGCAGCGATGTGGTTATCTCGTAGCGCAACAGCAGTGAAACTTTATCATCTTGTGAAAGTTCCAAATCTGCTGAGTCAGCATTAGAATAAACGGTACCATCCTAACGGCAGGAAAAAAAGTACTCTCCCAACAGATCCGGACACCCGTTTGCTACGGCTTGAGATTGAAAGTTTTGCTACTGTTGTTGTTGGTGATGGTTTTTTTTTTGTATTCTAGCTAAGCTTCCATTCTGCTGCTCAATGACCGATTCAGGCTTCTCCAGTGGGTCAAGAGCGTCAGACTGAGCTTCCGGAGCGGTTCGAACATATAAGAAAGCGTACTCCTACCCGAACTAGAATCGCCCAGAAGCAGTAAGGAGAAGAGAGAAAAAAAAGGGAGCGGAGGAGGATATATTCCTAATCCAATAAAATCCGGCTTAATTAGATAATGGAGAAAAGTAGTTTGACCGATACCAGGGCCCCTGAGACACTGTTCCCAACAAGGAAAACCTCACTTAGGGAGTTGGATGATGAGGTGGTCTTGGCGAGCATAATGGGAGTTATAATTTCTTACGCCTTTGGCGCACTTTTTCTCTCCGTCGAGTAAGTGCCAGCTCAGAAATTCCCAGCATCTCATTGCTGGCAACTACGGCTCGGCTACTGAACCAAACTGAAGCTTTAACATCAAACGAGCAAAAAGTCATACAATGAATGCAGAGAAAAAAAAGAAAAGGATCCAAAGAAAAACTATTTCTCCTTCTTGTGCGTCGTCAAATTTTCTATCAAGAAAGAATAAACCAAAGGGAATGGCAAGTATGATCAATGATATACCAGAAACCAGTCATCGTGTTCCGTCCCTAAAACGGATGTCGCTGGAATTGTTCGTTGGTTTCGCTTTAATGCCCGCAGCGCCATCCTCCACCGTTGCTTGGTGATTCGCTTCCCCAAACGCAGCAAAAACTAGTCCCGAAGACGTTCTGTGGCTTCAATAAAAGGCACAAGAGGAACTTTTTTCCGTAAGGGATTAGATTCAGTGGAAGAAACTGAAAGCGATTTTCATTCAACCGTACGGAACGGTTGTGCACTCGAAACGGGGAAAAGAAACGCACTTGGACTGCCATCATATTGCGCGCCTGGCGGACGGAACAGGATGCCACAGAACAGGGAGCGTGATGCATTTCCTTCAAGACAAGCGGTCGATCTGTACTGCGCGTGCAAAACCATGAGAGCTCTGAATCTTTCACCCGATCTTGAGAAGAAAACCGTAACGTTGAAGTACTTTCCAATATTTTTGCCATCGATTTGTGTCCCCTTCTTTCCATTCTCCTTCCCCCGCACCACCGCTCACTCAGGGAGCCGGAAACGAAACGAGTGCTTTCTTTCGGAGGCCATTTTTCCTGAGCAGAGCATTATTTGACTCCCATCCCTCCTGTTCGCCACAATGAAGCAAAGTTGTGGGGTATCTGAATGGTTTTTCGATTTGGCACAGTGCCTGTGCACCGTCACCAGTCGTCGGCGCATGCATAGACACATTATGGGGCTAACTTCCGGTTTGTCCCACGGGCCGTGGCCAAGTTCGAAAGGTTTGCCTTTTCCGAAGGGGTCGCTGCCAGTGCCAAACTCTTTGGCCACCATTCGGAACTTTGTCAATGCGTGTGTATACGAATGATGGGGTAGGGCAGTTTCTCGCTGCATTTCGATTGTTTGGCAAACAGCTTTAGCATTTGTTCGAGTGCATATTCTCAATTTCGGGAGCTGTGCTTTTGTCCCAAACGGATGTTTAAAAAAATAGAAAAAAAAATCGGACGATTATACGGAAGTGGCTTGGTTTGTTAAATGGTTGCATATGAGGGTAGATAAAACATGCGATAGATAATCTTCTACAGAAAGGCTATTGTTTTATGCAAGAAATGGCATTTTGTTGATGGTTTAGAGACGGAAAGGCGTTTTCTGTTTAATTCTATGGGATGGCAATTTTTAAGAATGCAGTTTGAAGAGGGTTGTATGCCCACGAGTTCAATATGCCAGGTGTAAACGCTGCTCACAAGCTTCATATTATTTGGAACTAAAACTTGTTATAAAAGCGTGAATAATTTGCAAAAATAAACTGCTCTTGGTATGTCTCTTCAATAGGGTATTTAAAATGTGATTGGTTCTCTTTTTACCAAATTAACTAAAATTTGTCCAAAAAAATACATATATACCAAAGTTTGCATCTTCCATTGTCATCCAAAATTGCACAAAAACGATTCCTTCGGGATATCTTCCTTTTTAAAATATCCATTATTAATACTTCAAACTAATCACACCTTTTATAACATTAACGACTAACGTGCCAGCATAATGATATCGATGCCTGATGATATCATTCAATGAAAGTGATCACACTGATGCAACATGCGGCATAAAAATCGTTTTTTGTTTCGCACTCCGTCCCAGAAACACGAAACCTGCTACCATGTGGAAACTTAATCACTAAACCACTCGGAAGTGCAAACAGTTTTTCATTTGCATAATTCATCTCCTTCAAATCGATGATTTTTCCATTAAGCGAACCCCTTTTGCGCATCTCACGCGCCGTCCGCGGAATCCGTGCGATGGAATCGGTTTGCAAAACAAATGTATAATGCAGTATCGTTTTCATCCGTACGTCACATTCGCCTTTGCCTTTTAGCCGGTCTCCCGATGTATGTTGCCCCCCCACTCCCTCCCCATTACGACAGTGCTCAATCACAACACGACATCCACAAGTTGTGGCAGTTCACTCAAAGTCCTTATCAAAACATCACACACACACACACATACACACTCATCACCACCGTTCACCGTTGCCGAATCTACACCGTTGGTGTGTTTCCGGAATCTCGAATCAATTTGTAAATCCTCCCGTTTTTCTAGCCGCTCGAGTGGAAAATCTCATCGAAATCGAAGCACTTTTCTCGCCGTTTAAGCAGTTCTGCGGAGGACGGGCACGTATCGGAAACGAAGAGGCGCTGGTGCGTCATGAAACAGTTCAAGAGAGCTGGAAACGAAATGGAGTGAAATGCTTCATACCGATGGGGAAACTGTTTCGTTCCTCGGAGCAGATCGAATCACGCGGTGAAAATCACGGACCAGCCCAGAACAAGCGCATCCCGTACCTGGCAAAAGGGTGTACAGCCAGTGCGGAGAAAGAGAAAGCAAAAAAAAACCCCGTCAACACAATAAAATCGGAAAGAAAAACATCCGGAACACATCTTGAAGCTCATCGATCGAACGGCAGCGGAAAAGCAGGAGTGATAAAAAAATCCTGCCAAACATCGAACGTCGATCGGTACGGAACCCGGCAGTGATGGGGAAAAACATGTGTGTACATAAACATTTACAAAGTGCGATGGTTCGTGATTCGTTTTATTCTTCCTCTACTTACTTCACGCAAGAAGACCGCACCTTACGCCACCGTGTCCTTTGTATGCAGATCCGATCCGGAAGGTGCTAGTTTTGCACATTCTGTTTACCTTCCAACTGATTTGTGTAAAGCACGGTTTCCTGCACCGTGCTTCTTGTCTCCGGTTCTATTTGCAGAAACTACCGTAAGACACTAACAAACCAGAAAAAGATGAAAAAGAAGCAAACCTGTCCACCATCGTTCCTTTGGCAAACAATCGAAACTGTGCTTCGGCTAAAAGGGTCCAACCAGGAGGAATGGTTCGATTTGATTTTGATAGATTTTCTTGTCACATTTGAATCCTTTGTGAATGGGTTCACTTTAGATAGGCGCCTTCCGGAAGGACGACAGCATCGCACAATGGCGGATGCGTAGGGGGATGTTGGGTGCTAGAAGAATCATCGTTGGGACCGTTTTGAAGAAGTTGGAAAATTAAACAAAATAAAAATAACATTATAAACCACTAAAAGCGAGTGTAAATGGTTTGTCACAATAAAAGAAGGGCAAACTCATCTGCATTTTACAAATAAACGGAACCGAATGCTTTGTTTTGTTCTTTGTTTGAGGGAACTGGTTAAATTAGTTCCTTTCAAACTCATTTATTTTTTTGTTCTTCTTATCAATATTTCATTAAAATATTAAAGTATCGCTTAAAAACAAGACTTCCATACCATTTTACTTCAATTCAATGTCCTCAAAGTCCTTTTAAATGCATTACAACAGAGAGCAGACATACTTAACCGTCTACAACAATCGATTTGTTGAAGAATGAAAAAAAAAAATCCCACTCACGGACTTTGCCACGGACCAACGATACCTTTATATCCGGATCGTTACACCTCAGGATGGGCCAACATTGCCATTACAGTTGCAGGCGTAATGATGTGTAAGGAAAGCTCACTTGCAAAACGAGGCCACTGGCAACGATTGAAACCGTTCGGAATAGTGTGTTTTTTTTGGGGGGTGGAAAAATGTTGTAGATGTGAGCAAACACGTCCGGATCGGTTTTCCTAGCTGGAAAGCGAACGACACAAAGCCCCACCGAAACACGTGGAACTCAGTGTGTGGATGGCCGATGTGGGGCAAAAAAAAAGTGTATAGCAAATCCCCACACACAGACGATGAAATTGAGTCAGCTGGGCACATGAGCAGCACGTGCGAACGGGGTTTTGGCAAATGTACGGAACCAACCGTACGTCTCCAGTACTTTTCCGAACAAGGGGCGAAGGAATTGAACATGGGCTCGAAATAGGAATATCAGGTGTTTACATCAATTTCCCATTGAATGAAAATTGAATCGTCCATTGCACGGCCACGGACGGAAAAGAACGAATTCCAAACCATGCAAAACCCGGATGTAGCATAGCAAGTGGAAAGCATGACGATCGGTTGTTTAGATGCGATGAAAGAACAACAAAAAATACAACCAGGAAGCAAATCGAGGACATAACCGTTTACCTAAAAAAAGGTACACCAGGAAAGGTTTGGGCATGAGGTTAAGCAGAATTGAAGAGTTGTAACACAAACATACAGCTATAGAAAGAAACGACCGATCTATGGTTTGCGAATGATGTCTTAACGCTTGTTTACCTTATTTATTATGTTTCATTGCAGAACACACACGCCGTGTGGACGAAATTGTTTTGCTGCCTCTTCAAGCTCCTCATACATACGCAAACGTGAGTAAAATTGCGTTTAAACCCATCGCACGGGCCTTCCAGTGAAACACACCGATCACACCAGGAGTGTAAAGCTTGCAGGCTTAGTGGTGAGAAATTTATAACCCGGTCCGGCTTTCTCATCGAGCTGGAAACGAAATTCAAGCTGCCCGTCCCTTTTTGCAGATGGTTGCGTACTGACCCGAAAATCCATCCGAAAGCCAGTTGTGGTAGGCCAACTTCAATTTATGGAAATTAAATCGATTCGCTGGCTCTCCCACTGACCCCATATATACACACACAAACGTATGCTGCAGTTCTGTTCCAGTTCATAACACAGGACGAAGGCCATCCCCAAAATGAAAATACCACCATGGTATGGTAGGCCATTTACTGCTCGATTCTATTGTAAGGGATTGGGATAGGCGGACCACCTGCGATAATTTTCCACCCGGCGTTTTCTCTGGCATGTGCTGCACGGGAAGTAGGAAAGATTGAAGCTATCGCGTAATCAAATTACCGAACGCCCAGAGAGAGGCCAACGAAGGTGTTGGGGCTGGTTAAGAGCGGTACAATTCTTCGTTCGTTCACCATTAATTTTCCAATGGTTAGGTACCTCCCGCCATTTGAGGTCCTGAAGCTTGCTTACCGGATGTGTTTATGGCAAGCAAAGCATGTGTTTGACAGAAGAGAACCTTTTGTTCTAACCACAATCACTGAAAGAACTTTCATTTAAGCGACCGAAACCTGTATGCATCTCTTATCAGGAACATACTGAGCTAATAATATAAAGTATGTCTAAGTTTTGAAAATATATGTTGAGTCCTCCAAACCAATCCACAATTTAATAACCTCAAGTTAACCATGCAGCATTTTCTATTACGCTTTGATACCACATTTAACAATACAAATTGCAACCAAACCAATTCCCACTAAACTTTCCACAGCTTACACGTCAGCTAAATTGGTGCTCACGTTTAAACTTCTCCTCGTTCTGGTCGTCTGCTGCACCAACCGCTCCCAATACTCCATTCGTATAATAATTGACATGTCACACGATGAATGTGGAATGGTGTGCGGTTGCTCCATCTAAAGAATTCCACTAAACTACCGATTGCGAAGCGGTACCGTGCGAAATTGCAACCAGCAACTTTGTCCGACAAAAGTTACACAAAACTGCACCTGTATGTAACTAATACGCTCACCGCGTACGGTACGGGTCCTCCATCATGTGTGCGGAGTCCAATAAGTGCAAGGTTAGTGTCGAGAAAGTGCGTTAAAGTTTTGATTGCAAACATACTTCCGTACTTCACCTGACGGCTGGAGGCGTTTAGTTCACACGACCAGCAATTCAACTCTACCTACCGAAACGAAAACGAAGTGCCGGTGTGAGTGATATGCTGTCAAAAGTTGCCTTCATTTAAATTCCAAAGCGCTCTGTATGTCTTCACGAGAGCTACTCCAGTAAAATCGCGGATAAATGTCTAGCGCTGATTGTTGTCAGAGAAGCACAATTTATTGTACTTGATCTCAGCTTAACTGAGATGTTTTGTAGTAAATCTTGTATGAAATTGAATTGACTTGAATTACGCTAAGTTCCCTACGAATTCTAATTAATATATATTTATTTTAAGTATGCAATGCCTAGTACAGCTATTTCTGTTTTCAAACAATACATACTGCATTCTTTTTACTTATCAATCTAAATAAATTAATTTTCAGAAAAAAAAATTGCAAATAATTATAATAATATAATGTAAGATTTCTATGTCTCCTAGAGCTTTTATTGGAAGTACATTGACATACCATTATTTTAAATTATTTTTTCGAATATATGTAACCAACAGAGACCATCAAACACACTTACACATCTGTCCAGCGAGAGTCGTTCAATTTCTGCCCCCACATCGTCTATCTTGCGCATCTCGATAGGAGAGACTCGTTGAGTGTTAAAGCCGATCAGGACGAGACGGACACTCAACAATACCAAGCGCTCCTTCGGAAACACTTGTCCGGTGATCCCGCTCGCTATAACAGTTGCTTGCATACGTGCTGTAAGGGAAGCATTTTCCACTTTACCGGAAGTTATTTACGGACAGCAAAAATGCATTCCAGCACGGGAATTACTTTAACGGTTGGGCGCACAAGTCCAGAGCCCCGGTGAGCGGTGGTATTCAATACGAGAGTTCGAGAGCGCTTTGGGTCAAGCCGAACGAATGCGATGTGCACTTCTGTGCTGACTGGTGTTATTGCAGCGCACGTCCTACAGCCCATTTATGGATGTGCTTTGTTTTTTATTTTCCCAACTCCCTTCCCGAGCATTACTTGGGCTATCCAGTTGGAAGAACCGGTTTTTTAACTTCCTATCCATCAGGTAGTAGTTAGTAGAATAAAAAACACACACAATCCCACAGCCACAACCTTCTCAGCACAAATCGCACTGTGTTCTCGACTGGGATGCGAGCTAGGATATCCAACACACATAGCCTACCGGTTCCAAGTGAACGTATAAATTCACTTGACATAATCTTCCATAAATAATAACGACCACCGGGAGGTAATAAATGGATTTATTTGCATTCGATTACGGATGCATGAAGACTACCCGTCCCCAGTAAAGTAACGTTCGTACACGGAGCGGTACAGTTTGACCGAAGCTCAACCATCGCACTGTTAAATGGTCTGGACATCAAGGAAACCACTTGCAAAAACAAAAAGGAGCACCGTCGTTTAGAATTTTGATTCATTTCATTCTCGCAACGGGAACGAACGTTTATGGGAAAGTTTCCAAGAACCCGGGCCCCGGCTGTCACATTCTTGATTTCGCCGATTACATACTGCCATGTTTACCGAAAAGGAGGCACGCCGTTAAATATACCTCACAAAAAGGGAAATGGAAAGTGGCCAGAGGGAATGCAACAGAATTCTTCATCGTATATGCCCATTTGCCCGGTACGCTCGAGTGCTTGTTTAAGCAGCCAGTAAGACGGCGACGCTACTGTCAGACAATGGGCTAGCATGGAGCGCACATAAGTGTGGTCAGCCTGGATGGTGATTTTTTCCGCCGTACATTGTACGAATGCTTCATTCCACACTGTCTGACACTGACCACCCATTGACAGCTGACAGCCAATTTATCCTTCAAACTGTTATTCGTCCACCTAGACATACTTTGCCAGAAAGTGTTTTCCGAAGTATTCAAATGCCCGGTACCGAAATGGGAATGGTCCGTTTCGGTAGCAGAAAGAGTGCCTCCCCGAACGAGGGTGTAATTGTTTTTCAAGTGTTTTGCTCTGTTTACTTACTGTAATCGTACGACAGTGTGTCCATCGGTGTACGAAAGCGAGTGCCACCGAAAGAGAGTTGCATGTACACACGTGGTGGAACGTGGTCAGTCGGTAGTGAAGGTCCTCGAGCACACAACACACTGTACGTTACATCTTTTTCTGGGGAAAGGGATGATATGAAAGGAGGTACTTCAGGGGACTGAAGCAAGAAAAAACACGACAACAACATCCGACGGAAGGATAAACATTCTCCACGCGAGTGAGGATAGTGTGTGAGGAAAGCCGGGAAATTGGGGGACGGGAGGAAAGAAATGTCACTCCTGGCGGTGGCATTTGCAGCAGTAATGCACCGTCCTCTGTAAGTGTGCAGCGCTACGCAGGAAGTGTACCATTCATTCCAGATTGGCCGGAAGGTTGGCAAGGCTTCGGTCTGTAACTTCTCGTGGCCCGGCCGTCCAGTCACAGCAGAAAGGGAAGAAACAGACGCGTAAACCTGGCACAATAACGTGAGCTCCTGTAGCCCTAGCGATTGATGAATGTAAAGGAGAAGTAACGGAAGTAGTCCTGCCGACAGGCTGCACCGGCATACGGGCACCCCCTTGAGCCCTTTGGATAGCTCCAACGGTAGAAAGGAAAGTTTTTCGACCAAGTGCTCGCCGAGTTGGCAAAACAGGATGGTTCGTTTCTTCTTCTTTTTTCGACTGTTTGGTTTGGAGTGGATAGTTTGGTGCTGTATGAGGCACACACACACTGAAAACGACAGCAACAGCAACCGGTCGGTAAGTACAAGTGCATGAGTGTATGCATGCGTGGCAATGACATTATGCATAAGTTTGTTGCACCAAACCGCCTCAAAACCACCGAAATGCGGTACTTCATCAGCTGGAGTTGAAACAAATGGAGATGAGGAAAGGAGTTAGGCAGAGAAAGCCAAAATGTAGCTTCGACATTAGTTAATGCGAGTAAAACGTAAAGAGAAGTGTTACCTCACTTGACACTCTAGTAGAATATCAGTAAAAATTTCACGTTTAGTTTATCATTCTTCAATTCCTCAACCAATGACACCGATGACCAAAATGAAAAAAATAAAATATTGGAGTAGCTGGTCTCGTGAAGGTATGCAATTTTACAAAAAAGACGATTATTAATTATAGTTAATTATCTAAGAAGATTATTAATGAAGATTATTTGTGACTAGAAAGTTTTTATAGATTTAGTTAACATGCGAAAGCTATTATCGATTCTTCTTTTCATAAAAATCGTAGACTTATTACCCTCATATATATTATTTATTATATCAACAACTATCCATTTTTAAGTGGACTCAAACTTGTAGAAACAAATGTTGATACTTATCATAAACATAACTAATGATTAGTTCCTGCGCATCACGTATATCTTGGAGAACATTACCAGAGGTAGCCCATTTGGACGAGAAGCCAGTATAGGAAATTATTTCAGTCAATCTTTCAGGTGAGCGATTACTACCAATTGAATATTGACGTCAAAGCAGGATCAGATATATCCCTTACATCATTTACACGCCCTAATTGAATGCAATCATCAAAACCACAAACCCAACATCTCACGAGAAAAGTTTAATCCTTCAAAAGGGGTTGCAAACTAACCGCAACTTCTCTCGCACAGTTTCCACAAATCTGACAAATGCCAAATTCAACCAAATACAAACCTGCCAGCTCCACAGCTCAGTGCTTGGTCAGATGATAAATTTCTTCAAGTGTCTAACGAGAAAGGGCAAAAAACATCCCTAACCTTCGGTAACTTCCCTTACACAAAAAACACCGGACCAAAAGACAAACGAAACGCAGCCCGAACAGTCTCAATCATTTGTCATAATACATGTCCAATTGGTGGACTTTTTCGATAAACAATCGCCAGGATCGATGTTCCCAGTGTCAACACCTTGCATAAATAACCAATCATTTCGTCCACACTTTCGCTCCCGGTTGTTTCTTTGCTCGTGGTTGTTTTCCAGCCGGGGGAAGTGGTAGTGATGGTGTATCAATATGTCAAAACGCTTCCCCCCACAAATGGTGTTGCACACCAATTTCAAGCCAATCATCTACCCCATGACAAAGTTGGGAAGGTTCTCGCTGTGCGAGATCATTTGTCCTCGGTTGGAGTTTTCCCTTTTTTTTGTACTACGCATCCCCAATTCTACATGGATGTGTGTGGCGGAAATTGTTAGAAATTGACAGATCAAAACTTTTTCCATCGTTTGCTGTGAGTGTGTGATTTTTGTTTTCCTCCTTCAGAGGCCAGTGGACTCAAGGATGTCAGTGGTCGATCGAGTCCATCAGCAGGTTTAATGTGCCTTTTGCTTTCGCTGCTTGAATCCATATCTTTGCTTCGCATGAAGTGTCTCAAAAAGGTGGGACAAAATGGACATACACACACACACACCTGCGCCTCATTCACGTCCCATTTTTGACGACAGTTATTTATTTTGATTTTTTTGTTTGTTTTGGCATTCTAGTCACGATTTTTTTTCCGCCTTCAAGCAAGGGTCGTCCATTTCCTCGAAAAACCTGGACCATGATGTCGCTTGAAAAGTTTCATCGTTCAAAGTTTTTTCTTCTTTCCTTTCCCACGCTTGTGGCTAGCGTTGGGAACGTGAGAGGGAACAGATTCTGTGACGGGGTTTTCTTTCTGCTTCTACCAATTTTCATCGCTCACACTGCTCGTTGTGCTTCAACCTTCCCACATACATTTACAAGGCACATACTTTCTTAAGCCATCGCACACTTTTCCACAAAAGCGATATCGTCTCGTCAATGAAGCAGAAAATGAAGAAAGTTTTTTCTTCCGCTGCTGGGATTTCGAATTTTTCGTTCGATTTTTCACGCTCTTTCTTGCTGTTTTTAAAAAAATGTTGTGCCACCCTTCTCTGTGAAAATGTGTGTGTGTGTGTGTGTTCACGAGCGCCCGGGTGTCTCGCTAGGCAATGGCTCAGATGTCCCGCTTTTTCCACTTCCCGGACGATCCGGTACGGTCCGTGGATTGATGTGCTGCCCGACTCAATCAGCTCAACTCGTTCGCTTTCAGCGTAAATCACGTAACATCATTAGCATCTCAGCGAAGGACGTAGTCGACCATTGCCACTTGGAAGGACTATCGTTTTTCGCACATTTGTCCAGCTTTACGACCGACAGAGTTAGCCATCCTTGGAGCTTTAGCTTGCAGCGAAGGAAGAAGAAGAAGAAGATGCAAATTTTCCTAAAAGGAGGATCCTTTCAGTCTCTTTCGGCCCTCCGCCATTGTCCGGTTTCCGCACTGTTCCAGGCGTACCATAATTTTCACAGAAGGTCACTGCAATAACCGTACTGTATTCCTAGTACGGTGCACAATTAAGCGTCCGGATGGCGAATGTGCGTGTCCAGGGGTGAGAAGCAACCAAGAGCAAGTCAAAGTGAATTAGTGACAGCTGAAGGCGCGAAACGATGCCAAGACAGGTCTGGACCGAGGTGCCAACCGACTGTCCTAAGCAGTCGGCAGGCGTAAAGTTTCATTCGTACGCCCTTTCCGGTACTCGGGTTCGTCTTTGCCATCATCTACTGCAAAACCAACCAACACGCCACCTCAACGCCACTTTCCACCACATCTACTTTGTCAACCACACTTGATGGACTTCGCGTTTTACGCTCTAGCGGTCCCTTTTTTTCCCCCTCGGCAGCAAAGGCTGATAAGGGTGGCAAAATATCGATCAGTGTTGGTTTAATTTTATCGTCCGCTTTCCTAGTCGCAGCAGTTTATTCCTGGTCACGTCACCAGATGCAGCAACCGTGAATTTGTTCACGCTGTTCCGTTCGGTTCGGTTCGTTTGATTTTGATTTTCCAGCGGATTTTGCTGCGCTTCTTTTCTCTGTTGGATATTTTCCTCTTCTTTGTTGCTTGTAAAGGGACGAACGGCAAGCGAAGCAAACGGAGGTGGTTGGTCCAGTATTCCCGCTTTCAATTGTCGATGCTAAACACATTTCCCGGCAGGCGTGATTTTCCAACAATGAGAACCACCCACCCCAAAAAAGAAAAGATGAGTATGATTCGTTTGCTTGTTTATCAAATTCCAACCATCGCAAGCACTTGAATTTTGATTAGTTGTTTTCCAACTTTCCAGTCATTTAAAGTCGCTATACAGCTTGCGAGATCGAGAGATTGAGAGAGAGAGAGAGAGAGAGAGAGAGAGAGAGCGAGAGAGCGAGAATATAATCACATTCCGTGGATTGGGGGAAAACAGTGAAAATTTCGATTGTCATTCGGTGTAATAAGAAATGAAGCAGTGAGTGCTTGCCGATTTTTCCCACCGTGTCCAGCGTAGGTTCTGTTGGTGACAGATTTTCCATTCCACAGTGTGCAAATTTCGCCCACAATGCGACGGGAGTTTTCCACCCGACCATGTAAGTGGCAAACCGTGAATAGTCGCCCGAAAGTGTCCTCCCTGTCATTGTCATTGATTTCACCGTGGTTCGGATAGTCCGAATAGGGTCCATCATCAAATAGGACGGGTAGTCGAATTGTTTAATTTCGTTCGAAACCACCGCGGTGAGGGTTTCCCGACTAACAAACTTGACATACGCGTCCGAAACTAAACGGTACTAAAGCCACCACCACCCGATGGAGAACTGTGAAGTGGAACAGAGGCATGATTTACAACGTAAAAGGCCAACAAAAACAGACAGCAGGCATTTTGTAGCTACTCGTGTTCCTTCTGCTGGAACAATCAGCGAAATAGTCGCTGTTCATAGTTCATAACGTTTGCGTGAAATCGTGGTTTTTCACCAGACTGATCTTTTGAAGGGTGTTATTCGTACGGTTAAACTTTACAACTGGGAGGGAGCGAAAGTTTTGCTACATGATGCTACGCGAAAGTTTTCATCTCAACTTGTACGAAATCGTTCGCTTCTATGACGCTAACATGTGCTGTTTATGAGGAGAAGTGGTAAATAGTTTCTATAATCATGTGAGCGAGAAGATTGAAAAGACATATGCTTGGATAAATTAATATCTTGACAAACTTGTGCTGTTACATTACACATCTTAAAATTAATTATCGACGGGAAAATCGTAATTTATATGACAGTAATTATTTTCAAACAGATTTTCCTTCTTTTGAGTAAAACAGATATTAAATCCTTGTACAGTGGAGTGAAGGATAAAAATAAATTCTATCCAAGTTCTCATAAAACACAGCAATGAAAATTAAACTTCATACAAATGCCTAATCTTCTCTCTCAATGCAACCATATCCCCTATTAAAAAGCTCCTAAAGTACATCTTATAACAAATTACATTTCTAGCTAAAAACCTTCCGCACACACAGCATATATTCACCCCTAATGGTGTGATTATGTGCGTACTCCATCCCCCAGCGCAGTGTTTGTGTGCACAATGCCGTCAAACCTTCTGTTACATGCACACGAGTGTCAAGAGTTTTGTTCATGCTGGTAACTTTCGCTCCCAGCCGGATGCCACGTAACCCGAAATTGAATTAGATGCTAAACCGGCATGAATATTTATTGTTTCAGAAGAGGATTTATGCTCACACTATGCCGTGCTGTGTCTATTGGTTTGCAGGCCAAGCGAAACTGGCGACGAGACCCTTGCGCTGAACGACGGCACACATGTACGAACCAAGAGAGACGTCAGGCACGACGACATTGTCATGTTGTGGTTTCTTGTCGGTGCGTGTTTGCAGAGAGCATACGCGACCGCGTAAATTTCTACAAAGCACCATGCGCCTCCATCGTAGTCTGGTGACGTTTGGAAAAAAATACTTCCCGCTTTAATCGGATACAGTCGTCGGAAGGGAACTGCCGAGGTGTTACCTAACGCTCAAGGGACGTTGTTGTCAGTTGCTTCAATTATCTAAAACAACGCCTCGGCAGCAAGATGACAGGCAGCAAAGCTTCGCCGACAAGGATGCGTCCATTTCATAATACCGAAAACCGCATCCGTTTTGTTGTAATCCAACTAGCTCGCCACCGCCCTTTCGCAAGCCTGCAGGAAAAATTGTACAGCTGCCACAGCTACAACCAGAGAAACATATGCCACAACCGCGTTCCTAGAGCTTCAACCTCAGCTGTAAACTATTTAACGATACGACTGTGCCAACAAAACCCCGCAGGGCGTGTCGGCAAACGCACGAAGAGTATGAAAATTATTCTCATTAATTTAATCTTTACTCTGCCACCACAGTAAAGTGCGTTGGAAGGTGGATGATGACCAGGTATCTTACTGTTTCAACAGTTGTTTACTTGCGACGGCAATTCAAGATGCTGTCACTTTCCGGCGGAGGGATGTTAATTATCCCGACGGTGTTGATATCTTTAAGGTGGGCAAGTATCGTTCGTTTAAGTTGTGCTTTTACCACCTATTTTTTCCGGAATGATAAAGACAATGACTCTGTTGAGTTAAGTCCCTTCCAATTACAGGCAATAGAACAAATATTCCTAAGTAGTGTAGGCGTATAATACATGCAATAGAGACGTTAAAAAAAACCCTACTCTTGTTCATTTTCAATGCAGAAAAGTATTTTATCTTCCTTATGAGTAACGAACTTACTAAGAGATTATTTCATATAAAGATCATCGTTCTCATGTTTCTTCTCGTTTGTATATGAACATAAGGGATGTACACAATAAAGTTAATCCATCAAACTACAATCTACAGTTAAAACTAAACATAAAGATTAGTTAAATTAGACAAATATAGCCATTATATCGCAAATAACCAGTAAACAATACCGAAAACATAAAATAAAAAATAAAATAAATAACTTAAAAATTAAACTAGGTCTAAAATAAATGTAAAAATCTTCATTCAGAGAGTAAAATCAGCTGCATTGTGCAACTTAAAAAACAATATTTTGCTGCTTAAAAATGCACTGATATTTTTCATGAAGTGCATTTCGTTCCTCAAATTATACAGTGGTAAATTATTGTACGTAACGCAAATTAGTATTTGAACGCGTGTTTTGAATATTTCTAACTTAAGAAAACAACCACTTCAACTTTCTGGGATGCATGTGGAAAATTCAGTAAGGTTTCTACAAACCCTCTAATCATCCAGAGGAAAAGCTCTCAAAATGGCTACTCTCGCTCGTTTGCAAGTCTTTCGATATTTTGCTACAAATTGGAAACATACCGTTCAATCATCTACTGTGTTCCGTGAGACGTACCGAGGGCCCATTTATTTGCACTACGGCAAAGTATTAACGTTCGGAGATGTGTTACCTATATTCTGCCACAACCCACAATAACGCTTTTTTCACTCTCTGCATCGGGTGCAAATGTGGATCGCACATGAGCGTGGTGCAAGTTATGTGAATGTTTTTGCACATTGCTTATGTCCCGCTTTATTCTCGGTAACCACCACACACTGACTCATGCATACTGTTTTCATCGCAAAACTTCTCTTTCAGAACGTTCCTCGGCAAAGAAAAATACTGACACGAAAAGTAACAGTTACTTTTCCTTATCCCCGACTCCAATAACCACTCGACTGGAAATGGAGAAGATATCAGAAGTTAATTACTGCTCCGCTCTGCAGTCATGCGTGCAGGAAACCTTGAGCATTTTACCAAAGACGGAATATACACCGCTCGTCATCTCGCACACCTATCGTCCCGGCACACCAAAAAAGCAGATCAAATGGGAGAAGATTTTCCGAGCCATTTGCCGCACAAATTTACAGCCCTTCTGCGGGGCATTTGTTGCGAAAACGAGCTTACTGCTGCTTTACCCACAAAATGGAGTGAAATTTAATTAAACACACACACACACAGGCGCGCACGCAGCTACTCGTATGGTTTGCTTAAGGGAAAGGTTGTGGCTTTTGCCTAAAGTATCCCCATGGAGTGTGTATCTTTTCTGCTGTTGCCTTTTTTTTTCTGCTGTTCCTACCACGAGAGATTGCTTTGAAGATGATCTTTAAGCAAACTTCACCTCATGATGCTCTCATGTTCATTAATAACTCCCGCCCGGCTTGCAATTATTTCAATCGTATAAGGCGGGATAAAACAAATAGCACCACACGAAGACATCCATTTGCGTAGCGTGCCCACATTCCCATCACCACCGTGCCGCACATAAATAAAGCCCTAACCGGATGATCCTCACCGGAGGCTCACCGTACCGCCGGAGGCTATTTTCGAGGGCAACACTTTAACGCTACCGAAAAACTTAACCAGCCCCTAACACCTCGCAACAAAGTGTCGCACACAAAGTTTTCGCTCCTATCTAAACAAATCTTTCGCACATAAAAGCTGGCCCGGAACATCCGATGCTCGGATGTGCTGCGGGCCTGAAACCCGACCGTCATATCTTAAGCGTGCGAAACTGTACGAGGACACACACAGTCGACCGGTGACTAGGAGTGCGGTTCGTACCGAGCTTCAATGTCCCCGGTCAACTCCCGGTGATAGGGTGTCTAATGGAAGGTGACAAAACTATTCCACTCAACCGGAGAATCTTGTCGTTATGGGATCATCTTTAATAAAGTTTTGAAAATTTAATTGAATACCAACGGGGAGACCTCAGCCACCTGTTCCGTTTCGTGCCTGCTGGGCTTAGGCGGGTAAGGCTTGCAGCATGGCTCCGGTATCGGTTTGATGGCTTCGCAGGGATGCATTTTGCAGATAAGGAAGTTTCCATGTATGTTTGAATTTACGGAGAAATTAAGTAACTTTTAAAAGCAATACTTTATGCTAGTAGACCGGGTCGATAATTTCAATGGAGCTTTCGGAAACCTTATGAGTGGACAAGGCCAACATTGTGGTTCGGTTTAGAAAGTTCGCTTTAAAATGTGTTAAATCTAAATACCAAGAGATCAAAACGAATAATAAATTAAATGATTGATATTTTCATGTTAGTGCTTCCCACATTTAAGATACTATTATTATTCTCACAATAATTTAATCTAAATAACTCGCCACACTACTTCAACAAAACAAGGTTTTGATGTTGAAATTAACTTTGAAGGCTCTGTTGGATTGCTTCAAACTAATCCAAGATATGAGAGATTGTTTTCCATGAAACTGAGGCAACATGTTTCCATTCCCGGTAATAAATATATAACGATGAACTGAACTGAAATAACCAAATGAGCTTTTCCAATTTAAACAAACTTCCCATTCACTATATGGGGTAAATGTTGCCGCTTCCTGTTTTGATTTCTAGAATTAATTAGTATGAACGTGTGTTGGTGGTTTTGAAGTGTGGTAAATGATGGGTTTGAGTGGCTTCGAGCTCAATTAATTAGAAGCTTTCAGTATTCGCAATACCAGCTCCCACATTATTATGGTTTGCTTCTTTTATAAAATAGAGAAGGAAAGAAAATTTCAAAAAGCTGATTTTCTTGATATAAAAGAGATTCCAAGAATAAATTCCTTCTGTCTTTTACGAGAAAAAAATCTTTAATAAAACCAAATTTACAAATAAAACAAGAACAAACGATTTAACTGATTCGAAACAGAAATCAAAAGCACAAAAAATACATAATGTTTTAGTCACATTTTCTCCACACGTTAGCGCTTTAAGAGTCAGAGTACACTCTATCAACATCACATCTAGCGTATCGCAGCTTTCCAACAAGACATTGCTGAAACATGCTGAAGCACACACTTTTCACACCATTCAATCAGCAATGAACACATCCGTCTATCGTTAAAACATCGACCGATAGAAAAGAAAATACGATAGCAAATTTAGACACACACACATGAAAAAAAAAAAAAACGATCTAGAGAGCTCTCATTCAATCTAATATACGACCCAAATCCGTACCGAGTGTCCAACGGACGGGAATGTCCACGGATTGGGATAGCGCGCAGCTGACACAAGCACACAATCGAATGAATCCACTTATCTGCTCCACGATTGTGGTAAAGCTCGCCATGTGAACAGGGCCACAAGAGCGTTCGCCGGGAGGATGAAACGAAGATAGAACAAAATATCTGCTAAAACATTCCATTGCCCCGGTTGAACTCGTGGTGTGGATTGGATTTTTACAGCTCCTAAAGGTTTTAACCGAATGGAAAAGCTGGTCTCGCCATCTGCAGGAGACTAAAATTAAAGGATTCGTGCATCAGCGGATGGAATCCCGTCGGCGAATGTGAACTATTTTAATTTTATGTTGCACGTACAGCGGGAGAGTAAAATCTTCTCACTCGCTATGCTGCAGAGTAGCTTCAAGCGTGAAACTATTTGAAAAATCACATCACATTCCAACAATAATCTCGTCCTAGCGAGTGCTGCTAATCAAAGTAATGTCGCATACGGATCGGTAAAGGTCATCGTTGATCA
This sequence comes from Anopheles minimus, assembly GCA_000349025.1. NCBI lineage: Eukaryota > Metazoa > Arthropoda > Insecta > Diptera > Culicidae > Anopheles > Anopheles minimus. The sequence continues at coordinate 3,549,706 of KB664165.1, forward strand.
GAAGAATCATCAAAGGAACTCCAGAGTTTCGTTAAAGCTTCCGTTGCTATCCTGATTCGTTTCTCGAACGAAGTCCAATTAATGCCATGGCGTGGTTATTTGTTTCGCTCACATTTCGGTGCGATTCCCCAATCTTCAACAGAAGAAAGAACTTCGTTTCACTTCAAAAGCCGTAAAAAAGCATCCTCGTCCTAATCAAGACCAACAACATGGAGTCGGCTTTCAAACGGTGTGTTCATTCTTGTGCGTGACTGTCGAATCTTTTCATCCTTACCATTCCTCCATACATGAGTTCCGCGGATGCATTGTTTCCATTCGATGCGTCCGATTAATTGATTGAGGTTCATAGCTAAGGATATCAGCTACATCAGCGTCCTCCATGCACCAGGCGTCTCCATGTGCGAACGTGTACCAATTACTCGCCAGCGTTCAGCCATCGGACGCCATTGGCACACCAACTCAATCGAATTTCGATCACGAACTCGTACAGCCGAACTGTGAATGAAGCATTTCGAACGCGACCGCGAATTATCGCTTGTGCGCCTCACGCTTCGGGGCTGCATTCGAATGCTTCATCATTTATGAGTTCATGAGCCATCGGTTTGCATCGGGGCAGGAGCGTTGGGTCGAGTTGAGTAATTTCACACAGCTGGTTGGTATGAAGCTGAAAATGCGATTTTTGGTCCGAAGTTCGGGAGTCGGATGCGATGCACAAACAGCCAAAAAAAGGAGATCTTGACATGAAGTGATCAAATGAAAACTGACGAACCTGATAGGCTATGAATGCTAAGTACACAATGAATGGTTGAAGTTTGGATTAGTACGAGTACGAGTGGAATTGAATCAATAAGGCACGAATGATCATCAACTTGTGAACTTTCTTATATCTAGTATAAACCTGAATTTCCAATTAAATGTCAGACATGCTCTGGTGACTTGAAGATAACTATGCGAGAACTTCATTTACAAAACCGGAAAAAATTAACCAACATTCTGACTCTACGCAGTGATTTTTTAGTAAATATACTTCGACTTCCATAATTATTCTAAATTCGAATTACCTCATTCACAGAATGAAGCAAACTAATTACATACCCAACATTTCTACTAAAATAGTCCTCAGCTATTGTGCTTAATTTAAGAAAAACGAACAAAACCAGTCCAAGAACCAATTATCAAGCATTTTGCAGAAAATTCCTCTCCCGCAAGAATATTAATATGGCTTCTCCGTTCACATAATCCCGCAGCTAAATCCACTCGAACACAGTTTAACAGCTTTGCAGTAGCTAATCAGATTCGTTGTCAGATTTTATTCGAACATACCGTTAAGCTTCTGCGTTTCGCAAAATGGCTGCAAAATAATACTACCCGTCCAGTGATCCGTTTAAATAAAAGCCCGTTTACATGAGCCGCACCACCCTTTGGCCCAGCCGGTTTTCCTCCCACCGAGGCAAAAACATTCCTTCCCGGCTAGATTTACTACGTGAAAAATGCTAAACGTTACAAAACTGATTTCTCACTTGCTGTTCGTCTTATTCTTCGTTTCTTGGGAGCGAAATGGGCAAAAATGGAGCAAAAGCTGTAAGGTACCTTGCCTTTTCCGCTTTCTCTCGCCCGCTCCAGGGTTTTCCTGCTTTTTTCCCCACGCCCAACTGGTTCGGTGGAGTTTTAAATGACCTGTATTTTGCCTGCACGACCCCATTGGCTACCATTAGGGGTTTGGGTCGCCCCTAGACAACCTTGCCGAAGCCCCGGCAGTCGACGAACGGGCCTCCGACCTAGGCAAGGTTTCAGGTCGTAACACTGCGGCTTACATGCAGGCAGAGGACAGCTGGACTTCACACGTTGCACTTGATGCGGCATCGCACCAACCCTGCACCCTCCGCCTGCCTCAGGGAACCCTCGTTTTACCCATTGGCAACTCCCTGCTTTGCCATTATTGTCGTAACTTACCCGGAAAAGTCCGGTCAGGCGTGTTTTTTTTTTGTTTGAATGTAACAGAACAGAAAGGAACACAAGACGGGTTGGACGTTGCAGACTGCAGTCCAACGTAATCCTTTTTAAGTGACTTATCTTCGTGCCGTGCCATGGTTTCTAAGGGTGGTGGAAACGGAGTACGCAGGAAACCCGAATCGAAGAAAAACGGTCGTTTTTCCATTATTCTGGGAAAAGACGCTTAGCTTGAATGGGCGAAAATAGGAGAAGCGTCCAGGTGGGGTGATTGGACATTTTCACCTTACACCAATACAAACGTTCGGAGAAAGGCAGGTCCATTCGACAAGGGTACGGAATGTGTGGAGCGCACGGGGGTGCATAAAACGTTTTGCACATTGTAGCTGGTGCAATTAGTTTTATAGCTGCCTCAAGTTGCAACCTGGGCCAGGTTTTGCGAACGGGCCCGAACAAATGGGAGGCCATTCGTACCATTTAGCACCGATACAGTGCAGCCGAGCGCCCGGTAATCGGATATTGCATTTTGCCAGGTGATCGGTACTCTGTGTAAATAATGGCAAAACGGAACGAACACGCTGGCTGGAATCCAAGGAACGGTGAGTGCGTCAGATTCGGTGGCGTAATGATTTTTTCCCCCTATTTTGCATGCTTTACTCCATCGGGTGCTGTTCCTGTGGAATCATGAGTCGGTTCTGTTCGTGGAACAAATGCTACGGCGTGCATTCTCCAGCCAAACGATGTCAGAATCCGGGTAACTGGAATTCCTTCAGGAATCAATTATGAACCGAAGAACAGATCAAGTAACAGGGGAAACAGGAAGGCAAAAGATATGTATGCAACACTTTTTATAAAGCCATCCATCAAGGTGATTAGAGACGGTGATTTCATCGTTGGGTGTCCAGACACATGAGCAGCATAAATTCCAATATTAATTATCTTGGACACGTGGCACCAAGGGTATGCCACCACCAAGGGTATGTGGAGAGAACCTAGTACGTGGAAGTGAAGCGTGGGGATAAAGTAGCATTTTACAGGAGTATGATGGTGCAATAAATCGACCCGGCAGGAATGTTTATTATCACCCGGTTTGCATTACTGATCACTTAGAAGTATCGTTTGGAATGTTTCAATAACTGGATTTGTTCAAGTGAAGTTGATTACTAAAAATTCATAAATTTTATATGCCATTCTACGTCGATTCCGACTAATACAACTTCAATGTAGATATAGTGAGCTGTTTCTCATAATGTAAAACTTATTTCGAAGGTGATATTTTTGGAATAGATGCTGGAACATAATAAGCTTCGTGTTATTGCAGAGTCTCGACACACACTATTATTATTAAGTTATTTCTAGACTAATTTAATAACATTTGCATGACCTCAAAATCTTATCTCTTAGCAAGAAGAGTCGTTCATGCGAATATATGAGGGGAATTCAAAGCATGAAATTGATGTCTTTTTGTTCAAGTAAGTATCACCTTCAAGGTTGATATGGATCGGATTTCTGGACTTGTTGGAAGATAAACATATTCCGGAAAGCATTAACGAAGATCTCGACTTTTTTGTATTACAGAGGTTTCGAGCCACTATGGCTACATTCACCTCTAAAAAAAGATCACGACTGATCATGTTCTAATGACATCGATCGACCTATCTTGAAAATTCGTATAAGGTCTTTTATTTAGAACGCCCACATGACAACGAAGTGCTTTATTTACTTTACTTGTAGTTTTGGTATTTTGCCATTAAGTTTTTTTTATATCTTACCAACTTATAGCCTATATCGATGTGCTATCACAGCACAAATAGTTACGTTTCACACCCAGTAACATATCATGTCATCCATCTTGGAAAAATGCTTCTCATTTTTATTGCTTTACCTTCCCATAAGCGTTCTGGTAGGAGGGCCTAACAAGTGGAAGCCATCGCACATCGGAGCCACAATTCAAAATGGCTTTTCTAGCAAAGCGAAGATTCCTTTCCTCTATTTGACAAAGGCAAAAAAATCCCCTTACATGGAGCAACCCTAACACAGGGAAGGAAAAACCGATCCAACCAATATGCTGTGCATCACATCACGCGCTCCGCATTCTGTTTTGGTTTCGTTATGCTTCTTTTTTCTGCCCTCCGAAAATGTTATCCTTCCAGACACCCGCAGTGAGCGAACGGGAGCGAAGACCTCCGGGTAACTGAATACTTCACCCATACGTCCCGATGGAACGCACGTGCTCGCTCGCTCGTTGATTGACGGACGGTGTGAAAGGGGTTTCCCCCCCCCCTCCCCGTAAGCAGCCGACATTATTCGCCTAAAACAATGCCGAACCCCGTGATATCGAAATAGCTTATGGCGCGGTGTTTTTTGCGTTCTCCTCTCAGGGGAAGGTCTCAAGTGGCGAACGATTTTATAACGCGTGTCCCGTCTTCAATCGCAATCGACTAAAACGCTTCTTTTAAAACTGCACGTGAAAGGAAAAAGGAGAAGAAGGCAAAAAACAAAACACTTTTCCCCACGCTCCCTTATCAGCGGTACGTTGTAAATAGAAATGAAACCATTTTGTTCGACACGTCCTTCGACGGCCATCGCCTTCAGCGAAGCGTTTTGCGAGCACCGCATGGCTTCGCTACACACTCAAGTGCATGGTCGGTGGTGTTCTGACTCATCAGGCAGGACCGGCTTCAAAGCCGTAGGTGGGGATATTGCAAAACTCAAAAACGGCCTCTTCAGTGTACCCGAATACCTTCTCGGTATTTAGCCACACCCCGTTAGGGGATGCATTTAGGATTTTTGTCGTTTTTTTTTCTGGTGTTGTTGTTGTGTTACCCGCGTCCAATATTTTGTATCACAATCCCCCTTTTTTAATAGTGTATTTGCTCGTTATTTTTATGCTCACCAAAATCGCATACTCACACAGATGCACGTGCTTCCGAAAGGATACCCTCCAAAAAAGCAAAACGAAGACAGAATCCTCGACCAAGTAAAACGGAACCGAAAAATAGGCGGCGACAACAACAAAAGGAAGAAAAAACAAACGCGACCAGCATTTCACATAGGGTATAAATTATTATAAAACACACACACACACACACAACACACAGCACCAAATCTCTGTGCATAGTCGGCGGAATGTGGAAATCAGCAAATTGAAACCACCTACCTCCGTGGTGGCGCAGATGGAAGGGCCCATTGGTGGTGCCACCGCAGCACGGTTGCTCGTAGTACGAGTTCCATGTATTTTCATAATCTCCCAGCACTACGCCCGGAAGGAACAGCAGCAGCAACAGCACGGTCGGCACCATGATCAGCAGCATTCTCGGTCTGGTCGGCGGACCCGTGCACGGTAAACCCGGCCCGGCCACCGACGCTGATGCTGCCCGGGATGAGTATGATGATGTTGGTAACATTGTGGTAATGTTTCTCGGATTTCCAACCAGCCCACTAACAGAGCACACTTCAACAGGCCACACTCAGCCCAATTTCCTCCTGCTTTTTTCTGCTTCTTCTTTTTTATTTGCCTTCGCTTTACGTCGACCTCTAAAATGTCGACTCTTTACTACCGTGGACGTAAAATACACTGGGTGCAATATACACTGCGAACACTCCACTTCCAAACTCACTGTATGCCAAACGGAATAAAACCGGCCGCTGCCGTTTTGCCACTTGCTCACTGCGATCAATACGAGGTTCTCGATGGTTTTGAAAATTAAATACTGTACTAACGCGATGCCCCCGCCGTATCGCGTTCGGTCATCGTGAATGTTGCTGCTACAAACTAAAACCCTTTTGCCGGAGCGTTTCCCCGGATTCGTTTGGTACTTCGAGTGAAATTTACACTCACTCGAACATTGTTGGTTGTATGGTTGGAACGATACGATAGTCACTGGTCTCAAACTGGAATATGCTAGTAAACATTCGAAACTAGCTCTAATACCTCCAAATGACAGCTGGTCTATGGTGCACTGTTTACGAACTTATGTTTACCATATGTTTAGTGGCAAAGTGTATCGCTCAAGGCTCTCTCTTGGAACTCCTCATGAAACGGTTACCTTAACTTTTATTTTTAAACTTCCTTCAAGGATGTATCTCGTATTTGAAC
>KB664165.1:3555764-3574998 GCA_000349025.1 Anopheles minimus
TGCATAGTCGGCGGAATGTGGAAATCAGCAAATTGAAACCACCTACCTCCGTGGTGGCGCAGATGGAAGGGCCCATTGGTGGTGCCACCGCAGCACGGTTGCTCGTAGTACGAGTTCCATGTATTTTCATAATCTCCCAGCACTACGCCCGGAAGGAACAGCAGCAGCAACAGCACGGTCGGCACCATGATCAGCAGCATTCTCGGTCTGGTCGGCGGACCCGTGCACGGTAAACCCGGCCCGGCCACCGACGCTGATGCTGCCCGGGATGAGTATGATGATGTTGGTAACATTGTGGTAATGTTTCTCGGATTTCCAACCAGCCCACTAACAGAGCACACTTCAACAGGCCACACTCAGCCCAATTTCCTCCTGCTTTTTTCTGCTTCTTCTTTTTTATTTGCCTTCGCTTTACGTCGACCTCTAAAATGTCGACGCTTTACTACCGTGGACGTAAAATACACTGGGTGCAATACACACTGCGAACACTCCACTTCCAAACTCACTGTATGCCAAACGGAATAAAACCGGCCGCTGCCGTTTTGCCACTTGCTCACTGCGATCAATACGAGGTTCTCGATGGTTTTGAAAATTAAATACCGTACTAACGCGATGCCCCAGCCGTATCGCGTTCGGTCATCGTGAATGTTGCTGCTACAAACTAAAACCCTTTTGCCGGAGCGTTTCCCCGGATTCGTTTGGTACTTCGATTGAAATTTACACTCACTCGAACATTGTTGGTTGTATGGTTGGAACGATACGATAGTCACTGGTCTCAAACTGGAATATGCTAGTAAACATTCGAAACTAGCTCTAATACCTCCAAATGACAGCTGGTCTATGGTGCACTGTTTACGAACTTATGTTTACCATATGTTTAGTGGCAAAATGTATCGCTCAGAACTCTCTCTTGGAACTCCTCATGAAACGGTTACCTTAACTTATATTTTTAAACTTCCTTCAAGGATAAATCTCGTATTTGAACATCTGATCGCCTAACATCCAAGGAACGTCACATTTCCAAGCATCCTTACGGTGAAACCCAATGACAAGGTGTGTTCCACGCAAGACTTCATAACTTCCTCGAGGGAAGCTTGAATTTCCCAGAAATACTCATTCACTACCAGCTCGCTCATTCAGCTCGTCTGTTCAATGGCTCAAGTTGCTCGGCTCATGACCACTGCATCGAGACGTTTGCCATTCCACAACAACTGCCTACCGAAGCACCAGAACCCGTAACGCACATCCACTCGCACACACCGAGTAAAACACACACACTTACGCTCAAATTACGCTCGCAAAACGGCTGTCTAATGAAATTCACTTCGATGTGAGCCTTCACGCCGTGGAAGGCAAACCATTAAACATAAGGAACGGTTTAAGGAAATGTTTTCCCTGCCACCACCAGAACGCGGCCAGCTAAACACACCACCGTGCCATGTCTATCCGTGATCTCCATGAAAAATCACGAACAAAGCGGTTTTTCCTTTTCACCGAAGAAAGTTTCGCCCCGTGCACTGTGAACGGTGTGGGAAATAAAGAAACGCACACCTGCAGCGCCGTCTGATGGTAGCCAGCTCAAACCCCTTGTTACTAGTTTCCACTCGCTGAAAGCACACGCCGAGGTTTGGGAAATCTGCTTCCCTACTACTCTGCAGCGAAGCAACGATAGCCTATCCTCGCAAAAACGGCACCGATCAAAAGACGTCCGATCCCGACCGAGTATTCAAACAGACTGACTCCGTGCTGCGAACGTTTGCATCCGCTTCGGTCGGGGTCGGTATCATTCAAGCCGGTGGGATGTTTCCAGTCGCAGCGTAGAATAACCACAGAACAGTCACACACACACATACACACACACAATGGTATCGAACTTTCCGAACGTGTTCGGAGATGGAAGATGAACCACCGTACCGGGGATCCGGGAAACCGGGTGAATGGATGGTTGAAAACTGGTGAGAAAATTGTTTCATTTTCTTCTCACACCTCACGGGCGTATCTCGCCGTCTCACGTGCTTTTTCCCGTGTGCGGCACATTGTTGTGGGAAATTTTTCCAGCGTACGCGCATCCACCAGGGATATTTATGTCATGGCTAGGAATTGATTCGGCGTGAACTCTGATGGCGGGGAAAGTTAGTCGTACCTTTTGGGTATCATTTTCCCATAAAACAGGAAAGGACAAATGAATGTTATTTGAGTGCGCGCGCATCGTTACGGGGAGGCATATGAAACTCGAGCAGTATAACGCTTCGTAACGCTAATTAGGAAAAAAGAAGCATTTTAAAATGTATCGTTTATTTAATTCATTGCATTTTGATTACTTCTAAAAATATAAATTTTTCGAAAGGATTTTAAAAAAACTAGAGAAAAAAAGAAAAAAACTTTTGTCTAACTAGAGCCATGGGCAAAATGACCAATTATGTATTTTAAACAAATAATTAATGTAACATTTAATTATTTTTTTCTCTAAATTTTTGTCATATTGAAAAGGAATAGCCTGGTGATATAGCTGTATAGCTGTAATATTTTTCTTTTTTTTTTTGGTTCAACGACTTGTTTGGCCATGTCGGACTATTAATGACTTGCTGGACATATTGATATCTAGTTCGAGGATAGCCAATCCTCAATATCTACCGCTAGCGCCTCGAACATTGGATCGCAATCGAAAGGCCTTCTTCAATTTTGTTATTATATACTTTATTTAAATATTACTGACAAAACCCATGAATGTCAGTATTAGAACATATGATGGGGATATTTGGAAAATATAATATTCCACACTATCGATCTGGTACTAACATCGATTTATTTAAAAAAAAATCTAAAATTTCTCTTATTTAAATTAAAAAAATTTAAATTAGAAATTAAAAAGAATATATTTCTTGAAGGTATTAAAATTGAGCAAACCATTTCACTTTTGATCTTTCAAATCTCCACATCCCATCTCTCAGGAAGAACTCATCGTTAACAGTTCCATCTTTCAATCTCTACACCTCCCCCAAAATTCACCTAAACCAACCCATCAACTTTTCGTTCCCATAAAGGGCGATAACACTTTGCAGGACATTCTGTGGACATTCTCGTCCCGTTGCTCCAGCCATTTCACAACCACAACCCCGCCCGTTTCCCCTCCCAGGCTGGGTGGCGGAGCACGTACAAGTGGTAAATAAAAATTTATGCTACCGCTTACGGCGCACCGGCAGCGAAACAGCGTTCATTTGCCGCGAGAGGGTGCGTTTTATGTCGTGACCATGGTTCTCTCTTCATCTCTCCCTGTATGTGCTCGTGTGATGGTGCAATTGCCGGTCACGTCACGATGTCCGTTGGTCCGATTCCGTCTGGTTTGGTGCGGCTGTAGATCGGGTACAGATTGTGTGCGCCAATAACCGGAATCCACGTTTCTTCACGAGGTTGCGAATTACTTCCCACTTCGCATGACGCTGGCCGGCTAACGATGGTAACCCCACCGGGAGATCTAATGTCCGGCCAGACGGGATGACTATCCTAACGGGAGCAAACGGACACTACCCGGGGACTGTACAGCTAGCCGGGCGGTCCGTCCTTTCATTAGCATATTTCCCGCAGGTTGGCGGCTAATTGGAACGCTAATTCGATTAGGATTGGGACTTATTGAATTTTATTCCTTTCCAGCATGTTGGTCGACGAGCAGCGTATGAGTTCCTGGTACGTCCCGGCACGCTGTATAGTCTTTCGTACACGGATGCGATGCTGCAATTGGCAGTATTTTTGAGTTCTTCGAAGGGAGTGCGACTTACTCGAACCAGAGCTAAATCCGATGCTGCTGGAATGCTGGAATAAACAACGCTTTACCCGATGCGACTCTGCTCTGGCACGCAGGAATCGTTACCGAAAGTAGCCGTCGTTGTGACTTTTCGGTAAAAAAAATTCTTTGCCATTTCAATGTCCACAAAAATCCGATAGCTCTTGAACAAGTTTAGCTTACCAAGTCATCCGACATAAGGTTCTTGCTATAGCTACTAGCAAGTCCTTGCAAAAAAAGAAGAATACTCCTGCAGGTGTGTTTGCCGTGTGCTTGAATTCTAGCTGGTCAGAAAGATGCTTCAGATTTCACTTCTATCCGTGTATTTGTGGGAGTGGATAAAATTAAAGCTTTCTGCTGAAAAACCAACCCAGAACAGAACAGAGGACGAAAAGGAGGACGTCACCGTAACAGATTCACACTTTCCTGTGAAGGTGAGAAACAGCATAGTTCGGGCCGGGCGCGTTTTATGTGTCTTTTACTTTTACGATTATTGTTATGGTTATGAAGTTGAAATGACCTCCCAAAAATACATTTCAGAGACAGTGAGTGTTCAAAAAATGTTCTACTTCCATCTGAAGAATTCCCCTCCGGCTAGAATGTCGAAAATGAGACGTAGATAAAAAAAGAATATGCTGGTCGTCCCTTATTTAGACCTTTCCTGGTCTAGAACCGTACAGTGGACCTCATCCTAATAGAAAAGATGGTTAATAGAGTGAGTTTATAGGCCGCACTGGTTCGCACTTAATCTCATACAGCCATTATTCATGCATCAGAGAGCAAAACCTTGGCCCTTCCTTTCTAAACGTAGCTGGACTTCGTTTGTCGTTGATGGGGAAGGATATGTGCGATCACCGCTAAAAGCCGTTCCCTAAGCCATTTACCCAATAGGCTACCGGCCATCGCAGCGGGATTAATCGATCTGTGGATAAATGAGTCGTAAAGCTGTTTGGTGTTGATGTGTTGCAGTATGAATGGCAAGACGCAAGCATGAGCAAATAAGAAGCAAACCCCCGACGGAGCATCGTGGTTGAATCATTTTCATCAATCGCTAATGACCCAGGAGACGTGAAGACAAAGGCGGAACATTACGCAAATATAGCTCTAGAATCGTTGTCTGCACGAGTCTGAATATCGGGCAAATTGAATGTTTTGTTTTGGCGATTAAATATATCCTTGAAGCGAATAACGGTTTAGAAATTATTCAGTTTTTTACTTTGTAATAAAATTATTGAAAAGTTCTAGCTGGGTCTCGTAGTGAGCACTTTACGTAATTTTTATAAGAAAAATGGTATTGGCTTAGAACTGCTGCTTTTGCATCCAGACACAACATTCCGTAAAGGCATTCTTGTTCGCAAATTGTTCTCACACTTTCCACAACCTACACTGACTTATTTCTACCGAAGCGCCGAATTTCCAATCAAGGCTCTATTCAAAACCCAAATCCCATCGGTAGCGGTAATTACACCCATCGATTGTTTGACCCGATCGATCCACATCACGGATCGGAAAGCACTGCAGCAGTAGAGCCATTCAGTGCAAATGATTGCAATGGAATTTTCCGGCACTGGGGCAACTCTTGGGAAATTTTCCCAGACACCGCTTCAAGAGCATTCGACAAAAACTGTCTCAAGTACGGTGAAGCATTCAATCTTGCAAGTGTACGGGCTATGGTATGGCGAATTTTGATTGAATAGTCAAACATCGGAAGGAACGTTCGGTACAGTGACACTGTGGCCATTACCCTACAGAGGATTGAAAATTTGGGCTGACCGAAACATTGAGAATGTTTCGTTGGAATGGAAAGACCATTCTGTACAACCGTTCCCAACGATTGCAACTTACGGAAAGGATTGAAAGCAGAAAGGAAAGAAAGTGATCCTTAACTGTTGCATAATTGCCCAAAAGGTCTGTCACCAGACAGACGCAATTCGAGCAGTACGAACTTAATGACCATCATCCAGGCTCACAAATGCCACTGAAGTATACAATTAAAAGGCGTATCGCTCAGAAGCGAGTGATTAATCATCCAATTTCGTAGAAGAAACAGCATTCTCACGCATGCATGTTTTAGTAACGTTGAACCATGAACCATGCCCTCCACGTTCTTTTAAATTTGTATTCATTTTTAATGGTACAAACACTTCCACGAAGAAGCTATCTTTCCATTTATGTTGCTAATACCTTAGTATTAATGTACAATTTTACGCCTGTCAGTTTGTTTTTAATATTCCAATTTGAATCCTCAACCTCAAAGCCCACGCATCCGATTAAACGCCAGACCCGCTCTGATAACCATCATGTACCGGTTCGTTTCTTTGCTGCAATCAGTTGCATTTTGTCTATTTACGAAACCCATTTTCATCATCATCGTTGAGCGCGACGCGACACAGTTATGCATGAGCGACCATGAAATGAAGACTCCTTAATGCAGAACAACACATTTTCCTACCCTACACATTTCCTGCGTACGCATTCCAAGTCGTTCCCAGTGCCATGGTGGAGCAGTGCACGAACACGAAAGGATAAAACACCCGCGCACTACCTTCAGGGCATGATGGTTGCGAGATAGCCCGATTGGTACCGAAAATGAAGCTGCTTACGTTGTGCCCAGGTGTGAGACAGTAATCCCCGGTTGATCATCTCTCGCTGGGTCTCGGCTGGTGGTTACAGACACAACATGAATGCATGAGCAAGATAAAGGATGCATTCGAGCATTGCAAAGCGTCGCAATTGAAATCGGCCTTTTGTTGGTACATAGTGCACTGGAGGTGTTAAAAATTACTTCCTTCGTTGCTTTGCGTACGACTGTCGTAGTTCTCTGGATGCTTGTGAAACGTACCGAGGCCGAACATTAGTTCAAAAGTTCGTGTAATTAAAAGAGGCTCTTAGGTACCGTGTTGATGAATGGTTTTTTCCATGAATTTTTCATTACCTTTTACACAAAAAAAATAGAGTTGGTAATTTAATATCCCTCACACAAAAAAAAAATGTTTTATTGAATTTGAAACGTCTAATTATAATTTTTTCTCGGCAGTGAAAACATCGTTTAAACTTCAACAATATATCATGTACACCGTTCAATCCCACAGGATATAAACCTTACTTCCTGGAACCAACAGCCATTTCAGGCAGCATGCATGGTGACGGAAGATCAAATTGTTTCTCAGCCGATTCCGATTCTCGGAAAAAATGGACTTCAATCGCCAAAACTATTTCGGAATCCGTAAGGCAAGAATCGGGTTTCATTTAAACACCTCTGAGACAGACTCTAATGAAAAGCACCCCCTTCCGTACCCCGAGCTCTAGCCCCCCAAACCCTTCCTGTGCCCAAAAGGATCATCGTATCCTTGTTGACATTTATTATAACACCACACTCTAGCGAGGCTATCCATTACACTGCAAATAGCCTATCCGCTTACCGTTTCCCCGTCAATCGGTGTGCATTTTTTTGCTCTGTGTATAGTTCTAGCCTCTTCCATTGAAAACGCACTTCACGTCCGTTTGGCCATTCCGCTTCCGTACATGCATCGTTGGCAGCCGAAACCCGTCTATTATGACGTGACAACACGTTGTCACCAGCGGACAGCCCTGTCAAAACATGGCAGCTCCTTCCGGATCCCGGGCAAAACGCAACCACTTCACAAAAGTAATATGTGCCCCATGTTCTCGCACTCATTACCATGCAGCCGTGGAACGTTCCTTTTGTGTCCGGTACGACCCCGCTCCCCGGCTTTCGTTCTTTATGTGTTTCCAACCTTAAAACAACGGCAAGAACCAGAAAAAAAAACACGGACATGGTGAGATTGCACTCACCAACATGCCCAACGTCTGTGCCGTCTGTGTGTCATTTCTTTGAACGGAATCCGAGCATGGTACGAAAACGCACCACCTTTCGGGTGAGGAACAACTGGCTACGAGTGCGACCGAACCCGACTCCTTCGCCCGAATGTTGGAACGATTCTCGGGAATGAAGCCATCAAAGTGTGAACAAAATGCTGTGCTGTGCGAACGATGGTCACCACCGACGTAACTCGAACTCGCCCGAAAAACGGTGTATGCAAGCAGAATTGTACAGCCCGTTGCCGTGCGGGAAGAAACAAAAGAAAAGGCTCCCCAGGAATGGCAGACCCACCGAAGAGGGACGCATACAAACCACACGCTGCAGGTAGCCCACCCCGGCTCGGGGCTCCGGTTTTAAAAGGTGTGATTAATCTTTCTCGCCAAAAACGCCTCACTTATCGGGGTCGTAATCCATTTTAACCGGAATCAGAACCCCCTTTCCGGATGGCGTCCCAGTGTTCCAGGGGAACTCTGCAACATATCAAACACGGAAAGCAAGTTGATGGGTATTGTAAAAAAAGACCCCAAGTTGACCTCTTTCGGTAAGTTTATGATGGAAAAATAGAAAACATCTACCCGCACATAAAAACCCACCCCGGAGATTGTTAGTTTTCGTATCATTAGTGTTGGGGCTCTTTCATTTCGAGTAAGAGCCGTTGCAAAAAAAAAATAAAGGGTTACTAACCAAAAGGTGCCCCATAGAGCACACAGCCTTACTCACACATCTCCTCTAGTGGTCTCTAGTTTGCACTAAGGCTGATATCAATATTACTATCATTACGGTTTCTTTGCAACTCAAGCAACACCAACTATAAAGAACGAACTGCAAGCTGTTGCGCTTTGAAGTACCACCCGTCCTGCCGTCGTGTGTCGTGTAAGCCATGTCCACATCGCGTACAACATGTGTTACGGGGCCAAGCAGTTACTTCGCACCATCGCTCTTCTAGAGGTTCACCGGCACAGTCCCGAGCGTCCTCTAACGACGTCTTTCACACTAACCCCCGGGGAGCGATGGTGCGACAAAACCACACGGGACAGAAGAGAAAAGTGTCAACATCATACAAAGGCCGATACGTCGGATATGTGACCGGTCCGGTGGGTCACGGTAATGAGAGGTACCGAAACGAACTTAAAATATCCCCAGCAACACCGATGCAAAGCGATGTGACCGAAAAACGAAAAAAACAAAACTAAAAACGAAATATGGGGTATAAAGAGAGCAAAGTATTATGTTACGGCCACAACATCATTCCGTTAATGCTGTCCGTATGTTTTTTTTTTCGGGCAGTGATCAAGGGAACATGTATGGGCTTACCATCCATCTAATCCTATCCTTGGAAGCTGCCAGCAACAGGAGGAATGAAGAGAAGAAAAAAACCCCACCAGCGCTAGAATATGCCAATGGACCGAAAAGCATCTCGACAGGAAAAGTGATGGACCGTAAACAAAAGACTTTGCCATGCTTGTTTTACGCCGTTTTTTACCAGATATTATAGAACGTTTTACTTTTTTTCCTGGTTCATTGTGGGTTCCGGTAAGGCTTAGTATAGCGTTGTTACAGAAGGGTTTCATGCGCTACAATCGGTAGGCAGTTCTGTGATTTCAGTTGTTACGATTATTGTTCCAGCTAGCAGCAAGGATCATCCTTCGGTAGCTCTGGGATTGGGAGATCCCCAAAGTCCTCAACTTTGCTGCTGTTTTGACCTTCATCTAGGTTGGGCACAAACGTACAAATAGTATTACAATCTTATTAACAAAAAAAAACGATAGGAATCTCTGCCCGAAAGGCAAATAAACCTACTCGAGCCTAAATCCACGTAGGAATTGAACTAAAAATAGACATTTCAAATATATTTCCATTCACTGTTATCAGATTGAGAAACCCTTTCAGGCCAGTTTAATGTAATCCTGTTTTGGTTCTAGAATAGGCTAAGCTTACGAGTAAACCTATTCTTAATCTGCATAAAAAAATCTACGCGAAAAGAATGTTCGGTTAAAAAATAGCAGTAAACCTTAAACATGAGTAGGTTAAGCTGATGAGTGATTCAAAACATTCAAAAATGTATGATTGGATGGCAAATTATATTATTCAAAATAACCTTTACATATTTATTTTGTCGAAAGATACGGCCCAGTGGATTCAACAAAAAATAATAAATATTTTTATCAAAGTTCGTTGATTACATATAACTCCCACAAACCAAAAAAACATATAGTTGATCAAAAGCTTTACCCCAAGAAAATCATTTATTACGCAAAATATGTACAAAAAACTCGTTGAAAGTTAAATTTTATTAAAAACTAGCCCAATTCTTCTGAACCACATCCGATTTTGTCGCAGATACGATCCAATACTTCATCACACTTTTACTATTTGTGTTATAATTTCAATAATTTTGACATTGGGCTTCCTTGTATTAAGCTTTAAAACTATTGAGCTGAGATAAGTACTTTTCTTCAATAATTTTTTTTTTTTTGCGTACTATCCATAAATAATCCGGTTAATTTTCTTTAACTATGAGAAATGTTTTAATCAGGTTATATTCCTTCCAATCCGCAAATGCTTAAATTAAAGATGCAAACCGAACGGCTTATAATAGTTTTCCCTAGTGCAAATATGTACGTTCGGACCGCACGGTCACAAAAACTGACTTGCCAAATGAAAGGGGTTTTCAAAAAAGTTCCCTGATGTAACATCATCCTCACCGAAGATAGTCTCCTGCAGCAGAAACTCATTTTTGGCTTTGGTCGCCAACCCACCGCATGCACTTTGTATCCTGTCCCGGTCGTCCCAATACAGCTCACTGCCACTACAGGGCAATTTGGTGATAGACAGTGAACTCATCATCTTCAAAGACCCAGCTTCCGCCTTTGTGGCGTACCGAACTTCTTCACCAGCCGCACCGGTCGCATATAAATTCTTAAGATTTTCGCCATCGTTTTCCGAGTGGTGCTGGCTGTCGAGATCTTTTAATAAACCCACTCGCGTGCGCTCTTTCATCTTCATTTAGTACAACTTGGGCGAGTTCGAGTTTTAAGGAAGATGGGGGGGGAGGGGAGGCTGCGGGACGAGTGGTGACTATTTTCATTACGGGGTTTTTGCCATTTTACAAACCTCGTACTGGTGGTTGTCGTTCTTCCGCCTTGTTCCAAACTCCCCATGGGCGCATTACGAGCTGCAACAAACGGCACTACCTTCTTGGCGTCTGCTGTCTGTTTCACGGTTTGCGATGAAATGAGCTGAAGTTTTCCCAGCCACATCCATCCATCCATTGGCAGCGTCGAAGATCTTTAGCTTAGCTCAAGATGGGTGGCAGTGTACCTTTGTCTTCCCCGTGCTGTAGTCTAATGTTTCCGGATGAAAAATCAATCCACACTGTGCAGAAGCATTGCTGCGTTAAATCCGGAGAAATGGAAGGTGATTAATAAACGGTACTGCTTCCACTGTCCGTCCCTGAGAAGCGTTGTTGTGGCGGTGATGTTTAACTCCCCTGGGAGTTGATTAAATATTAAAAATTGGCTACGAATTATTATCCATTCCGTACGGTACGGTAGAAACACTCCGTCATCAGATGACTGATGTGAGGTTGTAACGGAGATGTAAGGGGCCAGCAGACGTAAAGGCCGGGTGCCTCGCAGTCCAATCGTTTTGGTTTCGAAATCGTTTGGCAAATCTGTTGCGCAAATAGACGCAAGAACGTTGATCGCGGTACTCACTCCTTGTCGGCATCATCTTCAGCGACATCACCACCGCCATCATTATTGGTCGCGAACGTACAAAAATGACATGTCTTTAGGGCGGCGAACGAGAGGGCACCGTTCGAGTCTGGTCTTTGAAATAATATTTACTTTTAATTAAAAATGCAACGATGAATAAAAATCCCCTATTTTCTTACCATCCGATGTAACCGCGGACATTCTACCCGCTTTTAGACGACCAAAACCAGGAATCCAACCCGTTGCCAACGAGCGGAGTGTGTGCGACTGTTTGTGGTGAAGGGATGATAGGATTGTAATTGAGTGAATGGCCCCTCATTGTGGAATGATCCGTGGGGTGGCCCGTACCGTACGTTGCCATAGGTTGCTGACGTAAATTATTGATATTCTGGAATGCGCACAATGTCTCTCCCTCGCATGTCCTAGCGCTACGTCTGGCTCATTCAATTGTTTCATCTCTAGAAGCGAATGTACACTGGAAGAACTAGAAGGCTGCAGTGGGGTGTCCAATGTTGAAGAGGGGTAAGATTTGTTTAAAAAATCAAGAAATGACTACAGACAGGAGTATTTTCACCGTGGAAGTTTTGCTTGGAAGGCTTACCGTTCATTTGATATATTTGTGTAAGGAATTTTGAAGCTTGTTTGTTTAAAAATACAAGACAAACGTAATCATTTAGTCGAATAATTGGTAATTATTTCATACTGGAGAACGCATGCAAGTTTGCAATTAATAACTGATTTTGATCATTTTTTGAGTATTGAAAATCTGTCAGCTTGCGCTGTACTTGGCTTAAGGACAAACCTCATCTTTTCCAATAATTCTTGATCTTGTGAAGGCCAGCAAATGCTCAATACACGAGAACAAGCCTTGCTGATAGGAATCTTTGAAACGCAAAACCCCGGTCTGTTTTTTGTCCAATTTATGTGATGTATCCCAGACTTTGCTAAAACCGTTCCGCAAACAATTCGTTTAGTAAGCGCTATATCGATGCACGTGGTCAGTTGTTTTAACTCTTCCCTAAAACGTGTTCCCCAAGAAAAAAGGGTTGAATCAACACGAACACTTGAGCAGAACTGAGCACGTAAAATTAAATAATTCAATCGCCAGCAGCATCCATCGTCCGGCAGGAATGCAACCGATTGTGTACGAAAAGTGTAGGGGAGAATCGATTTCAAAATGTTCAACATCCACTGGTCAGCGAGCACGTCTGTTGCACGTCACTTGCTGGCGAGCATTTGTATGGAGGGTGGAACGTTATTTATTATTTTGTGATTAGCATGATATATTAAAAACGTTCCATTTTCCACATTCGTCGATGACCGTGAAGGATTACAGTTTCGGGAAATAGGGATCGGAACACCGAACAGCTGCTTCAATCTTAAAAGCCCCCTGTCGGCAACGGCTGACTTGCATTCTAATGATAGAAAACAACAGCGCGTGCGGCACATATATGTATGAGCTGCCGTACGTCCTGTGTAACTGTTGCCTAATCCTTGATGTTTGTTGTTGATTTGATCACCTGAAATATGGTGGTATGGCGTTGCGTTGTGATTTTAACTCGCAAACTCCCGCACGACGGTTGCCGAAGTTTACTGCTGCTGAAAATTAAATGCAGCAGCTCGTGTACGCATACAGCATACAGTCAGATGGGATGGCAATTAAAATGGTTTAATCTCCATGTTCATATTAACAGGCACGGCTGGGACGCTTCATAAAGCCCTGCCGGCTTACCAATGCCGTCATAAAATGGAAAGAGTTTTGCGATGTATGTCTCAGCTTCTGTGGGGGCTTTAAATAAAGAACAGCATCAGTATGCCCATGACGAGGTGTCGCAGGGAAAACAAGTTTTCTTTTCTTAATTTTTTTTTAACATAAATATTATCAAAATTGAATCCAATTCCACGGGCTTCAGGTATTTATAATAAATCCCCCATAAATAAACTAAACTAATCGAATGTTTTCATCATTGGAGTCCTGGTGGATTAACAAAGCAAGTGAATAAATGATCGTATACAAGTAGACAAACTTTTTGGATTATTAGTTTCAACTTCATTTCTTTAAAATAATGAAACAAAATATGTTATCACAGATATAGTATTATTTTTATAAAATATCCTTTTTAACCAATAGTAATAATTCTTAATCACATTTGTAAAATATCCAATAAACCATTTCCCAAACTCCATTTTTGTCCATTTCAAGCAGTTTTCAATACAATATTTTTAACGGTAACACTCGTTTGAATGAGAAAACATTCAACTATATGCAACTTTAATTTGAAATCCTGTTCACGCTTGGTTCCGGGCAATTTCCCTCGGATCGCCGAACGCCTCAACATAATCAGATTTTAATCGTATCCCCTAATGGACAATTGAACATTGTCATATGAAAACGGTACAAAAGCACTGAGTGACGTTAACGAGAGCAGAAAAAAAATCCGCAAACAAAAAACTACCCTCAGTTCAGCAAGGATCAAACATTTTAATTTATCGACACTCATGTGCCACGGCTCAACTCACCACCCCCGTTGCAGAGTGAAGAGATTTAATAAAATGATAAAAAGCCTCGTCGTTCTCGTGAACCAGTGACAGTACCAGTGGCATCCTCGCCATCGACCAACTCAATCCTCAAATGCATCACCAGCTGCAGCTAGGCATTGGCCGGGTTTTTATTTTTTGCTCATTGAAGAGACCACACATAGGAGAAAAAAGAAACCCATCACGCACACAAAATTATGCACAATCGCGAACGAGCGCAACGATCAAACTTTTTTAATATAAATTTATGTCTTCTTCAATAATACGGTGCGATTTTTTTCCAGCCCTGCGAAGCATCCTGAAAGCATCCGGAAAACATCCTAACTCGACCAATTTTACTTATACCACCCGGAAGCTGTCCTGAATCCGCGGGAATTGAAATCAACCAAAAAATCTCCCTCTCAGTTGTTTCCCCTTTTTCCACACCACACAATATCGTTTGTCTCTGGCAGCAAGCGAAAGAAATGGGGGAAAAAATTATAGTCCACCGCATCGACGATGGACACGGATCTTTGCGGCTTACGGCAAAAGTGTGCTTTTAATCTTCGAAGCAAGCTTTAGTTTTCTTCCATTGCCAGGGGATGACCACGCGAAAGCTCTCGTTTTCCGCCCAATCGAGTTTTGCTTCCGTACAGCAACGATCGCGTTCCCGTTTTTTTTTATTGCTTTCATCCCTAACAAACTTTACCAGTCCGATGTCTGCATTCCTATTAGGGAAGTTTTATTAAAAGATGCAATCGAAATTCGTGCTGAAAAAGTGTCACTTGAGGGAACAATTTTTTGGGTGCATTTCGTATGGAGATGGGCTTTTTTTTGCTAAAAATGTACGTAATTGAATGTAGGTGGTAGACAAAAGAGAGAGTAAATTTATTATGTTTTCTCTTCCATGCGTTTGACAGTGAGGGATTTAGGGGAGAAAAAACAGGTTATTTTATCTCGGGCTTTTCAAACAACTTTCAAAAGAAGATGAAAAGTAATGATTAAAATGAACGATTTGATTGTTTGATTGTATTAGGTTTTGTAACGATAAAAATGTTTAACATTCTACAAATAGCATCTTAGAAACCCAGGACAAGGAAAACATTTAATTAAAGAATGAAGTGGTAAAATTATAAATAAAGAAAATCATCTACACCAGTATTAGAATGGGAAAAAAATCACTAAACAAAATAAAAAAAGAATTAACAGCAAATAAATGTTCCAAAAACACGAATATTTGAAGAATAAGAAAACATGAAAAGTCAAAACTAGTTCAATCGATTCTAACAAACAGAATAATTGTAATAAAATAAACTCAATCCTAAACCCTTATATTCACACACAATTCGAGATATTGGTGGTAATAACAAAACATTAAAATGAAACAAACGAAACAAACTAACTAACGAAAACAAGTCAAGCTAACTAACATAAAATAAAAATAAACAATTCAAGAATGGGAGTGGTTTGAATTCACAAAGCATGAGAATATGTCCAAAATAACACATATTTGATAAAATGACAAAATGTTTCTTTAGAAAACTATCGTCATGGTATTTTTTTTGTGGAGTTAATTACAATAATACAATTTATTTTGCCAAAATCACCAGCAAGCAATACATTATTAATAATTATCTAGAAACAAGTTCGCCGCCGGTTGGTATTCGCGACTCAGATGTGCAGTTCCGATGGCATTAATCTAATCAAAGCATGACCTAATTCCAAAGAAGAAGCTGCAAAGTGTGAATTACTAGACTCATCGGCAGCTAAAGCTCATGGTATGCGAAAATTGCGTGGTTGCCATATTCCCTCCAGCGGTTGCGTTCTACTCTTTCTTTCTTCCATTTCCATACCACATTGGCCTTTAGTTTACTTTCTTCCGACGCTCATTTCGTGATTGATTGAGTTTGGTTAACGAGTTTCCTTTCCACCAGTGTTGCTGTTCGATTCGCCTTTGGAATTCTTTTCTTTTTCTTAGTCTCACTCATTCGATGGCTTCTAATTACGGTTGATCGGAATGATGGAGCACCGATAGTG
The DNA here is from genome assembly GCA_000349025.1 of Anopheles minimus. Lineage (NCBI taxonomy): Eukaryota > Metazoa > Arthropoda > Insecta > Diptera > Culicidae > Anopheles > Anopheles minimus. Next base: position 3,571,660 of record KB664165.1, read on the forward strand.
TATACAGTTGAAAGATACCAAAGCTAATATTTCCACCATTTTGATGGTCCACAAAATATTCTCGTTTGTGGATAAGCAGCCCAAACAAACTTTGGCGCCACCGTCTTCGGCTCTTGTTGACTTAGTTAATGAAGCAGGTGAACGAACGAAATTAATCGCACATACCCGGGAGCACAAAAAAAATCACCAGAAAACCAATTCCCTGCAGCATCGTTTCCCCAAAAATCACGTGCACGCTTGGAGAAGGAAACCAATCAATAGCAGATGGTAGAAGAAATATTGTTCCGCGATGGATTACTATCTTCACGATTCCAATCATGATGCTTTCAGGGAACGAAATGAAAACAAGGGTTACCTGGTTTTTTACTCAGCTTGATACAAACCATTCTGTTCGACCGCCAACACGCAACAACGCTCTATCCCCTTCGAGAGGACTCGAAATGTGCAATTGACTTTGTGGTGAAATTTCGTTAAAAGCCAATTGAAAAGTATGATTGTAATAAATCATTTAGCTCATCCCGTTTGCGTACGATCCATCTTCGATCTTCGTTGGTCCGATCTAAAGTGGTTCATCTTTCATAGCCATTTTAGCCACGACTGAGGTACTACACACCGGGCACCAGGCGCGTCCATTTCGTGCTATCATTACGTTGCATTTCTGGCCATATAGTAGGGCCGGATGCGCGTGAAGCACTTGAAAAAATTGAAACGTTTTTCCGTTACCAGCGTTGCGAACGTGTCCGGAAGCGAATGGCACGATGTGTGGTGTACTTCGTGCCAGTGTTTTTTTTATGCTCCACCAACAGCAACCACCACCACCGTACAGCTCACATTCGGTGAAATGTTGCGATGATTCACGATTGCCAATATCGCAATTTGATTTTCCTCCGTTTGCCTCGTTTCATTTCCTCGTGTCTGTATCGTGCCGTATGGATAACGGTACGCGTATGTTTGACTTATTACCTTTCGCGATTGGAAAACCAAAAATACAGTCCGCGGTGCCACAGCACAGTCAGGAGCCATTTCTCATCGGACCCTTTTTTTCTGTTTTCTCTCACACCTCGGTACGACTGGCCACTTCCGTGAGGGGATGTCGATACATAAAGGAACGGTACCGAGCTCGAATGCTACTTCTTCAATTATCGATAAAGGAGACAGAGGAAAAATGAATTCCTAGCCTATCGCTCGTTATCCGATGAAGATAGGTTATGATTGCACAGCACCACCATATTGGCATGACTTGGATGTTGCATTGAGTAGGAGCAAAACAATTTTGAATCTGTTTTTTTCCCCCTTCTGCTGGACGAATCCTTATGAATTCCAGATCAACAGTCACAGGAGATGCTTCAAACCATTCACCAGTAAGCGGATTAATGAAAGTGTTTTTGGTGTGAAAAGAAAAATTGCTGCATGTTACCATCGCATTTGCCATTACCATAGAAAAATTTAACTCTTGGAAGTGAAATACGACGACCATTGTTACAAGTACACATAAGTTTTTTTTAAAACAGTTCTAATAGAATTTACCTAATGTTATCTAAAATAATCTTATTTTCTAAAATGAGCTTAACATGATCCAATATTTCTTATTTCAATAACCACATGTTCTTTGGTTTCAAATTTCAAATATACTTATCGCGATCTATTCGTAAATAATTGTGAATGACTTAAGTACGCCCTAGTTTGCTTTTTTTGTATCTATATCTATATCTTTATCTATGTATCAATATCTTATATTTTAAGTAATTAACAGTTAAATTGCATATGTAAGATCAACCTAAATACTTTTAAATTCGTATTTTTTATAAGATTTTTTCAAATTTGAGCGGTTGAGTACTGATAACGGCACTGGTCGTTCACTAGACAGAGAGAGAGACAGAGAGAGAGAAAGAGAGAGAGAGAGAGAGAGAGAGAGAGAGAGAGAGAGAGAGATAAAAAGATTTTATTTTATTTCACACAGTTTCAGTTTTTTTCTGAATCACAATTTTTGCATAAAAAGTTTTTCCTTAGCTAATTGGCCACAGGAATGAAACACGTTTCACATATACAAGAAACATTATTTTTTAAATTATATTTTGAACATTCATGTAACGCACGAATAAAAAGGCTTCCCAGCACTTGTCGCACTCAGACAGCGAGAAAATTCCCGTCGTTCGAACTATGTGTCCCAGGCAAACAATTGAACACAATTTAATTCGGTCGATTACTGCTAATTGATTCGAATTCCAGTTTGTTATAAGTGTCAACAACAAAACCGTTTCATCAGTACAAAATCCGATGCATCAACACACCGAACAAAAGTGCCACTAATTAGTGATGAAATGGGTAGTAGAGAGTAGAGTAGAGTTACGTTTCGATGACATTCACCCCTGTAGCGTTACGGTTCGGTTAAAAGCTCGGCTGGAAGTGTTGTTTGTTGTTATCATCTGTCAACTATCCTATTAAAATCATCCCCGCATTGCATTTAACCTGTCCTCCAACGCTGTGGGCAAACAAATTGACAGCGCATCTATTGAACCGTTGGTACAGAAAGTACCAAAACAATGCAAATATGTTGTTCGTTTGACGAAAGAGTTGAACTTTTTTCTGTGCTATTCTTTTTCACTGGTACATACTCTTTTGTAACATAAAAGCTAGTTCTCTCTGTCATTAATGACCACCGATAGGGTGGGATATGTTGTTAGTAATCGGGAAAATAATTTATTTTTTGACTTTTTTCATTTGGTTCTCCAAATGATGATGGGCCATTATTTGCATGAGCATGGCCATTCGACTGCATGCAATTGTTGCTGCTGCATTTGACAGTTTTGAGGGCCAGACAAATCTCATTCCAGTAAACAAAAGCATGATCCGATAAACATGTTTACGTGCGGTACATTGCAAAAGGCTTAAAAAAATATTGTACAAATGAAAAACACAATTTACATACTCTTTTGCTTTGGAGTAATAAAAATATATATAATCTCACTTTTATGTTTACTGTCACAGCCCGACGGTATGCATTTGGGTCTGAAAGTTTCTCTTTTCTGATGTTTAACTCTCTATTTGAATTTTAAAATTGGTTGTTTTCAATTAATTATTATTTATAATTTACTATTATAATTTATATCGCGGCAACAACAGTAGTTCAAATAATTGTACTACACTTGTAACGCTAAAGCAAACGAAATGTCTAAGACTTCGAGTAAAAAAATCTACAAGCAATATTTAGATCGTTTAGAAAGCCCGAAAATTATCCGAAAATACCCAACCAAAAAATGGAGCAAAGGTGCAGGTACTGAGAAATTAGGGAAGAGTTATAGAAGTTTGAAAATGTTTATAAATTTTGTTATTGAAATA
>KB664165.1:3575008-3602723 GCA_000349025.1 Anopheles minimus
AATGAAAAACACAATTTACATACTCTTTTGCTTTGGAGTAATAAAAATATATATAATCTCACTTTTATGTTTACTGTCACAGCCCGACGGTATGCATTTGGGTGTGAAAGTTTCTCTTTTCTGATGTTTAACTCTCTATTTGAATTTAAAATTGATTGTATTCATTTAATAATAGTTTATAAATTACTATTATAATTTATATCGCGGCAACAACAGTAGTTCAAATAATTGTACTACACTTGTAACGCTAAAGCAAACGAAATGTCTAAGACTTCGAGTAAAAAAATCTACAAGCAATATTTAGATCGTTTAGAAAGCCCGAAAATTATCCGAAAATACCCAACCAAAAAATGGAGCAAAGGTGCAGGTACTGAGAAATTAGGGAAGAGTTATAGAAGTTTGAAAATGTTTATAAATTTTGTTATTGAAATAAGCAGCAAGTCTGACAACATTATTAGTAAAGAATTATTAACACAGCATTATTAATAGAAATGTTAGAATAATAATAGCGTTAAGTTAAATAAAATAGAATAAAATATTTGTTTACCCGTTGAAAAAAAAGACTAACATTTTAAGGGTCGTTATGGTTTTTGTTTTGATTTATTAATTTTTCAATCTTCTTCTTGTAACATTAATCATCATCTATTCATTTAGGATTTTTAATTTTCGTTCCTTAATACGGTAAAGCTAAGGACACTTGCAATTTTAAAAAGAAAAAAAAACACAATATTCTAATCAGAAATCAGACATCCTCACCTTTAAGTGCTACCTGAACCATTATCAAAAACCATTCCCAATAGTGAGTGACAGGTGGGTAAGGTTGTTCGGCAAACTTAAACCCCACCGGGAAAATACTTGTGCAGTGCCAGTTACTAAGACCGGTTTTTGAAAAGGGTCTCCATTGTGATTTAGACAGATTTCATTAAAATTTCCTTCACCCATAAGGGCACCCATCTTGGCAAATTGAATTGACCAATCTTAAGTTCGCGACGGTGCACGTCATCAACCATCAAGGGGATGGGATTTATAAAATGTAATTTAGACAGCAAGCGTACACCGGTCGGCGGGGGCTTTGTGTTTTAATTTACGACCTTTATCTCAAACCGTTTTGCGAAAGGTTCGATTAAAATGCCCAACCAACGAACGAGCACGAATTAGGGAAATTAGTCCAAACAACAAACCGATTTCCGATGCACTTTTGCAAATGAAACGAGTGGGAAATAATTATGCGAAAAAGTTGTACCTTTGGCTCCGGGTCGGGCTGGTGGATGCCGGCTTAGCTGAATGGACGCTGCATCTGTATCGGGTAATCAATTTAAATGCATTCAGGATTTTGTGTCGTGCACTTTTTGTATGTTCCTGCCGCTTACGCCGTTCCGTTTGTTCCGAGTTTGCATATTTGGAGTAATTTTTTCTTACAGATCCTTACGGGGAGCGAAGCGGAAACAATCGATGCATAATTGATTACGAATTAGTTTACAGTTGAATTTCTGCTGTTGGAATAACTACATAGAGCGAGAGCAAAAGAGAGAGAGAGAGAGACAGGAGGGAGGAAAAAAGATACCGTAGTAGAGCACTTTTATCTTATTTTGCATATCACTAATCCTCCCAAAACTACAGTTGCATCGTTTGGATTGCTAATCCACGAGTAAATAAGATTCAATTAAATTAACAAATTTTTGCTGATTTTTATAGTGAAAACATTGATGTACAGTTTCACGATTAATTCAAAGGTATAACATGTCTTCGGTAAGAACGATTTGTGATATAAAAACAAAAAACCTCGAACAGTTAGGTTAATTGAAATAATGTCATTTAGAGCATCCGATCATATGCCAAAATACGTACACAAGACGATAAGTCTCTGGTAAACCATTGCGACGAATTATTGCGAATGACCAAGTTACAACCGAATGAACGAAATAGCACAACCTTCTCAGAGCACTCGAGATCACCCGGCCCAAACTCGTAACCACGCACCAATGACCAGCTAAGCGGAAGAAGCCGGATCATCGCCACCAACGTTAGAGCATGAGTGGTTTCCATTTCAAGCATCTCCCGTAGGTCAGCCCAAGAATGGTTGATGATGAAAGCGGCTACTGTTGATGGTTTGCAGCTTGCAACAATCCTTGGAACATTGGCACTTGGATTGGATCAAACGAAATGAATATTAATTATAACTTTGTTGGCTTTTCAGTTGCTTGCTCGCAGTTGGTGGATGTTAGGGTGCGTTCTACACCGGCGAATGTGTTGCATCCTAATGCCAACAGTCAAGGCACCGGGATTTGGGCACCAACAGGCAAGCGGGGCGGTAAATTGAATCGATGTTTGGCTGTGCGAGAGTTGAATTTCAAAAGATCCTCTCCGCCCGCGTTCCTGTCCCTTCTCAACGGTCATCGAGTTTAATGACAAACTGGAAGTTGCAATGCGGGAATGCAACTGCCTTACGTACTAGGAGAGGGTCTCGGTAGTAAAAGGTTCGCTGAGCGAGGATTTTGCTTTGATCAACTCAATCAGCAATCGAAATCAACAACAACAATTCAACGACCACATCCACCGCTATATAGGCGGTCATATAAATTCATGTTTGGCGTTGCAGGAGTGGGTGCCATGGCGGAAGTTTAGGAAACATGTTGTGCGTTTATTAATAAACGATCCGGAGGAGTTTGGGGATGGATCCTGTTCAATGGTCATTTTCCAATTCAACACACAAGTGCGTTTCATATATCGGTAAGCGGTACGTTTAGGTCCACGATTCTCAGCTGCTACGGAAAGGCACATACCATCGAGATAGTTGACACACTAGAACATTATCAGAACAAAAACAAACCTTGTGTTTTCTTAGTACAAGCTTTTTTTGTATTCATGCAAAACGGCCAGGCCGTATTATTCAGTACAAGAATATTAATGTATCATGATTTCATCCAAGTTTGTAGTTTTTAATGTAAAATAAAATGTATTTTAGTAAAGGGAATTGCAATTAATAATTTTACTTCGCAATGTACTACTGACATACATTTATGGCCACAGTTCCTTTTTTCCTGTTCCTAGACTAGTCTCGAACCTTGGTCTCTCCTTCAGCTTCTGTTTCGAATAGCTAATATTTCATTATTAACGCGTATTTTGTGATTTATTCTTAAGTTTCGCCTTGTTTCACATGAGTACTTGTTCATCCTGTTAAGACAGCCTAGAATTTAGGACGTCTGAGACGTCCAAGGATAAGCGATAAGGTTACGAAAGGGTTGAGTTTTCCGAGATAACAATGATTGTTTGTTTTGGATGTTCTAGGTCTGATAGGAAAATATATTTGAATTTTATTTATATGACTATTGAAGGGTTAGCCTAGCCCTTAACAAAACACTTAGCAATTCTTAATAAACAAACAATAAAAATAATTTATTTAGTGATTTTCTTACATTGGATTACTAAAACTGAATTTCTATTACTGAGTATGAAAACCCTGACATCTGAAACAGTATAAAGCAGGATTTTTGGAAAAAGGATGCATTTTTCACACAACAAATACAACATATGACAACGCGTAACAAACAACCATGAAACGGAAATGAAATTTCAATTGCTTGACCTCCGTTGGCCATTTAGCCAAATGTAGCAGCCAAATCAGGACGGTGTACATTAAAAAATGGTCATAAAACACTTTGGATGTCCTATTCGAGTTTTTTTTTTATCCGTGTTCTGTATGTGTTTTTCTACTGATTCTGAAAGGGAAATCGAAAAAATGCATTATGGTAATCGCTTTTTCTTTAGAGTGGCTCCTTTTTTTGCTTTCTCTTCATGCTGTGAGGTAGAGGAGTTTGCCAACTTCGGTGTGTTTTTTTTTTTTGGTTCGCCCCTGTATAACCACTATTTGAAAACGACTAGTTCTGCAAAAATTCTGTTTAATTTTTGCTAGCCTCATTCTGCCCCACTCTCCGAGCAGTGAATCAGTTCCGGTAGTTTTCGTTTATATATAATTTCTCACTGTCCATGGGGTTATTTTGCCTTTGAGCGAAGAGAACATTCAGCACCGGTTTACCGGCCAGATCCGAAGTGGCTACCAGGCTATAAATCCTCCTAAGCAAATAAATTACTTTGTTTCGACAGTGTTGAAATAAAAATTTCCCAGATTTTCACCGGTTCTTATTCCCGTTTCCCAATCGTATCTGCTAGGGAACCGGGATGGCTGAATTTGGGTGTGTTGAAAAGAAAGAGACGATTTGTGTGTCCAAATTCAACAGCTTCCGGGCCCGAGTTCGAAGGACACTCAATTTAGCGATGGGGAAACAGATGAACAGCAAAAAAATATATTCTTCCCACCAAACATTCATCTCACAGCTCCAGTCTTTCGGCATTACCGCGAGGTCAATTTAGGGTCAGTTCGAGATGGTGTGTTAAGATTGACCGAAACGCCAGACTACATACGTCTCACACATTCACCAACATTGCATCGAATGTGTCCCTTTTTAGTGTGGAATAGGGAGGATTGGTGGGGGGGGGGCAAAAAACCTTAGGGCAACTGGGAGGCCAGCTAGATTATTTCCGTACCCAGGCGTACAATCGAAGAACTCGAGTATACCCGTGCACGTTCGGTTCGAAAAACCGTTGTCAACGGGAATGTTTTCTCGCATCCGTTCGCGCGTGTCATGGGTGGATCGAATTGCGCGATTGGACGTTTTTAATTTCCGCTTCACACATACGGTCCGTTCGGAATCGGTCGATCGCCAACACGGGAGAAGGAGAGTTGGTGATTGCTTTTGCATTTTGGGGTTTTGCAAAATGTCATCAAACAGAATGCGAATAACAGATGGAGCTTGAAGATAGATTTTATCATCTTGTGATGCTGTCAGCGGTAGATTTTGAAGGTGAGTTAAAGCATTGGTTGTCTGCTCTCACTGGTGAAAATAAATTCATCTTCAAATGGTTAAAATAAATTGCTAAATTCAAGTGTAATTCTGGTAAAGTTTGGACATCAGTTTTATCCTCAATAAAACAAGAATCCCAATATTTTCTTTTTTCATTCTCAGTTAAACATTTTCAAACTTTCACTATGATCCGGGCCTTTAACTACGATTGGGTACTGTTTTGATACAAACAGATGGGTTGTATGTTCCGATTACTGTAACATGTACCGCTCACTGTGCGGGGATGAAGCTAATAACACCGTGCCCAAAAAGGGTGTGCGTGGGTTGAGTTACGGAACTTTTTTTTTTTCTCTCTCTCCAGATTTGTAGGATCTCACCCTTGTTTGTGTCGCTGTTGTTTGGTATCGCTTCTGTTTCACACGTATAACCCAACATCCCAATTTCACTTTCACGTGGTAAATAGTACACATGAGAGGAACCCTCAAACGGTGAATAAGGAATAGCAGGAAAAAAAAACAACTCACACAAACACACATGACAATAAACCCCAAAACTGAGGCAGACATGATTAAACTTTAACGAAAATTGTCAAACAAGCTTGACGTGGCGTAAACTGATAAGGGTTCACCCCAACGAACCTAAGCAGATTGACTCGAGGCGCCTTACCCCGAAAGGGCCACCGCCACCCTGTTTGTTGTTTACCGGTTGGAATCTCTGTTCCTGGCAGCCTCGAGGCCAGATCGGGTTTATCAACTGTTGAAAGCGAGCAGCAACCGACAACAACGAGAGAAAAAAGTAAAACGAAAGCAACACTGTTACACCGGAAGAAGGCAACCGTCTGGCCATATGCGGCCTACGCTTGTGATCGATTGTTTGTAATTGTTTTAAGGTGGAAGGACTTTCATCTTAACCGGCATCCCGTGCTTCCCTGTTCGGCTATTGCCATGTCTTTTGGACCAAGCGTGGAAATGGGTCGTTCCCATGGCGTGCCGGGGGCCCAATGTATTTAGCTCCATCACCGGTTGGAAAATCGGATATCCATTAGACAGCCGACTTGCAATCGGCTAAAACGTTGATTGGGCGGATTAAAAGAGAAACGGTGCGTGGAAAACAAATATTTACCTTCATCACGGCAGATTTCCGGCAAAGGGATTGTGATGTACTTTTTTTCCGGCTTCGTCTATTTTTATTGTGTGTCCCGTATAGAGAGAAATAAAACAAAAAAAGGTTTATATGATGGCTTTTTTTCGTTTTTGGCAATACTGCTCCGTGCACGCTCGCTGTTCAATTGGCCGGATGTACACTGAATGGTGTGCTGGTCGTCGGTTCCCGACCGTCTCGGCTGGTGCTTTGAAGTATTGACTTTTAGTCTTTGATTTGATAAGGCTTACGTATCGAAGGCTGTGAATAGATATGGGTAGAAAAAAAAGGGGCAATATTCTTCTTTGAACAATTGGCTACAAAACATTGACGGATCTCGTTATTTCTTATTGTGTTTTTTGCCTCCTTTTCTCCCACTGCTCATTCGGAGCAAATTACATTTTAAAAATATCAAGCCAATATCGTTTACTTGGAACCGAGGGCCCATGCGTATCGTTTGCTTGTGCACTGTTCGCGAACAGCTTTGATTGGTTTTTCTTATAATCTTTATCCACCTCTGGAAGATATCCCTTGCGAGAAACGGCCGTGGGTAAACTAATTGTCGTGTAAAAATACACAATAACAGGGAAAATTAGCTTAAAATTCGAAAACGAAGAATTTTGGTAAATCGAATAAATCCTCCTCGAAATTGAGTTCTTCTCTGATTTCTTATAGATAAAACGTTTTGAAATTCATAGGAAAATAAATTGTTATTTTTGTATTAAAAATTGTGTAAATTATTTTAAGCATTTACGAAAAAGTATAACTAAACAGTCATTCTAAAAGGTTTTGTTCACAACTTTATATAATTAGAATTGAAAATAAAAATTTAAATTCATAAAATAGAGTAAACTAACTACTTGAACACTATTCCGCGTACTGTCCGTTCGTATCGTTCCACCAGATTCAGATTTGTATCGTTTGAACGTATTCATTCCACAATAGCTTCCCATTTTGGAATGATACAAAACTTCGGAAATGAGCAGCTGTTGAAACACGAGCTTCATTAGTCCATCATTAGCGGCTTCATCGAACGTACATTGACCTTTCTTCCAGCACAAAACCCAAACTCACGCAACTTGAGGCACTCATGCCAGCAAAACATGCTGATCTGCCGTTGTTTATGTTTATCCCGAACCAGGATCCCGGTACACGGCCACGGTTCGATAGGCCGGATCGGATGGAAACGTACCACCACACATGTCGTTGTACCCATATTCTGCCAAAACCCCCCAAAAAACACTTACCCATCTATTTTGGGCCAAAAGCAACCTCAAAACGTCCGATACGTCCTGAAACGGGCGCACAACTCCAAAAGTTACCCCGGGAATTCAAAACATTTCACGGGCTCGAGGTTTTTGCCGGGGACCCGACTTGATGAGGTTTTGCTACGGTCATGTGCGTAGTTTATTGTAGCCCTCGTGCGTACGTGGAAGAGGACGAACCAATGACAGTGATGAACATACACCCACACATACACATTCGCACGTTTGTATTGAACAAATAGAGACAAAAGCGAACCCTTAATTTGCATACTTACAAGGGTGGAAATTTGGTGCTCCCGAAGCCAGTGCGACTACGAACCGGCCGTGAAGTTGGTGTGACGCAGCCCACAAAAGGTGGTCACGATCCACATGGCATGGAAAATGAGTTTGAGCTAGAAGTTTAATCCGTGCGGTGTCCTTGGTTGAAACCTGGGCACTACCCAAAAAGGACACACGGCGAATCGATCACCGATCGGGAGCAGTATCGTGTGGATAGGGTGATAGATAAATTCCAGGAAGCGTTTCACCTTTCGGGCTTGAAAACTGGAAAACTTTTACACAAATAAATCCCAAACAAACTATACGGCGTGCCGTGCAAGGGTGATGTGGCTGGGTGAATGTAATCAGGATTCAGAACATGGATCCTTTTCATTGTGTGACCAGCAGACGAGCGCATACACACACACATACACGCATACGTCAGGTGAAATCGTTTGATAAGTTTAACAACATCAATTACTATAATTAACATATTATTAGCATTAGTATGGAAATTTTTCCCCGCTCGTTTATCGTCGGAAGGCGATCGGGTGTGGATGCCTTTCTTGCAGCGAGCCTGAAACCATGAATCAAGGCGCTGCTGGGGAACCGGTAGCAATAGGTCCACGGTCCGGCGATTGGACAAAATTTAATTAACCCATTACTGCAATATGGTACCCGTGGATAAAGTGGTCACACTTTTCAACTAGAGAGTGCTTCAGCTCTCTTTCATACGCAAGATATCTTTGTTTCCCATTCGTGAAACGTAATTTCACTAAAATGACGCCACAAATGTAGCCCTGCGTGTGTGTGTGTGTGTGTTTTTTTTATAATTTTCTCTCTCGATTTTTTGCTTCCTTTCAATGCACAAGAGCCATTACTGGCGTACCCCGGTCCAACAAAAACCCGCTGGAAACAATTGTTTGCTACCACCACTTCCTCTTTGCGGGTGGCTCATTTCGAACGTGGTGGGTGTCGTGGTGTGAGGTTGGAGGCTTTATGGGGCACTTTAACGACATAACCTCAAACATTGACCGCACGACATGAGTTTGAGGTTACGGTCAGGCCTATGACCGTCGGTGTACAATGCCACGGTCATTGTCTCCCGTATATCACTATCACTTCGGGTATGGGGTTTGCAAGATGAATACATTGTGCTGCCCTGCAGGATACTAAACATATACGGTCGCTACAACAGGTCATTTGTGCATTAGCAGAGCGGGGAGGGGAGCAATTTATTAATGTGCACCATGCAATCATGTAAAACAATGCACTATGACGGAATCCGGCAACAAATGGGTGTTGTTAACGTTGTTTAATGCGACAATGGTGATACTTTCGGTGTCTTTCGCGTTTAGAATAATTTGAACTCCATCTCCTTGAAGTGGGAATTGGAAATCCTGGAATACGTTAACTTAGATGTCTTTTTTGACGGTGCTGGTGATGATAAGACTGTAACTTATAATAAATATCATGTGTTTAATGCATAGTTTTAAAACTCTGAAACATACTCAACCCTTTTTTTGCCACGAACGTCAATTCATATATTCAAATCAGTATAGAAAGTGTTTAAAGCACACAATATAAAAAAATGATAACAAATTTTTCAGACCATATTACATTTCTATTTATACAGCTACATTAGCTCACTTGTTGTTCAGATCTAGTTTTCCTTGTTATAACTTTCTTTTATCAATTAGTTTTATTTTACATTGTTGTTGTAATTTCTATTCGTATTCATATAAGCAATTAATAATGATTTTAATGAAATAGCTTTTTCATATTGTTAATATTTCCAGATGTCGTTTCCTATCCTATGTACATGTAAGTAATTTATATATGTGTAACTGTATTAGATAAAAAATTAATTGATCTTCAATCTCTGAATCAAATATTCATTTTGTTTGTATTTTTCTCACTTCAGAATATAATTATTCAATTATTTACAAAAATTTCGTTGATCATTAAATATTAAAGTTCTGGAGTAGGAAATGTAGGAAAATCGTACGCAATACGGCCTGAACATTTCTCATTAATAAAAAAAGAGGCAAAGTAAAAAAAAGTAATGCCCATGTGAAAGCTTAAGCTACATATAAAGTTTTGTATTACTGTAAACTTTTTTTATAAGTTTTGTTGGAGGGTTTGATTAATTGCTTCGGATACGAAAATTCTCTATAATTTTCCATATGTCTACATACATTTGCTCACAAAATGGGTTTGCTACATCACGTTTGCTTATTTGGTTACTTAGATACTTCAAAGTAGTGATATACGTTTTATGTAGTGAACCGCAGCACATCAGTGACCCAGGGACAAACACACCCACAGGCGAAATAGATGCTCCTGTTGAATATCTTTCTTCAATCGTACGATGCTGCGTAATTTAAGCTGACGCTCAAGTGCCGGGCAATTATTGAGCTTGTCCATGACAAAAAGAGGTATCAAATTCAAACTACGTGCTAGAAACTTCTCGTCCCCTGTTAGTCACCCACCCTTCCCAAACGATTACGGTGTCCGTACGTGCAAAGACCAAAATGGACGACACTCCAGCAGCGTCACAGGTGTGAGGGAAAATAAAACAGGAAACAACCAAACAGCCACGACGGTATGGACACCGTCACAAAGGAATCGTTTCATCCCGTTGATGTCACACTTGAGCCCGATCATTGAGGCTAATGGAATATGAAGCCACACACTTTTACGACACCACTTTTTTTCACCGCTCGCAACCCAACCCGCTTCGCCACGGCCGGAGCGCGTAAAGCTTAAAGGAAGATATTTGTCTACCAGCTATTTTGGGTAGCACTCATTGTCATTCATCGTACGCAGCACGCAGAAAGGATGATAATTTTGCACCACTCATGAACGACGCCTGCATTATCCTTTGACGGGTGTGGCTCGGGCAAGGCGGTTACTGATGTCCCCTGAGGGAAACGGGGGCGTTGTCTCCGTGGGTGGGGGTGGAAAATCTTGTTACATCTTTAGGCTGCACGGGACAAGAAGTTTTCCAGCGGTTTCTGGAATGGTGGCAGACTGACAGACAGTTCTTATGAATTGCGCGCTCCTGGGATATTACCCGAGGACCTGGAAAGGGATGTGGGGTACATGTTGGATACAATTAGCCGATCTTATCGTCACTTTGTCGCTGCCAACGCAATTGAATTAAGTCACTTTTCTTATGGACTTATGGACGACCGTTGGGCCTGTTGGTTTATGCTATGGCGAATGTTGATGCAGAAAGGGTGTTTTGTAATATTTTCGTGCTAATTGCTAAGAACGTGAGCTGCCTCGGTTCATTTAACTCTTTTGTTGTTGGCGATTGAATTAAAAACAACGCGAAAGGTAATAAACAACTTTTATGATAGTTGGATATTACTATATCGAAAGATTATTTATTAATTGAACTTCCATAACATCAACATTTAATATTTATTTAGATATCCCTGTCGACATCAACAAAATCTAGTCAATGTATACAAAACATAATTTTGACTGAAAATTGGGCATTTTTATAACTGTAAGCAGTTCCGCGTGTTACGTTCTAATGCTAATCGAATATCCGTGTCACGAAAATAATAACACCATTGTACCTTTTCATTATCAACATATCAAATTATATTGCTTTAAAAAGAATATCCACTCTAGTTATCCGAAGATATCTTCCTCCCATCACCATTACTTCCAGTTAAAACATGGCACTCTCCAACGAAGGCAAACAACCCGTAAAACCCCAAACAAATCCGTTAAATGCTAAAGACGCATAACGCACCCGGTACACACTGGTACGCAACATATGCATGTAACTATTTACGATTGCCAGAAATGTAAAAACGCCCCCTGGGAAATTGTACATTAAATGAGACACCGGAACATCTCCCTTTCGCCAGCGCATTTGCCACCGAGTTTAGCCTTTTTTTTTAAAAAAATGGGGAAAAATTACGGTCGCTATGCCTTAGCCGGCGAGAGAACAGCAAACAACAACACAAGCACACGCTGTTTGTCGCCCGGCGCGAGGAATCTTTTGTTTTGTGTAACATGTAACAGGGAGGCTTGTTTGTGCGTTGCGACACGAGGGTAAGACAATGTGGCATAAATTTTTATCATTATGACTTCTAATCACAGCCGTACGGGAAATGCGTGGCATAAGTAGAAGACTTTTTATTAGGTCTCCTTGAGATCTTGACGCGGTATGGCGAAGGAAATGGATTTTGTTGTGTGTGTAAGCCATGTTTTACTTACTGGAGTGGAATTTTTAAATCAATTCACAGTACATAAATTAATGAACAACTCTGGAAAACAAAAACATAAGCATGATCGGGGCAGATATGCAACTTTAACTGGTGTTTTTCAAATTTAAAAAATATCTTCTCCTTGGAATCATTTTATCCGACCAATTTATGATACTCAGAAGCAACCCGTTATAGGCAACATTGGAGCAACAAAGGTTCTCCAAGGAACTCGTCAGCAATTCCATTTACCATGCAAATATGAGACCATTCGCCCAACAACCTTTCCAACCAGATTGTCTTACACCCTTCCCCACATTGGATGGGGAATGTAACATGGACATGGGTTTGCAATTGGTTCCTTTCGAAGAAAACGTACCATCCCAACGGCAAATAAAAGTATCCACACGTTGCAGCGTGGAGCTGTTGCTCGATCGTTTCGCGCCAATGTTTTGCCCCGTGCTCGGTGGCTTTGTGAATCGGAAACGAAGGCGAACCCAACATGCTGACCGGATGGTTTCGCACCATCCCCAACCCTGGGTACACCTGGGAGATAAACAACTACACAAACATGCACTTCTGATTACGCTCAGTACCCGCCCTGCTACTGAGAGACGAGCGTTTACTGTATTGCCAATGCATACTACACCTCCACAATGTACCGAGAATCGTTTTGGCCGGGCACGTAAATGTTGCACTCGCTAGCCAGGACCGCTCGGTGCTGATATGAGCAAAGTGCATCGTGCATCCGTGATCCGTGGTGCCTAGGTTAAGGATGCAGCGCAACCATCGCAACGGGCGACGGTAAACAATGATGCACAAGGTACCATCAGCACGGATGCGTGATCCGTTTTCATCCGCTGCGGGACATTTATCCGAAGTTTATTCATAATTCCGCTGATAATAATGCGACAAGTACGAGTTGCGTTGGGATATTCGTACCCCCCCAAAATGGGACCGAATTCGGACAATAGTCGGACGCTACTTCGAACGAAGCGCATCGTTTCGCAGTGAACGATTCACAGTGGTGTTGATAGCGGTGGTGTCTCGATGGTGTTGTGCATAAGTGAGCTGGTCAGCATGGGTTTACTGATGACACCAAGAAGGAATGGATGCACTTACTACTTGTAGGGTAAATGTCTTCCTATAATGTTAGGAACTTCAAGGAAATCTTGAAACTGATAAATCTAAAATGCCTTATAGAGGTCTTACAGGATTTAAACTCACGAAAACAAACAAAAAACATCTGAAATTTTCAAAAATAATTTAAAGGCACATGGTTCATAGTATTAAAATTAATGTACTAATTCACCTACTGTATAGACCAAAAACGTATAAAATCCTTTTTTTAAACAACTTTTCGTATAAACATTATTAGACATTGGGCCGCTTTGAAGATCCTCATCCCAACAGGAGATCGATTTTTCCCTTTTTGCAAAACTATCGTGAGTGCATTGAGTATTTGCTGATAGCTCCTTGCCGGCAAGATAATTAACAGATTCGTCCAAAGGTCAATCGTGCACCACAGATAGCATAATACGGGCCACCTCATAAGGGATGAATCGAAGCGTAACGATGTCCTTCAATCATATCTTCCGTGCTGCATTCCCGGTGTACATGTGATGATTCTACCTTCAATATCTTGTGTGCGTGGTTCCTCACACCAGCACACACCGATACCGTCACCGGTCCTTTGATGAAAGACCGTCCAGAATCCAAGGTGCATCATGCGTGCATATAGACCCGACCCTGTATGTCACCCAAACTCAACCTAATGGTACAACATCGGAGGCAAATATTCGATAAAGGTTTGCGTGTTGGTGTCCAAAATTTGGTACCGTCTACGATGAAGGATGGCGCGTCGTTGTTGTTGCTTCACCCGTTCGTACACCCAAACAATACCAACCGATAGCACCGCAGGCAAGAAGTCCCCCGTTTTGTTCTTGATGACCATCCAGATGACGTTCTGCTTGGGCGCCTGCTGTGGCTGGCTCGAAGGAAGATAATAATGATGTCAAGCGGCGATGGAGCAGAACTTCAGCACCGTTGGACAGTTGCTGCAGCGACCGGGAGTGGGGCCACTTTCAGAATGGCCCAGTAGTACCGAAAACTGCACCGAACCGTAACACGGCTAACGGCTCGGAAGGCTAGCAACAAAATACGGAACCGATGGAGACGGAAGCTGTGCATAAAGATGCCAAACGAACGAAAGGGTGGACGCAGGGGTGTTGTTTTGTGTGAGCGCAGAAGTCAAGCAGATTGCAGTTCCGCAGATGCAGATGCGCCCGTTTGGATGGAAGGAAAAGCGTTTCGTGTCGTGTACGGGAGGAGTGTGTCCACTTGCCTGGTTTTCTGTGTGTCCCCAAGGGAACGATAATAATTATTGACAGATATTGCTCGGGTCAACCAGGGGTATCAATTTATAATTCAATAACATGTCTTGGGCCCGAACATATGCTTTGTGACTTTCAGAATAGGACGAGAACATATATATGATGGTTTTTTTTGTGAAACAAGCAGAGAAAAGATTATGGACAAGAGTGTGAATATTGTAAAACTCACATATTCCAAAGAGTATGACATAAAAGTTTATTCATTTTTTACCATTTCACTGACAGCACAACTTGAAGATGCTGGAAACAAAAAAGAATATCTTCAAATCATTGTTTTCAAATAAATTAAAAGAAAGAAATTTCTGATGGCTAATGTATATTGAGGTTTGAATCTAAGGAATTTTATGTGCTTGGACCTTCTTCTAGCATGATTCCAATGAAACAATAGAATCAATCATTTCTGTCACGAATTTAATTTTAAAAATATTCTCTCCCCGAAACATCAAAATACTCTGCTCCATTCCGTCTCCACAATCGGTCTTAACGAGCTCCTCACTTCTGCTCGTTTGCTTAACGAAATTCAATTTGATAAAACATATTTCCCAGATGCATCATAATTGTTTAGCCCATTAAACATCAGGTAAAACAAAACACACATGCACTTCGGTACCAGCCAGGTTTGCTTTGTTCCGAGCTGACCAGTGCCGGCACTACACCAGCCAGCAGAACAAATATCATCCCGCTTTGCATGATTGCTATTCCCAGCCCAGGGATCCCATCCCACAACCATATATGGGGGATGATTTTTGTACCCACAACCACCAGCAAATCGAATCCGAATGAACTGTGCAAACAAAATGCTGCTGATTAGAAAAGCACCAACAATCCTGGCGAAAGGTAAGCAAAACCAGCAGCTCCCAGAAGCTCCACAAACGACAGGTTTGTGATTGTTTCTGACGCACAGTTTGGGGGGTGCTTTTAGGGGTTCGGGGGCTACGGGGTTTGCCCAGAACCGTCTGAGACGTGGTACGGTATGCCATCTTAGTCATTGCTTCCACAGAAGGACGGCACTTGTCAAATATTCATCGACAGCTCATGCTCTCATCAAGTGTCCAAACAAAAACAAGATTTCTGGGATTTCCACCGGACTCGGACCGTTTTTGTGCGCCACGGTACGAAAGGTGACAAAAGGTTTAGCACCATTTCTGTCGCGTGTCACGTTAAGGTTGAAGTGTGCTACGCTCATCTTAAGGGTCCCAGGGATTGCCAGCTGCACTATTGTTCACCGTTGCGCTTCTACTTTGGTGGTTTGTTTGCGTGAGGATCTGGCCTGGTGAATGTATCGTTCTTGTGAGGTTACCATATCCTCCATGTCCTGCTGGGATCCGGTGGGAGCACTGTGTTTGTATTAAATCAAATAAGTGTGGTCCTCGGAACTGGTCGAGCATTGGAAAGCTCGGTGTTCGGTCCCATTCAAAGGGCCGCCGCCCCGTACCTGGTGATGTTTGGTGTGTATGTAAATATTTCATCAACCTGAAGATGATTGAACATTCCAGGCGTTTCTTTCCCGGACCGGAGTGCTCCGCCCCGGGTGGATGGATGTTTCGGAACAATAGCCCACAGAAGCTGTACATGTGCTTTGCCAGAAGCTTGGAATGCAAACATGCGATTGCCACATCGATTGTTTAGCCATTTTCCACCGCCAGCATATTTTGATTGTATAGCCGATATAGCACGATCTTCAAGTCTGGGAATGGTGGCCCAGCGTAGGCACAAGAGTTCCAGGTTTGTTCTGGTCCTTCACCAAGCGCAAAGAGCACTTTCTCCAAGGGCTCGACACCACAAATTCTTCCAAAAGTGTTTATTTACCCGACCCTTATTGACTGTGCGGGACATCATGTCAATAGATTGACGATTCCACCGATGGAATGTGAATAACAGCAGGTTAGCATTCGTACTAATTAAAAGTCTCTTGATGAGTTACTGCGATACTTGTATACTGTATTTGTGATTCAAGTCATAAACTGCTACATAGCGTTCAATAAAATAGAAACGAAGTACAATAACTTCCAGTAGACATCCATAGTACCTTGACGTAATTTATGGTGCAGTTGTTTAGTTCAAAATTTTTTGGAGATCTGTGATTTCGAACAGCAAAATCAAAAGTTTAGGAAAAATATAGAAGTCATTTCCGATAACATTCGAAACAGAACTTCAGGGTGCATGTTTTAGGAGGCAAAAGAACTTTGTCTTAAATTCTTGGGAATATATTCAAAATTATCGACTTGTCCATAACAATTTTCCGTTAATTAATGTCCCATCTCAATTCAATTTGTTCCGAAGGCAAATAATCGTTTGGCTTGTCCATCAGCAGAATCAATTTCATCGCCTTAAATTGCTACAAATACCCTCCGATGTGAGCAAACGTTCGTCCCAATGTCCTCTTAAACGATTGCATTCAGCTGCATAGGAGTATAGCAAGGGAATTGATCCTTTTTCTGCGCTTTGAGCTACAATTGCGAACGATCACTAAAAGACAAAAAACACACACACACTCACACAAATCCAAGCTAATCAAAGACGCTTTCCGATGGCGATGCGATTGGCAAAGTCACGCTATTCACCATCTGACGGGCCTCTGTTGCCATTTGTCGATAACGTGCGTTTGCTGTCACAATATCACTACACCTAACGATGAGCTCCCCAGCCGTTTGCAACTCGGTACCATTGCCATCAACCGTGCACTTGTCAGCGCCAGATCGCACGTCGCTGATGGCCGTACGGCCGTTATCGGGCGAATCGATCCCATCACCCATCCGGACAACAATGCGCTCCTTTCAGGCGCGCTCACCGTGATAATGGTCCGGTCCGCGAGATAACGTGCAAGACAACCGTGTGTGCGTGTGTGTGTGTGTATGTGTAGCGGTGCGCGTATTACCGGAAGACCGAAAAGGGTTCTGAATGCAATTGGGTGGCCGATCATGAGTGAAAATGGAAATGCTGGCCAACGCTTATCGGTCGACTCGGTTCGACGAGTTGGAAGACAGCCGATAAACAGTCGCAGTTTAAATCAAAGCCATTTGACTGGCGGGGCAGGCTAAAGGAGCAAGTGGTTAACGTAGCATTCAAATCGAGATCCTGATTGTGCCTGCATACGTACGCTGGTTTGTCTGATATCCTGTGTCTGCCGTATATATTGTGTTTTCAATTTGATTTCTTGAATACAGAAATGTCATTAACGGAGGATGAATATCTCCCATTAAAGTAAATGAATGAGAGTGAAGTGTACCGCATGAGAAAATTATAGAACTGCATTAAAAAGGAAGCAGAATAATTCAATAGTAGTATATTTGTTAGCAATAGTTTATTAAAAAAAATTATTTCAAAAATTCTTGAAAATTCTTCGAAAACAGCGATCGAAACAACAAGCAAATACCATTTTTAACTTTTTTTATTCTATACAACTTGGTAGAATATTTTATGCTTTAAATTCCTCTTCAATTGTTTTTTTATTTGTTTATTTATTATTATCTCAATGTCTCATGAACGTAATTTAATATTTGATTTTAAACAATAATCTACGAATGAAAAGGTGGAAACTTCTGAACATAAACTAAAGTTATAACTATTTTGAATATGTTTTAATCAATTTATGAAAAACTCTAATTATGTATCTATCATTTATCACTACCTATTAATCTACACAATGATATGTATCGATCCATCCATCATTCAGTTTATCTAAAATACTGCCCTGATATGATCATTCTTTCCTGAGCCGTGTAAAATCAATCGCTTGATACATGCTACCTAATCAATCGCTTTTATATTTACAAAAAAAAACATCATTCGCAGTAAAATGGAAATCGTTCCCGCATAATCCTTTCTGCGGCAGAATGGTTGCGGGTGTTTTTTTTACTAACCCTCGCACGCACGCATTCATCGCTTTATTCCTTCACCTTCCATAATGGACCTCATCCGTTAAAATATTGAAATTGATATCATTCGTTTTCCTTGGAAAAACCCCGATTCCGCGCACACGAAGGAAACAAATTTCCTCCATAATCCGAGCAAATGTAAAACGAACGAATAATTTCATGGTACATTTTCTTTCCGTTCCAATCAGATCTCGCTAGTGGTCCAGCTTTTCCCTTCCCCTTCGCTCTGCCCTTTTTGCCCACCCAACCGCTCTAAGTGGTTCGATTCTTTTCCATCATATCTCCGGGCTATGATTATCCGTTCAATCATCTCAAGCGTCGGGAGCGCTTTGCCCCTGGTCCGATTGAGCTTCGCAAACACCTGTGAGAATGTTTTATTATTCCGGTGTGCGTTTCTTTTTGTCTTTTTGCAAGAGAATTTCCCTCCCCAAAAAAAGAACACGTACACTTTAAGGTACATCATGTGATTGCCCATTATTTAGCTCACTTTATGGATTTCATGCACACACCGCACGCACCACAATCAAATGCTGATGTTCTTGTGGGGTTTTTTTCGTTTTTTGCATACCATCCACCGGATGAGTTTACAATCTACACTTGTGCGGGAAAGAAAAATTACAGCAACGCGTATAAAATGGTACGGTAAAGGCATCGAGAGCTTACAACGTGAGATAAAGGAAACGCGCATTGAAATACAACTGCTTCATTTTATTGCAAAATTATTCAAACCACTTCGCTTTACGGTTGGTACGATTGGAAGGATGTTCCGGGTGTGTGTGTGTGTATTTTTTTTTGCTGTATCCACGCTTCACTTTTATCCTCTTATCCCACCTGAAGCCAAATCCAGCGGTTGCGCATCGTTTACTTACATTTTGCTCTTCACGCCAGCTACCACAACTGGCCACCGAATGGTAAATTGTTGGTGCCATGTGCAGCCAGCAGGAAAATTATGTTATTTCACGTCAAATAGTTGGACGCCTTGTGCGCGCACTTATGCAACCAGATGTGCCAGAAGCGACACTTTACAATGGTCAGTTTATGGAGCATAAAGCCCCTCAATAAGAAGTAATATATTCAAATTATTTGGTTAAATATGTCGTTACGGTTTTGCAATATTTTACACTGCCTTAAAAAAACTTTACTCGCTTAATTTCTGGCAACTAAAAACTTTTTAATTGAAAATTTATCCAATTCCTTATTTGGACAGCTTATTAACCTTCAAATAAAACGTGCACAATTGAAAGTTTGTAATTACCGCCGTGCAGTTTGCGTTGGATTAGTTCACACTTAGTGCAGACATTCCTAACCCAACTTGTCATGCTCTGCTCCGTAGACAGATGTCACAGGAACTGCATAAACTACCCAAAATAAACTCACACGCAATGCAACTTCATCGTGCAGCAAACCGAATTCGATTAGCACGTGTCAACTTATCACAATAAGCGTACCACCCAGCACCATGCAACGTGCACGGAGGTGGCTTCAGCCACAATATACCAGACGGCGTGCAAACTATACCCACCCCAGCCCGGAAAATTCATAATTAATCCCAACGCCGAAAAGTGCCCCGGATGCATAAGCTTTTATTTCGAATTGCATAAACTTTTGCTACGGCTCGATTTTTGACTTGCTTGCGGCTTTACGTTTCCGTGGTACAAGACATTCACACGCACGTCAACAGCGTATGCTCGGTGGTGGGTGGCATCCACTGCCGCAAATTTAATCCCGTATGAAAATAGAGGTAGATTTGAATAATTAAAACTGACAGGCAGAACAACGGATGGTTCAAGAGTGGTGGGGATTGGTTGCAGAAGCGGATGTCAGGGCAGGGGTGTTTGTGGTGGTTTATGCTTATGTTTGTACGCCACGTACACGTCTTGGCGATATGTTCTTCCGGAACAAGCGGAAGCACAAAAGATGGCTTCACACAAACGGCAAATGGGTAGTTTTGCCAACGAGAATCTCATGTTTAAACGCATGCAGAGTCGCAGGGACGGACAGGAATGGATGAAGGGGAAAACCAAACCGGACAGACAGGCTAGAGAAAACTTTTAGTCAGTTCAGGCCCCTCTGCCAGCAGTCGTCTGTTTCGCCATAGTCTCGCGAGTATAAGGATAGAATGAATGCTTTTGAATTGTGATATGCGTATGGTTTTAGACTTACATGTACACCAGCGCCAGCGTAAAACATGGGCCTCCGCACATACGCATACTACATACTCATAGTCCCGGGGGAGCCTAGAACCTCCACAGCCTAAAGCACATAACACAATTAGCGAATGTAATTTGCCCTCATTACTTTCCTCCTTTAGAATCACCAAACGTTTGCTGTGCTCGGTTGCGCTTAGTTTACTGCTGCCATTTTAGGCGCACAGGGACCTTTAACCCTCTTCGCACAAAAACTCGAAACCCCGACCGAGCAAGAAGCATTTCGCTGTACCGTGCGGCCATAAAAACGGTCGACTGCGTAACGAAATGTAGCAAGCTTTCTTCATTTCGGCAACTGTGCCACTTATTTCGCGCCGTGTTATATCTGTGATTCGGAGAAAACACACACCTTAAGAGACACGTTATGTTTCTGGAGAACGGTTCATCCACGAAACGGTTTGCATAATAAAAAAAACAGCCAAACAGTTGTATGTGCACGAGGAGATGTAATGCATTTTGTAAGGATGATGTATTAAGGAATGACTTTCGGCGCGCGGGATATTTACAAGTCTGAAAACCAGCGATGAGGAAACATGCGTTTCTCATTTCTTTTTATCGCATCCGAAATGCTCGCAATGTTCAAGGAAACAGAACAAAATTTTGCTCATGTCATTATACGTTATGTTTTATACATTTTTTTTGTTTTTATTTCACAAGAATAAATTGTATGGAATAAAATATAAATCTTCGGCGAGCAAAGCTTTCAAATTTCTTCCCAAAAGTTGATTCACGTTACTGATCGTATTTAGTGAAAGAAGTTTCTGACCAGTTCGATCCTGTCTCTAAGAACGCCATCAGAACACCTTTGTTTTCCTACCATATAGCTCTTTAATGTCTATCCACTGAATTGGACATCAAGCACCATCACAACTCGAAAGTTATCGTGAAGTTATCGTAAACAGAGTGTATTTTCGTAAGAAACATCAATGTAACTTCTAATGTAAACTTATAGCGAATATGTTGCAAAATTAGTAAAATGTAGCAAAAGTATCTCCCAAACCAAGAGTAAATCAACTCTTAGGACACTATTCGTGACAGACCAGACATCCGAGGTGTTAACGCCACAGAGAAGATTTTTGAGCCATCAGTGTATGCCAGATACTTAGATTTACGTATTTAAAATGGTTTCCGAAGTTCCTACCGCCATGTCTTGAGAGCCAAAGGGAGATAATCAACAGAAAGTAGATCTGATAGGCTGATCGTTTTCAATGATTTATGCTACTAATGAATCTTGGAGGATTAGGAAGTAGATATTCTCGTCAGTTTATTTAAAACAGTGGTGGTTTTAGCTTATCACACAATTGTTCTTTCAGTTAATCGTTCTGAACTACAGCACGTTCACATGAAGCACTTTGATTGGTAAATGATCTTGTACTTAAATGTACAGCCAAAACATTGTTTATAGTAACGCAGTGCATCATCTTTCATTACGTACATTCTGTTACTAGCACATTAACCAAGTTTTGCGCAACCTGTGCTCACAAAAAAAAACTTACTTTAAACGAAACCTTAAAACACGCTTCTCATTATTCACCACAAAGCAGCATTTTTTATTCATAGAAAACACTCAGTACTCGCAACCTCAATGTCCGTGACGCATTTTCTCATTTAACTGCAGCAGATTCAATCTATCAAACAATTTTACTGATGCTCACACCTTCGTACACCAACGCTAGTGCGTCATTACATTGATAAATCTGCAATAATCAGAAATTACTTACTATTTCTCTATATACTTTTTTCGTTCTCCTCCTCATTCGGTAAAACAGTTACAAACGCACAACTGGCATTTCATTATCATCGGCACCATCATCATCATCATGATCATCCGTTCAAAACATTATCATTTGCACACCTCCAAACGTGGTCAGTTGCAGTTTACAAATCAAAAGTGAACATTTGGTGGGTAAATGTTTCGTTTTCAATTCTGTTTTTTTTTCCAATTGCAACGAATTATGTTTGGTTTATGTTGTTGTACTCTGTGTGTGTGTGTTTTAATATTACGTGAAATAATTACCGTACACGGTGAGGTGCCACATCCGCATCTGTCCAGCAAAACCAAACACAAACATCATATTGCAATAAAATATTCTCATACCTACTTTTTCGGGGGTTGAGCCGTATGGAAAAACTCACCTTGCGCACCCGTACAAGAAAGGGAAACGGAAAACGATCGAATGGGGATGAAAATAACACAGGTACATTGCCGGTGCGTATGTGTGTGGGATCCGGTGCGGTGTGGTCAGCAATTTCGAGGACAGTTGATGACATTTTAATGACATTCACATATTTTAAGCGGAAACTTACTCCCGGCCGGGCGCCAGGTGCTGGGGTAAGTGGAACGATAATCAATGGGTAAATGGGAAAACGGTACACTGGTTCATTTTCCCACCACACTTTTCCAGCCGTCCGTCCGGCACCTTAATACCTAGACAAACAGACGAACAAAAAAATATCCTTTTTCCATCATACGCTTCGAGCTAACATTTATGTCCACATTGGCTCATTTTCATCACTGTCGTTTCACCCGGCTGCCACATCCCACCCGAACCGGTGGAATGTATCCATCCAATCGACACCGATGGGTACGGATGACATTTTCTGCACTGCGGATGTTCACCCATCCCCATCATCATCCGTCCCATGGCCGCCGTTCTTCGTTCGCACTAAATTTTAATTATTTATTTAAATCAAATACACTGCCCCGGTGAACAGTGGGGTGAGCCACGCATAACAAACCGGTCAGCCAGCAAAATGGCAGTTGAATCATCATAAATCTTGCCACCCCAAACAATCTCGCTCACACGCGCGGAACACATTTCACCTTTCCTCAAGCGCGTGCATCATCAGCAGTGCCACTAATGGTCGGAGGCAGCAGTAGCAGCATTATCATCATCATCAGGCGAAATAATTATTATTGATAATAAACATGAAATAAATACCATTCCGATGCGTAACTGACGAATGCACTGTGAAGTGGAAAACTGCGTCCACTTTCCACTTTGAACTGGTGTGCCACAATTGCATGTGTTGTGCGTGTTTTTTTTTTCCTTCTTCCGAGCAATGCATTACCCGATGAAAAACATTAAATATTTTTCAAACATCAAATATGATCTTCCG
Source organism: Anopheles minimus (assembly GCA_000349025.1). Lineage (NCBI taxonomy): Eukaryota > Metazoa > Arthropoda > Insecta > Diptera > Culicidae > Anopheles > Anopheles minimus. The sequence continues at coordinate 3,598,358 of KB664165.1, forward strand.
AATGTTGATCCTTTGAACATGCTTTTTACGAGATTTTTATACAATCAACGCAAAAATTATCAATGGACTAAAGCGTTTGCAATAACAGCTTCATTATCATGCGCGCCATTTTTTTATACAACGATCTGCTTATGGTACCGAAGAAAGCTTTTGGTCAAAATTAGGATGATTATGTCACGAGAAATAATAAAAAAAATTCTCCCTTCTTGAAAACCAGCACCAAGCTTTGGGCTTTTCGTGCTTTATTTCACTCTTTTCTCACGAACCACCCAGACGAAGAGTGGGTTTTGGAGCGAAAATAAAGAAAACCAAAACACAAAAACATTTTATCTTACTTATTTCAGGCGGCCGCGCGATAAATACCACCCATTTCCTGCAATCGCAGCTGTTATTGCACGGCAAGAAATTATATTTCCGTCCCGCATCTAAAAGCCCGGGATTCGGTTGCTGATTGTTCCCGTGATCCGTCGGTTTCCAACCCCGTTCGGTTCCGCAACGGGCAAAACATGCACAGCGCGACGACGCCAAACCCAACGGAACCAGTTGGCCAAAAGTGTCTAAAGAAGCGGGCAAAATAAACAACAACACTACCACCACACCAGCCATTACCAGCGCCGAAGAAAATGCTGATCTTTTTAGATCCGTTCGGGTTCCCGGGGTTTGTCTGTTTGCGGTTCGGGTGCTGCGCTTCTCGATAAAGTTATCAAAGAATGCCGGGTGCGCGTTCGATGATGGCCGGTTTGAAGGCCGGCTTGGAAGGACACGGAATGTTGGAGCAAACGAAAACAATTTTCTCGACAATATTCAAATTATGTGCCACCCTCCCCAACGTTCGGGAGTACTGCGAGCAAGCTTGGGCCAAGCAATGTGCAAGGTCCGATGGCATTAGGCTAAACAATAAACTGCCAAGAATAAACTAAGACCCTACTTTGCATCACAACATGCAAGGATCGGGGCAAATCAGCGGGATGCGGGCGATGCCATTTGGGAGCTGGTAGAAAATTCCTCCGATTTTGAATACCGCACTTGGTACATTTTTGAACTCATCAAATCTGGTGGGAAAATGTTTATGTTATTTAAAAAAATAACACAATAGTCTCGTAATAAATTTTGTCTGTAATGGTAAAAATGACTAAGGTACATTAAAGGTGTAAAATTGTAAAAAAATTTCCAGTATTAGACAATAATTATTAGGTTAAAGTAACTCACGGCGCTAGACCGTGAGTTTAGACGACGGCGCTAGACCGTGAGCTGTATCGAGGATTGTTGCAGCAGGCCAAGACCGCGAAGCGGTTGTAGCGCCTGATAAGTAAATAAGTAAACTAACTCACTTTTTAGAATGAGCAAGCTCTAACATTGATCTTTTTTAACTACTCATAATGTTTGTAAAAATGTTTCTAAAACAGTGACTAAACGACGACTTAATGAATTTTGTCGTCGGATTAAATCAGGTTAGAAACGACTGCTAAGGAGTGATTCTGCAGGGATGTAGAGATTCTTGAGAATAGCCCCTGCAAGTTGACTTTTGTTGTAAACAAATGATGGTTACGCTGACCGTTGCTGTCACCGCGGTTGCTCCTTATGTCGACTGACGACCGGTTTTGTCAAGATTAACACAATCTTTTGGAAAATGGTTTTGTGATCGGCATAAGTGAGAACCGTGGTGAATTCTAACGCACGAAGAAGAATTTAGCATAAATGGGAGGAAAATCGAAGCGACGAACCATTATTGTTCAAGCTACAGAGAATAAAGGACGACTAATTTTTTGATTCGCGATTAGCGTACCCAATGAATTTCGTTTGGTTTTTACCACTTTATTGTCAAGGAGCAAACCGAATGCAGTTCCTCAGGATGGACTCCATATGATATAGAAGTCACCAAAGGTCATTTTAAAGAACTGTTCAACATCTTTTGTGGAGATCGGATCCTTGAAGTTACGCGTGAGTTGTTTGAGCAGTCCACTGAATTGATGTCCCATTGAGTCGTGGAAACACAACTTTCCGTCCAGCTGTACTCCTAGATTTCTGGCGAATGTTATACGCACAGGAACAGGGTGGTTTTGTAGCATATTCATAGACGGTGACCAAATTTGACAACGTACTTTTCGACTTATAACTGTATAACTGTGAACAACTTGGACTGGAGTTATCACAAAGTTGCCTGGAGACGCAACATGTCAGTTTGGATGTGGAAAGTGCAACTTAATATCAGTAGTTTGAAGGAACTGGAATCAAGATGAAGCATCCACGTCACGTCATTTATTAATACCGCTGCGAGAAATAGATCAAGATTTTGCCCTTGCAAGAAGATTTTGCCCGAAGAAGGCGTATTGAAATAACGCAACAACCAGTTTAGGGTCTCATTTTCACTTTGTCCGAGGGTCCCCAAGGTAGGACCGTATAAGAGGATCTCCATGCACTTCAAGTTTGGCGAGTGGCAAGGAGTATAGAAAATCGTCGAGCGTTTACATTATGTTGTCAACATGTCAACCTGAAAGGGAGCATCATAGGTTCTTTAATAGAGATAGTACGAGGCCCAACAGGGGGTACTTACGATGTTTTGGATTGCCAAAAGTTAATTTTAAGATTTCAATAGTAAAAATGAACAAGTCCGGTTTAATACCTTGTAAAGTTCTATCTGTAGCAATTTTAGTATTTTGTTGTGTAACATGTATCTTTCCTTTAACATATCCTCACTACTTCATCTATGACATGAAATGTAACATATTCTTGACACATGTTAACCGATGTATTTAGTCAGTTTCGGTAGGCAATGCGAAACAACCATGAAAACGTGTTACCACCCCATCTAACACCCCATAAGGTGCGACGTAATTCGACCCATTTATCCCCACCTAACACACACACACACACACACGCAAATGGACCCCATCAAAATCCGCACAATGTTCATTAGTTGGCTTTTATGCCATTTCACATCAAAGCGCCGGGAAAATGTCAACGCGAAGCCATCACGTCCCTTCAATAATGCTACAGTACACTCACAAAACCCACTTGCAAGGCGTCGCTTATCCACGGTGAGGTAACGCTTGCCTTAAGTAAGACAACATCCTTTGGGTGGGTGTGTCTATCGTGGTTTTGTGGTGCTTTTATTCTGTAAGCAATACCGGAGCAAAAAAAAAATACTACGCTGTGGAAATACAATCGGAAAAGTGCGTAAAATAAAATCATATTACGTTATTGCTATCACTTTTTCCATACGCCATTTTTGTTGCCGCTCAAAGTGAACCATTGCGAATGTGGGCTGTGAACATCGAACTTCTTTACGGGAATTTTCCACCAACATGATGGAAAACAAGCGGGAAACAGCAAAAAGAAAAACTTCCCAAAAACAAAAAAATGACTCAAAACATTTCACCCACTTTACGGCTTGTTGCGCTCCGGATCCGTTCCACAGCGGGAAGGTTCATAGCGATGGTACAAAACAACCAAAAACAGTCACGAATGTTACCGATGGCTTGAACAGAATCGTCGATAAAAGCGACCCGTACCCACGGGGCAAATAAAAATGCTGAATGCATAAGTAGGAAAAAAATATCAAATCACATAGAACAACAAGTGAACCTGCCAATCCCTTCAAAAGTAATGCCGAATCTTCATTAACCTTTCCGAAAGATCGGAACCGAAAGTCAGCACCGTAAAGGTAACCAACTTTTTTCGCGTGCGTGCAATATATGAGCGCCACATGAACAAAAAAAAATAAAAGTAAAGAAGTTTCCATTTGTACCCTTACTAGAAATCCCGTACGATGGGGTGGAATTTATGATACGATGATGGAAGAAATATTACTCCATTGCTTTATGTGCGTACCTTTCCCAAACTGCTACAAATTGGAAAAGTTCAACAGGGAATTTTGTTTCAGGCAAGCTGTTTTTTGCTTGATATTCTATTTCCAAATTATGGTTTGAATGCACTTGAACGTTTGCAAATTAACGATGGGTGCGCCAATTTTTGTGGTTTGTGATTGGTTAGATAATTAGGATGAAGAGGGTTTATTGTTTATGGATTTTACTTCGTTTGTAAATTTTAGATTCTTTCTCACACAAAACACAATCAGATAATAAAAAAACAAATATATGAAGTAAGTTTTTAAGATTGAAACATTGACAAATAGATCTTGTAAATCAAGTTTACTGACTTTCAATGGTCGATAAGAAATTGTTTGGAATAACATAATTGATTTATGCTTTAGCGTTAATTCTTTCTCAGTAAACTTTTAAAATTGTTTCAGAATACTTAATAACAATCCTAAACGTTTATTAGAATAAATAATTGTCACTTTGATTAAAAAACTATTACTAAAATTCAAAAATACTTTATTACAGTAAAAATAAAAATTGCCAAA
>KB664165.1:3602733-3703071 GCA_000349025.1 Anopheles minimus
ATAATTGGTTTGCCACTAGTTGAAAGTTGGTTTTTTGAATTTTATCCCGGCAGGTGCCCAATGTGGATGGGGTGGAATTTATGATACGATGATGGAAGAAATATTACTCCATTGCTTTATGTGCGTACCTTTCCCAAACTGCTACAAATTGGAAAAGTTCAACAGGGAATTTTGTTTCAGGCAAGCTGTTTTTTGCTTGATATTCTATTTCCAAATTATGGTTTGAATGCACTTTAACGTTTGCAAATTAACGATGGGTGCGCCAATTTTTGTGGTTTGTGATTGGTTAGATAATTAGGATGAAGAGGGTTTATTGTTTATGGATTTTACTTCGTTTGTAAATTTTAGATTCTTTCTTACACAAAAAACAATCAGATAATAAAAAAACAAATATATGAAGTAAGTTTTTAAGATTGAAACATTGACAAAAAGATCTTGTAAATCAAATTTACTGACTTTCAATGGTCGATGATTGTTTTGAATAACATAATTGATTTATGCTTTCGCGATAAATTCTTTCTCAGTAAACTTTTAAAATTGTTTCAGAATACTTAATAACAATCCTAAACGTTTATTAGAATAAATAATTGTCACTTTGATTAAAAAACTAATCCTAAAATTCCATAATACTTTACAATAAAAAAAAAAAATCGCCATAAATTATTAAAATATCATAAACCATGATATTACAAGGGATAATAATTGTTCTTATCTTGTAAGGATATGAAATATTAAAATTAACGGATTTAAACCTAGACAAAACAGCATAAGCCACCATACTTAAGAATAAATAATAAGAATTTCAACCAAAACCGGCATTTTTCCTGCATCGTTTGCATTCCATTAAATTTAATTTGGAACTGTACTAAAGTTCCAAACCATATCCAATTAATTTTAACACACAAACACATGAGATCACTTTCCTTTGAATGGAACTTTACCCAATCCCGTCACTAATTTGCATGTTTGCTTCGTTGAAAAAATAAACCTCCGCCCAAACAACATTTCGACTTTATGCGGTAAGCTATCGAATGGAAAACATGTCGCTCGTCGATTGGTTTGAAAGACAGTTCCTACCTTTAGCTGCAACCCTGTTCCTCCACCTTAACCTCCGAAAAATATGCCCCTGTCCATATACGAAGCGTCAGTTGTCGCTCCCCAAAAATGGGATCCATTCGGTTAATATCATTTAGGGAAAATTTTATCTTCGAAAATTCGATCTTTCCAAAGTGGAGAAAAGTACCACCGGCACTGCACAAACACAGACAAATGAAAAGAAAACAAAATCTTGCCAACGGTTGCCTTTCCCTGCCGTACAGCTGCCAGCCAAATCGTTTGTTAAGGAACATTTTCAGCCATACAGATAATAATGAAGAAGCTGTGTGTCGCTCGGTAACTTTTGGTACCGTTTCGGCGTTTTCCGATACACCCCCGGCATGCACTGGGTGGAAAATTTCATTTGCTAAACTTTTGCCTCCACTACCACACCTGCGGACCCGTGGGTTGCCTAAGCGATATGCTAACGAGAGCCAAAGGCACACACCCACACTAGTCCAAACGCAACGGAGCAACATTCTTTGGGCTGTTCCGTTGCAGCTGAAGCCAAAGCATGGCAAGTAAGAGAAGAGTTTGGAAAAGTCTGCATGTGATCGTTCTTCCGTTTTGGATTCTGCGGTGAAATCTTGTCCTGTCCTGAGAGTGGCCTCGAATTTCCCAAAAGTTTTCCTCAAAAACACCACCCATAGCATCGTTTCCTTCTTCAGCCCATTAGCACAGAAGGCTGCACCGGTAGGAAAAAGACCATACGAGGAAAAAGCAAAATCATCGTCTAAAAAAGGGATTTTTAATGAACTTTTCCCTAACGGGCTTGTCTTATACCGGGCGGAAATGTGCCGTAGTATAGCAGGAAGTTCTCCGAAGCAACAACAAAAAAACACCTCGCAACCACCAAGATGGGAAATGTGTTCCACACGAAGCCTTGCCACACTATAGGCAGAAATTATTAATAGCGATAATCATAAGGCGAACGAATCCGGTCATATTACCAACTGTCTCGGGCGGGAACAAGCGCCAAATAAAGGTTATGGCAGCTGCATATGGTTGTTATCCTCATCACAAAACATCACAACCGGTGTTGGTGTCCGTACACACCATCGGTAGCCTGCCTAGTCCTCGCCGAACATCTGAGGCTGACGTTTGCAGGAAAAAATTGTAGAATTAACCAATAGCTCCACAGCTGGTAAACTACCCTACCAAACTACCAAAGGAAATGAGCCGATCCTTTTGTCGCATTCAAATTACTGTGTTCGCTTTTAGGATTAAAATAACTTCAACACTCAACCACCCAACAACCCACATTGGAAGCTTCTCCATTCCTCGTTCTACCTTAAAACCTAAGCAGCACAAAGGTATCGCATGTTGCGCTGCCAAACGAATTGGACATGAAGTTGTTTGGTCCGTATCCGTAAATCCGGATGCCCCCGGGCGGGCTGATGATACTCAATTATGACGTTATGATTATTGCGGTTGCATTGGGAGAAAATTCAATTTCCTTCCAATATCCCTACATCGGGTACGCATCGGTACGGGAGGATGGAGTTCGTCCCAAAGTTGAAGCTGTCGTGTCGTGCACCACGTGGTGTCTCCACCGTCACATACCATCTGGCAAAAGGTTTCGTAACCGGTTCATACGGGGATCGAATTAATTATTCGAAATGGAAAGAAATCCCTCGAATGGGTTGACATTTAAGCAACAGGCCCGTAGCATCATCGTGCGCAGTGAGTGGGTTTAATGAGATTTACCCCGTTTGAAACACGGGAACCTTAGGTTGTGATCATTGTTTTAATTGCAAAACGAGAATATGTTCGTATTTTCTCTTGTAGCTTTCAGCTGCCGTAAATGTGTTGAGGAGTAAATAATTAACATAATGTATCCCTTTTCCAGGAAAATATATCTCCTATCTTATGCTGTAATGTTAGAACACATTCCAATTGAAGTTTGTTTAAATTAAGAGCTGAATTACTGGATTACTAAATTATACAACTAAATAATCACAGTGTGGTAACTACCAGGAACGATGGCTTTCTATCCGATAACAAGGTATTAATAAGTCCATTATAAGGCCTGCATGAAAAAAACAAGTCGTTAAGCCTTGAAATACAAGATCTACATTTTGTGGAAATCGTCTTAAAATCAGTCTTCAAAAATCAAAATTACCCGAAACAATATTCTTTTACTCAGTGGAAAATGTAATCATTTCGTCGAAATCGGATTGATGTTAGTTTAATTATCATTAATAATCAAAGCCCTGCCGTTAAGGCCGTCAATGGTATAATCGTTTGAAAAATTTATAGCAATATTAAAATTAAAACAAACGCCTTTGAAGCGTTTTCTTTTCATGAGTCATAACGACATTTCAGACGCAGCATAATGAGCTCTAAACAAAACACTAGAAAAAAACACATGAAAGCATCATCACCGTTCGTCCGGCCTTCAGCAAACAACACATAAAAAACCCCCATCCCCAGCCCAGGTTTGGGCTGAAGAACCCGTGGGCCGCGATACTCAACCTTCGGTAAAGCGAAAAATGGCCGATTCTTATCGTAAATTGGATAATCGAATCAAACAAACGACGGCGGACCCCGACGCTCATAGTCTACCCGCCCCGGATCGGGTCGCACTTTCAAACGGCTTATTTACCCAAATCACCCAAAACGGTCAGTTGATTCAATTTAGTGCGCCAATCAACGGAACGCACTTGACGCACGGCCGTGTCCGAAACCGGGCCCCGTAGCAACGCACTCTCCAGCACGGGCGCTTATCAGTAGTCGCGTTCGTTCGCTTCATCTCGCGAGTCGCACTTGGCAGTACGTGTCGCCATTTCGCAGAAGAAAGCGACGTGTAGCGATCGGGGGTGGTTTTTTTGTGCTGCCGCTCGTACCCTGGGATTAACGGTGATCAAACAGAAGCTGGAAATAAAACCGGCCAAAGATACGTCCAGCGGAAGAAGCACCAACGAAGAACAAAAACACGGAAGCACAATTTTCACTTCACCAAGGCAAACAAAGTTATCTCGATTATAGTGATTATAGAGCCAGTTTCCGAACAGTGGCCGATAAAGGCCTTGTGAAAATGAATCGATTTCATGTGCTGATTTCGACCGGTTGGGACACCACCAACCCGGACGGGTCCGAGGGTTCCGGAAAGTTGTGTGCCTAGTAGCGCTTTTAATTGGTGTTTATGCTAGCTCGGCAAACCGGCCTCTCGGCAAAGGATAACTCTCGCTGGAAATTCTTCCCCACGCGCAAAAGGGAACGGCGCTATTATCTTCTTCAGAATCGAAACCTTATTTTTCCTAAGCTCTGGTTCGGTTTGTTCGCAACTCGAGTGCACCGTAGTGCCCAAGCGGAAGTGGTTTATTAATTCGCAAATCCTCTCGGTTGCAGTTGTTGCTTTAGTGTCTCGGTACCTTTTTTTTCCTCGACTTCTATTTTCAAACCCCAAACTACAATACCGGTTTCTTGCGAAGCGGAAACATTAACGATGGTTTGTGTCGCGAGTGAACGTGCGATCCGAAGGACAGTTCCTACGGTGTCTGTGTGGCCGCTGGTAGCGTTGCTGGTGATGGCCGAACTAGGCCAAATATTTGGCTACCACATACGGCACATCGAGGAAGAACCGAGCCACCAGCTGCAGCAGGATCTGATGGACTTTATCGATTTGGTGCCGTTCGAGGATGTGCAGCGATTAATGCAGTACTACTATCACTACGACGTGGAGGTAGAGAGTGCCTTCGACTATGTGTCGACCGAGGACTACACCCAGATCCGGCTGGACATTGTGAATCTGGGCGAGGTGCGGAGCTTTCGCCGGTATCTGGACGGTATTGGATTTAGCGTGGAAAAGGTGTGGAGCGAGTTAAACAAGCGATTCGATGCAGATGACATCTTTGCCGAGCCGGACGAGAGCGTCAGGAATTGTGAGTAGAAATAGGAACTCCATACGAAGGATCACGTTTCCATTTATTGGAATAACTTGTTTTAAATCGAACACCATACTCTACAAAAGGATTAAAATCGTTTGTTCTCCATTCCTTTCTTATTGGAAAACTTTCCGATTATCTGACCAATGCCAGATAAATATACCAAACCAATGCTTTCTAATACACTTTCAGTTCCCATTATCTTATTACATACCGATAACAAGCTTGTTATCTGAATCCGGATGCATTGATGCTATGCAATAAAATGACTTTCAATTAACTTTGATTTGAATAGTTAAAACGCTTTGTTGGGATTCCTTTATCATTTTGGATTAAGATAAGGAATGACAAGAAAATAAACCGCCCATAGTATGGACCAAGACAACTCTTCTTCGCAAAGATGTTCCATCAAATTTTCTTCCTACCTACCAGATCCTGCTGCATCCGCATGTCTGAAGAAACAGAAACGCACCATCCAACAGTTCGTGTGTCCAGTCAGCAGAAGTAACTTCATTATTCAATCACCCATGAAAGTGCCATTTTACATTACCAACCTGGTAGCCAACCGCAAGGCACCGAGTGCAGCGGTGCTATCGGTACGGGAGCAGATTTCAATTTAAATTGATTTCACGCCGTCAAAGTCTCGGACGCCCCCCTCCCGGACCGGAAGTGCATACATACAATTGCATCCAATCCGACCGAAGACGAACATCGGAGACGCTAATCTTGTTTCATGCCTACCAAAGTTGAAACCGGGGCGAATCTCGCGAACGTGTCCCGGTGCCCGGTCGGTCGGTTTGTACACCCTATTCAATCAAGAACAAACGTAAATGCGTCTTCATTTGACACTTCCGTCGTTAGCATCTCTGCGGGGTGGGAGGGGGTGAGTCCACACTTCCTTCGGACCGTCGGAAATCGAATCAAACGTCCGGAAGCCGGTTGCCAATGGTTCGGTGCCCGGACGGGTGCCTTTATGAAATGCCCGGACCGAAGTCGAAGTGGAATAATATTCAATTAAATTATTTACGATTTAATCCTGCACTTGTGTGCATGATTGTCCCCGTGATCACCTTGGGCACAACAGCCGGCATGTAATGGTAGCTGTTGCATATGGTTTTGCAAATGGTTGCCCGGTAACTTCCCACACTACTCCACGCTGGTACGGTTCACTTCCGTTTCGGTGTCAGCAATTTCTGGAGCAAGGCCTTCTTGCACTTTCGGGATAATACGTTTGGGTGCGTTCTTGAGTTTGGGTCGTACAATTACGATTATACGAAACATGGAAAAACAATGAAGGGAGAGAAACAGTGTAAGTCACGAGATTTGCGTTCGAATGGTAGTCGGCAGCAAAATGGAAATGCTTCGGTGATGTATTCTTAATGATGCATGCCAATTTTGGAGCCATTCTCCATACATGGGATTTAGTGCCAAGCTACGAGTGAACAATACTCAAGAAAAGCTAAATGTCACGAGTCTTAGATATCCAAGATTATTGTGTCACAAACGATATTATATGTTTTAACTTTTTAATTATTTTCAATATTCACTGCTTCATACATGTTATACATGAGCCTTCCAATTCTAATTTTATGCCATTATAGTAATGATTTATTAAGTGGTCTTTGCCTGCAAGTAAAACACTGTCCTTGAATGTTTATGTTATAGAAAAATATCATAAAACCGAGTTTTCATCGTAACGCATTTGTTTAGACTCAGTTTTTGCTCAGTTTTGGTGATCAGAATATTCCATAAATATCCATTTTAAATTTTTGAACGGAAAGTGTTTTTCATGTATAGATTTGGAAGTTCTTGAAGTATTCGTCTTGAAGAAGACGAGATTCATTATTACCACGTAATTGGATAATCCCTCCTCACTTTCTGACTACACTACACATTCGATAATTGTCGGTAAATTAATTTAAATTTTTTATAAATTAATTTGGGCAAATAAATAAATTTGGCTGTCATACAATTCGTAACATTAATTAGAACAGTTAACCAAAAACCTCAGTAAAACATATTCAAACTGCGTTCGTTTGAAATTTTATTTTTTTAACAACAATCAATGTCTCGTCCAACACTGTAGAAATACCTATCCCAAAAGCCGAGTGCGTATAGTAGAGCTTGATTGTCATAAACATAAAACCACAACGATGCCCAGCTCGTGCTGATCGGGAAACCCCACCGGCCGCTGGTTGATGACAATTTGGTTGATTGTATTTGGCGACGCTGATGAAAGTTGTGACGATTGCATTTCGGTGGTCGGTTTACCGCTCAGGTTGGTGCCACACATGTACCGGCAATCTGCAGCCTTTCAGCCTGCCTGCGGGGGCAAAAGCTAATGAAGCTTTTCCTTTCGGTCATTTCGGTTTGCTCGCAGTTGCCAAGCAGCAGACGTAATGCATCTCCACATCCGATTGTGTGGCATCTCATGTACGTATAACAAAATGGCCAACCGGTCGTCATACACCGATGGTGGGCGCTGCAAGTGTAGCAAATTAAATTATTAATCAATTACTGTTTGCTATCGAGTAGTTCCGCTAACAAGCGGCAAAACACAACAACGGTTCCAATATCGTACGTACACGCTTACAGCTACCCAATCGAAGTAAAGGTCGATACCGTCGTTTCCCGGATCACGACGGGATGGTTGGGCAATAGTAAAAAAAAAGGCACAAACTTTTCCATTTTTACCCATATTTTCCTCCCCTTCCTTCTTTCTCGCAATTTGTGTCGATTGCAGTAAATCTCACCACCAGAGGATTGAATGGATTAGTCGATGACATATTGGCGCTGCTGCCGCAGGACGAAATAATCCTGCTTTTCTTCGACAAGCTGGAAACGAGCAATGACTTTTCCTTCTTCTTCGAGCAGATCGGTAGCGGAGAGTTTGAGAACGTACTGAACATGCTGCAGGTAGGTTTGGTCAAACACCCCCGTTCCGTTGTCCATTTTTTTTCACTTCGATCATTCAATCAACGAAATTGTCACCCCACTTGACCCACGTTCGGCCCCTTCAGCCTTTAATGCACCAAATCCCAACAGGCACACACACGCAAAAGGGGATAAAAGTTCCACTGCTCGAAATAGATGCCCATTGTTACCTTGCTGGAATGCGAACAAACATACCTTCATATTTTGTGACACATTCTGATAGCCATTTTCCTTACCCTTTACGGTTTCATCCCCAGTCGTCACAGCAGCTGCGGATACTGCTCTGGAGACTACAGCGTCACGGATTCGATATTCCCGGATGGATACAGCTCGTGCAGAAGTATTTCAGTTTCAGTAGTTTCTAATTCTTCGCCATCCAGCTTTCCTCGGGGAATCGTTCGGTTTTCTGTTTCGGCCCCAAAATACGAAACAGGAAATACTGTAATTGAACGCAACTGGACACCGAAACATTCCCGTTGCTGATGTGTTGTGTTCAGAATAAAAAAAGTGTTTTCCCGCTTAGTAGTTTGTACGATTCAACGAAATATGTGTGGTAAATAAAATAACCCGTAACGGTTTATGAGCCGTGATACTGATGTAAATAGTTAAACATAGCTTTAAGTATATTTCTACCATTTTGATATTGTAGAAACTATCTCTAATGTTTTAGAAAAATCAATTTTGAGTGCCCTCCAAATGCATGATATTCCAACATTTTGACTCTGAAAATACTGAATACATAATAATTTTCAACATTATTAATAAAGTGTTAAAATTAAACATCTCCTTTTCTCCGAACATGATAGTACACTCATGAAATGTTTATTAATTTTTCCTAAGTAAGAAGCATCTTTATTTGCGAACAATGTAAGGACTTTGATGTGCAACTAAAGCTCTGCTTAAGCACGATTTGAATTAGACGAACTAATAAACATCCGAGTATTAAAAAGCATGGTTTGGTGGAAATTTCAAGCTAGATTGGTGGGTATTTCTGTGTCGTGCTTTCTAAGCTTTATTATATGTCCGTCACTTGCATAAATATCTTATACAAGGGTTAATGCATCGCTGGGAAATCTTTCCTGGGTCGTTGGATAAGCACATTTGTCTTCCCTGTTCATCGCACGGTAAGCAAACTTCGTCCCATTCATTGTTCAACCCGCTCTAAGCCGGTTAAAACTTGATCAAAAGCGCGTGTAACACGAATGCAGGCATATGTCCTGTTTGCGTGTTCTTCAGGCGGTACACCAAGTTCCGGGAAGAAACTGGGCTAAACTGTTTACGTTCGGCAAACACACACCCGCGTGTTTCCGCGTGCTAGGTGGCAAAAATACAAAACTGTCATTCGTGGGCGATTCGTGGGGAAGGGAGGAAATCCCAGCCCTAGAAGGAGAACGGTAAACAAATTTTCTGCTTGCGGAAGGATGAAAGAGAGCGTTGAAAAGAAACACTCGCACACACCCAACTAGCTCCAGCAACTACCAAGTTCAAGCTATTAACCCCACTTGCTCGTGATATTCCGCGCTAAACTTGTTTCTCACAGACGCATCTTCAGCAGGAATTAGTCGGAGGAAGAAAAAAAAAGCCCCAACAGCGTAAGCTTTAGCGGGGTCGGGAATCTCCTCCATTATTCTCAAGTGGCTTGGTGCAAACCGAGAGTAATCGCCCCTTTTTGCTTGCGTTGCGGAACCCTTTCGGATTTCGTTTTTTTTCCGCCGTGGAGTTTTCTTGGGTGGGACCCACGCTGGAACAACTGTGTGCTTATTTTACCCTTCGAGAGTTAATCCGGCAAGCAAGCTTGTTAAGTCTACATAATGGTATATGAGTCAACGGGTAGTTCGTAGTGCCGTCGCTCGCCCACTGGCTACCCCAATAAGCTTTAAAGCCCCATCACGGAGGAAAATGCGATACGGGCAGCACTTTTCCACGTACGCCGGAAGTACTTTATTCGATTTATTTTTCTTTTCAACAACAAAAAAATTTACAAACGATCTACGAAAGGATGGTTTGAATTAGTGATCTCTTACCCGAAATTAGGATTATGCTCGACTATCTCTTCATTAACCGTAGAGATGGATGATAGTCCCTCCATTAAGCGAGACTTTGTCTTTCGATTTAATAAACTTTTCAAAAACTCAACTGTCAACAGCAAACGGAAAATTAAACACGAACAATTCCGAATTCCTGCTCTCCCATCTTTGCGACGAGTACGATTCCTCACTGCAACAACAACAAGGTCAACAGCAACAAGAAAAATAAAACAACCTATCTTAAAAGCGGGCACATCTGCCGGCACCGTAAATTAAACATTGACTGCAGGCAAGCCAACATTCGTAATGAAAATTATGCTACAACGATAAAACCAGAATTCTTCGACATGAAACCCGGTGGCCCAGGCTCAAAAACTGCTGTCAACGGTTGCCATCCAACCAGCGCATCATTCATCGGTAACCAGCAGACATTCCGTTTAATGTGAATGTCTAGCGTGTTTGTCAAATAACAATATTAACTTGATGGCGCTCGTGGTATAATTAAACGACGGGAAGGAAAAGGACAACAACAAAAAGTTTTTGGACATGGAAAGCAAATTTAGAAGATTCCATGAAGCTGATGCGCTTCAACAGTGGATGAACCATTACTTACCGAATAGGACCTTATTTGTTTTATAAATATAATATTATTGGGCTTGTACTCGTAGTATTGCTGGACCCTGCTTATTGTTTAATTAAGATCTTTTGTTTTGTGTACACTAAAACCGGGTTTTTAACAAATGTTATAGGTAAGCTGTATACATCAAAACCGACATCGCACATTTCGTACCATTTTTCTAATATTTTTTTTCCTTCTTTACAGCTGCGGAAGTAGCTGTTACCATTGATGTTTCAACGCCCAAAAAAAAAAAGCACAAACTAACACAAACACTGATCGTTGCATACAAACAAAGCAGCTGCTACATTTCAATCACTCAAACAATGCAAACAAAAATATCCACTAACACACACACACTCTTCAGCAAACCTGCTCCCAAAAAAAAGCTTACTCCATCGTGACGGAAGCTTTCTCTTCGGGTTGTACCAGTGAGACAGCAAAAAGTGTTCGGAAAATTCGGTTTCGCAATGCAGCATGGTGGCAAAATAACAAAAGGGGCAAGCGAAAGCAAACGTGCTACTTTATGGAAACATCATTTAGTCAATTTAACTCACATCAAGCGATCTTTACGGTTTGGCAGTAGACGGTAGCATTAGAGCAAAAAAAACAACAGAGCAAAAAAAAACAAACTACTTCACAGTTTTGCTACCTTCTCTGGGCGTACTTCAGAAAGGGAGTTTAGAAACACTATGGAATGCGGCATGCACATCGGTTCTCAAATGATGGTGGATTTTGTGAAGGAAGATTGCAGGAGAAAAAGAACGATGATGAAATCAATCATTGCTCTGCGTTTTCAATCGTTCCTTTATAGAACATATAGTGTTATAATCAAACTATCAAAAACTGTTTTATCCTATTCCATCATATCTTCCCATATACAAGTGATGAAAACGATTCCTTTAAAAACTTCCCAAACAGTAGCTCATCGTGAGAATATTAATCATCCCCAATAATGTTTTAATTCATCGTCATCCTTTTTTTAATTCTCCGGTTCGATGAAAGCATACATCATACGATAGCAATCAGTGTCGTATTTCAGTTTATTGGTTTGCTTATGCTTTGTTACCGGGATGGTGATAAAACGAGAACGACGGTCATCGTCGTATTTCAACGCCCGCTTGGAACTTACTGGATCGCCGGCCTTCCGTTATCAGTCGTACCCTTATAAATTCCAATTATATTGGAACGGCTGAAAGAAGTAGCCAACTCACGCTTTTACTGCTAGAAATTAAAATAACTCACAACCCAAAAATAAGAGAATACCGAACAAATCTACTATATCTCACCGTGCGATAAAGCCCCCGAAGATGAACCAATAGGATGCTAAAGGTAAAGGAAGTTTTGCTTTGAAAATGGAGAAGATTTACTATGTGAGAAAAAGGAACACAACGCCCGCACAACTTGCATACACCCCAACACCTCGAACCGTATGAGGCGTTCCCTGGACTAATGATTCCCAACCAGTTCCAAATGGAAGGCCTTAAGCAGTGGTACTTTGCGTCGTAAATTGGGTCACCTACCTTTTTACTACGGTCTTTTCCATATTTATTCAGCCACTCTTGCCAAAGATTCTAAACAAGCTTTACCAAACTACCTGCTACCGTCTTTCCTGCGAATGTTGGCCGTACAAAACTTCCAGGGCCAAATCCCTTTGCCCCCAAGCGCGGCGCTAGATAAAAATTGGCTTAGACGTACCGGACAAAAGTTGTACCGAATGCATATCAAATTTATGCTTTCTCCTTCGCTAACTTTCCACCCAACGTGAAGAAGGGCGAGGTGATCAATGTTGTTGCGCAGTTTCTGAAGTGCGATCAAAGTGAAACCTGGGCTGGTTTCCGGAATTCGTTATCGAAGTATTACTGAGGCATTGAGTTTTTTGCCCAGAGATGGGAAGAGATAGGAAGAAATCGGACTACCTGTTCGTAATATGAGCTCCCTGGGGGGGAAGTCAAGAAGGGAAACATATTTTTTAGTCCTTTCCGATCATTTTAACGAAGGGATTGAAGTTTGGTTGGCACTCCGTACATTGGCCTTAAAATATTTTCTTTGGGGCTGAAGTTTGATTCCCGATTCGGTATTGAAAATAAGGATTTTATTTGTTTCTCAGGTTATCTGAATGTGTTTTTTAAGGATGAAAGAATTTCAATCTTCTTTTTTCCTATTGTTATCTTCGCTACTGTGAGGCATATATTAATTTTGAGCAACTTCAAACCTCATGTTTTACATCACATCGTTCTAAGAGTTGTCTGTGTTTTCTCCAACTCCTTATGTCTGAAGGCCCCGTTCTGTTCGTTGGTCACGCTTCAGTTATTTGAAGTTTCACACCGTTGGTTCTCATAGACCTCATTGATCATTGACCACGTTTGTTATCCTTAAATTAATTGGGAGATTTCATTGTACAAATTCAAACAAAGGGTTCAAACTATTAGGCTTGAATTTTCTAGACGACCACTAATTCTTTACCCAATCCTCTTAATCTTTCAAGCTTCAAAACAGCATAGATGTTCTTCGATTTCTGGATTCAATTCGAAGCGAAACAGTCCCCCTATGAAAAGGTGCATCATTTACTACAGCAGTAAGCTAAGCTTCATTTCAATCCAAAACTCCTTCTACTTTAAATTCTCTGTTCTAAGGAAAACTCCCAACTGCAAGCGGTGGCCCATGGACACGGTCGCATCATTTATGGGAGCCACGAACCGTATCGGAGCGAGTGTCACTACATCCGTCATCGAAAATCCATCCCCGATGGATGCTCGTAATTCTTCATAACCACCAACCACCGCACCACTCGCCCGAACGATGGATGCGGATTGCATTTCCATGCTAAATGTTGTGAATTCAATTTCACGCTCCCGGACCACGGTGGTGCGCAATGCCGGGGGAAAGTGCGATGGACCGCCGGAAGGAAGCCGACGTTCCCGCTGCGCTTGCACGGTAACGCGCGGTGCAACGATTTTAATTTATGCGACAACGTCACTACGGAGACACATAAATACATTTCCCACAGGTGTCATCATTCAGCCAGGGGCATGAATGCGGCTCTGGTGGTTTTTGTGCATGAACGTTCTTCTTTTCCTTGAATGCTGCGGATGCAGGATTATAGGCTAACGGGAACCCTTCGGGATTGGTCTTACTACAGGATCGAACGTTGAGTATGATTAAATCAAAATATAACATGTCTTTTAATCCCGTAAAAAAATATAACAATTTTCCTTAACAAAAGTAAACGAAAACGAATTATTTGTAACTGTTGTGGAGAAGTTGCAGAATTTCTCATGATTTTTAAATGTCCAACCTTTAAAAACTAGGTGTCCTTCTTTATTTCCTCACACTCACATCCCTAATTATTTGTTTCTCATGATAGTCAAATTTAATATCTCAATTCATAACCTCTAAAGTGTATGACAACGTTTTTTGCTCACGATAAAAATATCCACGATATAATCTGCTGGATAAAGGAAAACTCACGCGTTGGTTGAACACAAACACGCAGTTTTACCGAAAACATGATCAGTACTCATCCTTATCATCGTAATCATCTGTATCGTCACACTCATCGCTATGTTGTTCATTGTTGAACCCCGCAAAAATGAGGATCAGAAAGCTTAATATAAAAACACACACACACTGACTACGTTGCATTTAAAGGTTGATAATGTTTCCCCACGTCCAGCAACCCAGCTACGCTTGAAAAGAACGGAAAATGCATTTTCCACCGTTGCATACACGAGTGTGTCCGCTACCCGGCCACCCATGCACACCAAGTCCGATACATCTCGCGAATGCCCGTTGGGAAAATTTATTAAACTCTCGAGTGTTTTTAATTACAAATTGCCCTACCGATCGTGGAAAACCCGGTCCCATCAGAATCCCGGAAGCGGATTTGGTAAAGCGCGGTAGCAAAAAAAAAAATCGTTGCTTTCATTTTCATCTACATTCCACCAACTGCCAACGCTGCTGGTAGTGCCATTTCGCTGTGTTTGTTTCGAATTTTAATACTGTTTATGTTTTTTCTTTCCGGTCGCCCAGTTCCAGCGGTTACGCATATATATTTCTTCATTTTTCTCCCCCGTCATAATGGATTTGTTTTTCTTGTTTCGGTACCAATGCCAGGACGCTTTTGTTTTGATTGTTACTGCTGCTGCTGCTCTTCACCAAATGGTTATCTGTGCCTTGAATATTCATGTTTCGTGTGGGTGCAGTTTCGATGACATTTTCATGATATTGCTGCCCTGCCGGGTATATTGGTCGAGAGCGCGCAGCAGATTTAACAATCAGCCCCGATCAACGGAATGGTTAACAGTTATTGCATGTTTCAAAGACGAAGATTCAATAATTGAATACCGTTTATTATTGTGACGAGGGAATGAGGGAAAAAACAAACTGAAAAATAAACAATCGAAAATCCACGTTACGCGTTGCATGATTTATGTTTCATTCATTGAAAAGCCCATGGATAAAGCATGTTGTGTTACTATTTGTGATGCGATAAACTTAAATATTTATTACAGCAAATCATATTGAAATCAGATCACTTTACAAACGCCGGTGAAAAATTTTATAAGATTTTTTTATTATTGCGGATGACCAAATGTAGTATACTGGAATAAAATTGATCAGAAATTGGCAGTAGAAGATCCTTAAACTTAAAGTCTCCTCGCAGTCGGTACGATCCAGAGTAAGAGCATTTCGTAACTTTCTACAAGTTAAACGAAACGATTAACACTGTAAGATAAATCCACTCCTCTTTAACGCTACGGCAATGAATGAGCACCTGTTCTTTTCAAGTCAACTCCTGAGCGCTTTCCATCCAGTAATGAATAAAACGTGCACATTAATCTACACAAGGCACGCCATCTAATGACAAATTTTTATCACCTCTAGTGAGACAGACCGGAGCAAATATAAACCTCATCCTAAGCCTCCTCCTGTTCGTCTTCCAACATCCCAGTAAATATGCTTTCCAGTCGGAAGTTGGACAGTCTTGTGCATTCGGGAGAGACGCTCAGGAAATTATCCTAATACATCAACCGTACACTATCCGAACGCAGCGCTGATTAATTGCAAACGTCGAGCAGGTTGACGCGCCCAGTCAGTTCGTGGCCGAGGCCAAACGATTTCCTCAAATTAATCTAAGCTGTTCCCTTCGATCACATTCCAAACGGACTAATAAGCAACTCACGCTCAGATCCTTGGAGACCTGATCAACGGTAACGCCATTTTCAGTCGATTCAAGCATCAAACAAACCTTCACCGCACCACCCTATATCTCTGCCAGTGTGTCACTGCTACGAGTGGCCATTTCTCAAGAAATTGTACCACTCGGAATGTAACGTGGTGCAATTCGTATGCAAATGTAAATCACCGCGCTTCAAGATGTTGCTGCTATCTTCATCCCGAAACACGGCACCCACCGTACAACAAACGGGAAAACAATTAATTACAACGGTTCGGATGTTAATCCCTGCTGAGTGTCCGGAGGATTCTTGTCACATGCCCTTTACCTTCGGGCGCCGTCTTGCAGTACGGCGCTACCTTTACACCATCGGACGACCGGGGTTGTGCCGAAGCATAGGACCGACCACACCAACCCTGCTGTCGGTCGTAATTTCCTCAATTTAATTTTTAATAACCTTCCTGTCCAAACGAAGACACACCCTCGTGTTTTCGCCCAAGCAGACGCGCTTGCAATGAGCAGCGAACGAAAAGCCAGCACCAGTAACATCAGGCACAACCGCACCGCGTTCGTTACATGCCGTTTGTCTACCGCCACGCTCTGCATGCAAATAAACGATCAAAGTTTTTAAATTAGCTTCTAAATTGTTCTCTCCCGTAGCCTTTCCTGTTCTGTCACGTTCACCCTTTCCGAGTGGCCACTTTAAAATACCAGTTTCCGTTGTGGAAAAATTGGAAATTAATGTAAAAGTCAACATTTGCAGCTGCTCTGACTTGGGGATGGTCACCGACAGGTTTGATAAAATTGCACTTTCGGTAGCACCCTTTAGCCAACTTGAAGTTACCCGGTTCGTGTTGCACCGGTCCACAGTAAATGATCGTCACTTTTGCAAACAAACGTTTCCACACGCTACGCATCGATTAGAACCGAATGGAATGTGTGTGTGTACTTACGCCTCCCTAGTCGCACTACCGACACGAAGCCAAAAGGGATCGGCTAAATTACATGCAACATCGAGTGCGGATAATACAATGAATCAACATAAATCTGGTAATCCTTTCCCTGCGTTCCGGTGCCGGTTCCATTTCCCCGATACGCAAACAACGCGCGCGACTCCTAGCGCTGGAATACCGACCTCCATGACGAGATTTTAAAAACCGATTATCATCTGCACTGGGTGCGTTATTCCCCCGGAGTACGTGCGTGCTGGTTGTCGAATAGTGCTACTAGTCCAAGCCCCTTGCAAACTCACATCCGCACGGCACACTTTCAGCACCCAAATTCACGTTGTAATTATGAAACGTTATCAGCAGAAACAGCAGGAATAAATATTTGAATTTCGAAACCCCCCGAAAACCCGCCCCTGCCGGTAGCAGTAGCAGATGAAAAGTCCACAAAACATTCTCGTACATGCTCCGGTACAGGGTTTAACTCATGCAGAAGGATTTACATTTCGACATGTTTCTGTACCGCCGTGCCGCTGAGTGGAGTCTGGCAACGGTGTTTACTCAGCATAATGTGCAACACTAGCAGTGCAGTGGTAGCGAATGGGAAATAAATCTTACACCGACGCATCATGCAAACCACAAAATGCGCGAGACAAAAACTTTCCCCGAAAACAGACGGAAAAAGTTGGTTAAATTTCTGCAGTCGTCATATTTTATCCTTCACGCTTTCCCCAAAATTGTACATCATTGTGTTTGGGTGCCATTATGTTTATTTTTTTGAAGATAAATAGTACAACACTCTCTGCATCATTTTCGACTATTCAATAGATACACTGGTGAGCTCGGTGAGCTGAGCTTCATGATGTGAGTCACCGGTAACGCCTTATCCGGTAACGCTTGATCTGTAACCGGTCGTCGACTTTCCAGTGCAGCGGAAATTTAATTTCCTTCCCAGGTTCAAAACCTTTACAATCGAATCGTTCAATACTGTCGTCGGTGGCTCGTTCTCCAAGGCTTGTT
This sequence comes from Anopheles minimus, assembly GCA_000349025.1. NCBI lineage: Eukaryota > Metazoa > Arthropoda > Insecta > Diptera > Culicidae > Anopheles > Anopheles minimus. The sequence continues at coordinate 3,620,439 of KB664165.1, forward strand.
TAACAAACTTCACAAAGAAAAGGTAGGAAGTTCAATTCCGACGTTCCTTTGCTTCCTGTCAAGCATTGCCGTACTAAATTCATCGCATAAAACGCTCGACAAAGCTTCAGATCTCTGCCTCCAAAGATACCAAAGGTTTGGGTTTTTTTACCAGACACATTTCTTATCACGATCAAGAACAGGGCTAGAGATCCGGTATCCGCTCCTGGAAAGTGAAAAAAAAACAAAATAAACAACGTTGCCTTTGAGTGATTGTCACTTTTGGCAGTCAATTTCTTGCCGCGAGGACAACATCAATTGGCTGAGGCGAATCGGGATGGTACCGAATAGCGTCTAGTCAACAAGATTTACGCTGCGAATTGAATTATACGTCTGCGACTCGTGAAACGTGGCAGGATCATAGCAAGGTGGCGGAACCCCATTTCCGAACTTATTATATACTTTTTTCTCCGTCTCTAATGTTGTATGTTTCAGAGTGAAAATTGTTAATATTTGATTTCCAACTATTTTTGTCGGCTGATCCTGTTTGGGCAGTTTTTAGTGAAAATGAAAACGAAAGTCAAGAGGTGAAAAAACCTTCACTCACGAAAAACGTTTGTGAGGCTGTAACTGATAGCTTCCATTTTACTTGATATCCCCCAAAATAGACACTGCAGCACATATGCGTCACCTCCCTGCAACGAATGCGAGCGGTCGTTACTCTTGTTTCTAAAAAGAAGAAGTGAATCGCGTATGCGAATGTGCTTAAAACTTCTGTTTCACTTTCCGGGCACGTAACAACGTGTGCCAAAACTGAAAATATCTCCCGAACGGTCGAAAGTGAAAAGCGAAACGGAATTCAGTAGGAACGGGTATGTAACGGAGCGTTCATTTTCGGGTAACCGAAACCACCGATCTCCTCTAGGAGCGCACCAGTTTTGACAATTTGTATCCCTCGGCAAAAGCACTGCGGAGCGAAACGGTGGCCTGATAGCAATTCGTAAAACAATATCCCACAGCGTGTAATTTGAAGTCGATAGCGGGACAAAGTTTGCCTGGAGATGATGTTTGCCGTTTCGGATAGTGGATAGATTCAATTATGGTGTCTGCCCCGCCCGGTGTGCATGATGTGCATTTCTTGATGAATTCTTGCCGTGAGGCCGATGGTAGTGGTACCCATTACACGGCATCACATCTGATGGCACTTTTTTCATTCGATCACATCAAGCAATTCTTCCAGAGGTTCTGCATTTTTTTTTAGCATTCTAGTTTGAAACTAGTAAAGCGATGTTTCTTAGAAATGATATTGCATTTGTGTTTCTGAGTTTTGTTTTTCATCTATTTTTTTTATTTTACTGAGGACATTCAGACATCCAGATGGAAAGTTTCGAGTACAACTAGTTCTTCAATTTGTACAGGTGTAAACTTTCCAACGTAAAACATCAAGAACACTGTTAAACTTCCAAATTTCAAACTCTCTAAACTTCTAATAATAACACAATAAGACTTGTCCAGGCAAAGACTAACATCCAGATTTGCAAATTACAATGAAATTATTTAATATACTAAATATATTTGTTTGGAATAAACTTTACAAACAGCCCAATCTTCGCAATCTTTTCGGAATACATGCAATAAAATATCCCTTACGAATTGAAACGTAACGCAAACGTCCATTCCAGGAAGCAAAGCTACCACAAAGCTATCTTCCACCTTCCACCAGTGTGCACCATTACTCGCACAGCTGCTAAATGACAACATTCCGAATCCTTCCGCACATCGGCAGACAGATTCAGCAACCATTCCGAAACGAGCAGTGTAGGAAAATTGAAAAATTATCATCATGTTTATTGCACGGCCAATCCACACGACGCAACGAACATGCAGCACCCGGCGTACACCACGGCTTCTAGCATCAGCTACAGGGAAGCACAGCTTTAGCAAATGGCATATGATGAAATTGAAATCGCGACGACAAACTCTCGTTATACTAATCTATACAAACAGCGAAAATTTTCCTCACGCTTTGCATCCAAGCATCCGAAAACAAGAGCGCAAACGATGGAAACGACCCAGGATCAATCGTGTTCCATCCGTACCCGTGGGGGCGTGGGTGCTCTGTGTTCGGGTGGTTATGAGATTTTTATCGTCCCGTGCAGCTATTGTGTTGTGAATGTGGGTTCGAACTTTTTCAGGAAAAAGTGTTTCGCTCGGAAAAAGGAAGTGGATCACACTTCCACACGGCACCCACGAACAACCGTCGGCAGCAATTTGAAAACATGCCAAACTACAGAAACATGCTTCAAGCCATTGTGGCATGTGTAGCTAAGCTCCAGCCGACATTGGAAGTGTGTGGAGCAAACCGGATGTTTATGCACGGGGTTTGTTTCCTTCTTTGCTTTGCTTTAATCACTTCCTCGTTTTGCTTGCCTTGATTGCGTCTTCCCGCCGGCTGAGGACGTTCTGTTTGCTCCCTTTTTGGAGCGTACTTCCAGCACCGTTCCAGTTCGTCACCCCGGGTTGGAAGCCCGGGTTCGATACGAAAGCCTCCAAACAAAAGTGCAGACAAGCGATAAAAACATGCCGACATGCTTCGACTTAATTAGTACTAATGGTCGTTCTGCCTTTTTTCACGGCCCGTTGTTTGCTTCTTGTCACCATTTTATATTTATTCTTCCGGCCGAACGCGACGAACCGTGCGGAGAAGAATCAATTCTCAGAGGCTCACAAAGAGGATGACAGTGGAGTGAAGTTGGTCATACTGTTTAAATTTCGCACCCTCTAGAACCATACGTTATTGTTCCTGATTTTTTTTTCGCTCTGCCTTCTTGCTGGTACTCAGGAACGCAGGAAAAGTGCATGCTGCAAACAACGGCCTGTGGCTCCAAAATTCTGGAGCGTCTTGTCTAGTGGAGCACATCCCAGTGTTGCTCACCATCTGTCAACGGATGGCAATGAATTTAGAGTTGAAATTTATGTTCACAACTTCTGACATTGGCTGGCTGGCGGTTTTATGTGAAAACAGGCAGAGATATGAAGCCATTCCTTACGCCACCACCGAAAGGAAACCCAAACTACCAACCACATCCCAAAGCACAACCCACCGGAACCAGCGAACGGTACGCGGGTACTGTTCTACTCCGGAACGGCACCAACCCGGATGACTCTCGAAACTTATTGTTCCACGCGTAGTCTTCCCGTGCTAGAACTTTCCTCCATTCGTGACCGTTAAGCGCAATAACACGGCCCACACACACTCCCATCCGAGCGCCGACCATGCCAAGAAAATGGACCCCCGGAGATGAATTAGTGACTTAGTTTTAATACCGCAAGGAACGGTCCCAACAGAGGCCACAACTCTTCCCAAAGCAGAAAGGCTCATTGTTCGCGAACACGCACATTTGTGTGTTTGTGTGTGAGCATATTAAGGAAAACTTTCATCACGACGCTTCCCAGGAACTTCTGGACACTGACTGACTGGTTGTAAGTCGGACGGACAAATCATGCCGGATTGGTATTTGCGATGGGAAATTGCTACCATCCCATTTTACGGATGCACGGTAGCGCCTTGCCCGAAAGTTGATCATTAATATTTCACTCCATATGAGTGGCGGCTCAAGTTTTTCCCCTCCCGAACTGGTAAAGTAATTCTATTCCCTTTCGCCAGGCATATTTACACCACCACCGCTGCCTGACAGGAACTCTGGACTTTGACCAGGCTGACAGCTTCAATCACGTCTTGTGGTTTTGGAAAAGTTACAACCCCTCCACGAGATACGTGAAGATCATGCAACGTGTCTGTGACTGAGAATATTCACCGTGGTAGAATTCTACTCCACACCATCCCGTACCAAAAACCCATTAACTAATTGAAATGTGACCCCTTTCCTTGCCCGGCTTGTGCCGCTGCTGGAATAACCGGTCATCCAGGGAGAGTTGGACGAGTACATCGCGTCACGATTAAATATTCAATTAATTTCCACTTCCCGGTGGAAATCAAAAGCCTGATTACTATGCACGTAAAGGCAGTGTCGTTCTTAGAACATTGGCAACATGTGCCATCCGAGTAGTTCCCTTGCCGATTGGACGCATTAACAAAGATCACCGAGAACAACGAAAGTAAGTGTTGCTTCTCAATCACCACACACCAACTAGGGTACTGTGATGCTGAATGTGACCGCAACCAGATTTTATGAGGTCACAGCATTAGCTTCCGATGCGTTTTTATGAGCACACGGTCGTTAAGGGTCGTTCCTTCTGTAGGCCAAACACCCGATTGTCTCTTCGCTGTCTGCTTCTGTGGAGCAGTAGCCTGATGTAGCGATTTATATGCAGGAGGTAGCAGTTCATAAATAAATTCTAATTTTACTGATACGACCTGCTGCTTCCACCGGCCAATTATCCAAGGCTTTTGGTTTTGCGCTAAGGAAACCAGTGCAACAGTGCGCCAACTAAATGCTAAAATAAACACAACACAGGAACACTGTTTTTATGCCGGTTCTGCTGGTAGCCACCAGCTCCCCAAAGAGGCAGAAACACAACGGAGGAGAGAAAAAAAGAAACAATTAAACGAATGTATTTCAATGAATGTAGAGAAATCAGGCAGCCCGGCCATGTTGGCTGGCACACTGTTCCTTCCCTCCACGTTCGCTTTCCCGGAAGTGAAAGATAAATTTATTCCCATTTAATTCTTAATTAAGATCAAATGACGATAATAGATGGAATAAAAGATTCTCGCAAAGCCTCCCGAATGCGACGCGCCATTTGATGCTGTTACCAGTTGGTGTTGTTTTGTTTGTCCATTCCCCGGCCCGGCACCGGTTCGCCGAGTGCCTGGGGCCGTGCCGTAGGGGAAGGAAATTAAATTAAAGTGAAAATCCGTCGGCTTTCGATTTGTGCTCCCCTTCCGTCACTGGGGACGGTGGTATTAAAATGCTATCACACAAAAAGCGTTGTTTATCCTATTTAAAGATATCCTGAATTATTGCTCAAGATGTGCTCTGAAGGAATCTGAAGGAATGACAAAAGCGATGGAAATGTTTGTTCAAGAATATGGAATGAAAATTCATTTATCTAACAACATTAACATGAAAAATTTATGTAAACAAATCTTCAGATTTAAAACCAACAACTGAGATGGAATTTTTGAAATAATGGGCTAATAACTCCTGATATTGTGTGGTCTCGCAGTCCAGAAAAAAAACATCGAGAGTTTTAAAATAGCCTTTGAGAGGGCTGTAATTACTAGCTTCTGTAACGTGTATTTACCAGCGACAGGACATTACGTGGAAATTTGGGTATTGTTGTGCTTAGGCCTCAAAAACTAAACATTTTTTACGGTGGCCTTCTCAATTATTCATTCTTTCATTTTTAGTATTATTTTTAGACATATTTATTTACAATACTTTTTCTGAAACATCTTGTGCAACTGTTTTTCACATAATATATATCCTAACTTGTCTCAAAAATTCATTTATCCATAGAATTATTTGAAAAGTTGGAGATTTTGAGGATTGTTGGTTTTAGTCCTGATTTTTTTGCCGTTTTTCAACGAAAGCTAAACCTATAATACGGCTCAGTCTTATTATTTTAGGTAAATCATTTCCAACAGCTTGTATTAACAAATGTTATGAAACTATCTTATACAATAGATGTATCCTCAATTGCTTCATAGAATAATTTATATTCAAAGGCATTTAGAAAAGGCTTGTTTCTTTAATTTAATTTCGCTTCCATGGTTTTTAAACACATTCACCAACATGTGTAAGTTGATGAAAAACTTCCCGAACTTCCAATCTTCCATCGACATATTTTTTCGCCCCCAAAGCGCACCCGAAACGCTGCATCATTCCACACGAAGATCACCGATAAATACTATCCTCAACGAGTTCCAACACTCGGCCACTCTCGAGTCTAATTTTTTTGCAGTCCCCTCACGAACGTGCCATTTTATCGTATACAAATTCCATTTCTTTACTACCATTCTTCGGCCAAAGTGCTAAAAGAGCGCACTGATGTGCAAACTACGCGAACGTCTGCACCCCATCCTCCTGCATCCTTCACCGTCCGTTCGATACCCGTGTTGAGTGCGGCAGGAAACAGGAAAACCCCATCGAAAACCGATCTCTATCCTATCGGACAGCCGACAGATAGTCTGAGTATCCGTACATGTGGGGGAGAAGGTTGGTAGTAAAATAAGAAGAAGCAACGAAAAGAAAAAAAAGCGAAAGAATTACATCACTTGGAAGGCATGAATTATTCAAAACATATGGCCGATGCCGAGAATGGCCGGGGAGCAAAGTGGCCTCCTTTCTCCAACCCTCTCCACAACCGGAACGACGTGTACGTTTTTATATGCTCTCCCTTTTTACATTTCTTCTGTTTTGTTGCTTTCGCTCATCCCATGCACGGGGAGAATCCACCCCGGGTACGATGCTGCTATAGTTCGAACGGTTTTATCCTGCTGCTAAAGCCCGTACCACAAGCGGCCACAACTAACCCTAACTACTCACTATTGATTCTAGGAAAGGCGTAGGAAATCGAACCGTTCGAATGGTTCGTAGCGGTATCGCATCATCACATCAACCGATCAGAACACGGAACGCTGAAACCGTGCAATATCCATTTATCTCTAATCAAATAGGCCCACTGCTAGCCCCCGTACAGCACCAAAGCAACATCGACGCACCTTGCATCAAAGAGCCTGAATGTTCCTGTTGGAAGTTGTTGCCCAAATTTTCTTCATCCTCCTAGACGGTACCAACGTTCATAAAGGTCTATTATGGTCTAGCGCTGCTAGCCGAAATAGCTACTCGCATTTGCATAGCAGCATAACGATCTGGAGCGTCAGATCCGATGCTTGCCATTGATCCGTTGCAAGAAATTCGGGGGAAAGATAAATATGATGGCATGGGGATAGATTTTTTTTGTTGTAGGTTCAAACAAGGGTAAGTGAATTGGGCAGTTAACGCACACAACTAAGAGCAACTGATGGAATGCAGTATAACTTTGAAGATTTGCTGTTCTGACGGGGCAGATGTGCTCTGTATACTTTGTTAATAGAAGAATTCTAGAAGAAATATGAAGGAAGTTATAATGAAGCCAAGAAGTGAAGCCTAAGGCAGACAATTGTAGTAAATAAAGATACAGATAACTTTGAGAATCGGAGCCAGATTTCGTGACAAACTGCGCAGCCTGCGCCCTGGCGAGGATCAGATCGTGCTCCTGGTGAGCCTGGAAATATCAAGGCATAAGTATAATAACGCGTTCGAAACCGAAGTACTTATCCCTGGTCTCCAATATCGACGGCAGCACGTGCTAGGGTTTTTGTTTTGGCAACTATCAAGGATATGAAACCTCCGACAGATGAATTGTCGGAGGAGCGAAATGAATCTCTAGCGAGGATCGCTAGTCGTATTAGTTAGTTCTTTAGATGTAGGAATGCGATCGAAATTCTTTTTGCACACTCTCTCCATTTAAAATCGCCTCGCATCGCATCGATACATATTCAAAGTGACAATCCGAAACAGAGAATCTTGGTTCACCTGCTATTTACAACATACTTTGCGTCCTTCTTACAAATTGATCAATCAAAGGAAAAAAATCCAACATTTCCAACCGGAACACACGAAATACATAGATAGAAAAATACGTCAAACTTACGGCGGCTTACTTTGAATACGAAATTTTAAAAATGTGCTCCACCCGACGATGAAAAATATGCGATACATATTCGGCATACAGTGCGCTCACTAAGCGCAACCACAAATGCATCCATTCGTTTCAAGCACTCACCTTCACGCTCATCACCACTCCGGTGCACTTGGTTTCCCGGGGGCCCGCACTGGCAAAACATATATTTTACCGCACGGGATGGGCTGTACGCTTGCGGCATAATTCCGTAACCAAAGCATATCGAATGTGGGAGATGTGGCGCAGTACATTTCCCTTTCCTCCCTTCTTCATCTTACCGATCAGCATGGTTGATTCCGATAGAGAAGTGGAAATAAAGCCCAACCGCCGTTCTACATTTTCCAGCTGCCCGAATAAACAATGCTCTAAGAAATCCGGCCCGGCACCCCGAAACCATCCGGGGCGCAATGAGCATAAACATAAATAAACACATGAGCATAAAATTCGACATTTAGCAACACGGGGGAAAAAAAAGAACCAAACCAAAGGTAACATTAAGACGCGCACCGGCATGGGGAAAATGCTTTTCCCTGTTTCGCAACAGCGATACACACACACATACGGAAAATAAATAAATAAAAACACGAAATGGAAATGAACAAGCAGCATTTACAGCGTTGAAGTGGATACCGACATGGGAACGTTAAGAAACAGGAAACATGCATGTTTCTGTTCCATCTTGTGAGGGAGAAAGGGAGATCTCATAGGAAACGCAGCGCACAGACGACGAACCGGAAAGAAATTGAATCTTTTACATATTCCGAGGTCCAACCGTGCTTGGAACGGTGCATAAGGATCATGGCAGTGTGCGGAATTTGCGTTGGGGTTCGACAAGGAATAAGCGAAAGAATAAAAGCGAGAAGGGAAAAAAGTATTTTATTAACGCTGTTTTGGCATTATCATTCCGGCAGAGAAGTGCAAATAAAAAACGTCTGCCGACTGGATAAGGAGGTATGTTTTGTTTGCTATCTTATTTCCATATTCGAATTAATTTCAAGACAGTTCTGATGCACCGGGAGCAAAATATTAGCTCCCAGCTAAAGTACCACAAAATCAAAGTGAAAAATCATCAAAAGTAGAGCAGCGAACGGAAAACGGGGGGGAGAGAAAAATATGCCAACATTTAACGTTATTAAGTTTCTATTGAAACATGTTAAAGTATGATTTGAAAGGATGAAGTGACTTCTTCTGTCGTTCCCTTGGTAGCAGCATCCGCAGCACGAAAAAGGCGCACACGGTTGCGGTAATAAATGCGAATTATGATCCGTCGCAAAAGGAAGTAATTTATGTTTCGGTAGTCATGGTGCGATCATTCCACCCCGGCATAAACCGAAAGGAAAGCAACTTGACAAGGAAGATGGGAGCAAATGAGGAAGAAAGAGATGAAAATAGTAAAAAAGGAAGGCAAAAGTTTACAGCTTGCGGTTGATGCAACCACAGAAAGAAGAGCCACATGAACAGGAAAGGTAAAACGCGTAAAGAAGTAAAGTATCCTTCTGTGACAGTGTAAAGTGAAAAGCTCACCCAAGGTTGGCTGAAGGATTGAAAGCAGGAGTGAACAAAAAAAAACCCCTGGAAAAAATGGAAAATACTCCCCACTCCACAGTATTGCGCTTTTGAGAGAAATTTTTCCAATTCGGAGCGACACACACACACACGCGGCCGAATGGGTATGGCGGCACAAATGGTTAGCTCAAAGTAGCAATTTGCAGCGACTTTTTACAAGGTTTTCCACTTTTGTGGTTTGATCCACCAATGTAATGGTGTTGTGTTGGTTTACTCAATACGGAAAACTTTACCCACTTCGTGTGTGTGTGTGTGTCACTGCCGGCTTTAAATTTGTACGGGTGCAGGTAGATGGAGATTTGTCAATGGAACAGCATTATTGGCACCTTCCGGAGCATATTTTGGTGAGGGGAGAGGATTTTGAGGGTTTTATTTTGGTACATGGTGGTGCGTGGTGGAAAATCTGCCTTGGCAACAAGGAAAATTGCAATATTGGAGTAAAAGGCTGGGCGCCTCCATTAAGGTAATGCATGGTACTCTGTTTATTTAATTTTTCAATTTTCGATGCTTTTGTTATGAAATATTGATTTAAAAATTATATTTCGTTTAAATAATTTTCATGCGGTGTTAGTTTCTGTTGGGGCGTACCATTTAAACTTAGACGAAAGATAAGATAAATGATAAATGTTTACAATAAACAAATTTTCTTCGACGAAGTCACTCACAAAACTTGTTACTTGATTATTGAACTAATAACGTTAGGACGTTATTTTATAGTTTGATATAATTTTATCTTGAAAGTCTGAAAAAAGTTAGCTTAAATTCTCATAACATTAAAGATTGTTTAGATCAAGTGTCTAAAATAAGTTTCGTCAAGGTTTGAAAAATTAATTGTATTTTGTAACACAATTGTTGGGGACCTTATAAAGGTTGCACGATAAGGTCCCAACGACCTGTCAGATTGTGGGAGCATAACAGAATATTGAGAGAGAAAGAGACGAAAAAAGCATAAAAACAGCCGCAGGATGCGCCTGCGGCTCATAACGCGATAAAATATACCTGTAAAATAAAGACCAATTTTTTGGCGATTCTACAACGGCAAAAGAAGCTTTATTTTTTTACGCGCTATCACCCACGTTAGGAACGACCGAAGGCGGCGTTTTCTAACAACAATAAAAATGTTTATTATAAAGCTTTTCGTTGACAAAAACAACAAATACTTAAAGCTTCAAGCTTACTAAAGATCTATAATATGAACGATCCCAAAATCAAATTTAGTTAACTACAACCAACAAGAAGGCTTAAAATTTGTAAATCTACCCACCAAACAAAATGACAACACTAATATATCGAGCAACCAGCGCGTTAAAGTATGATGGATCTCCTGCAAGCATTTATCCCCTTATTTCAACCAAACTTCTCTCTCCCAATATCCTGGCGACCACATTCATGGCTTTGTTTCAGCGCGTTCGAGAAGAAAATTTGCTACGAAAATCATTCTCACCAATTAAGACGATCCATTGAAAGTGGCCGCAACCGCTCGTTTTAGCCGCTGCTAGAATGTGTCCATTATGTGGTAAATTATTTCCAGTCAACATAATACCCCTCGCCCCACCCGGTTCGATGAAATCTCGGGATGAATGCCAAAGCGGAAAACTCATTAAGGATTTCGACACACTGCAGCCTGCAGCATCGTTGGATTGTTCTTAACGGCCTATTACAACATGCACTTTCACACAAGACCGTCCGCGCTCGACTAAAGACGGACCTTTGCCCATGAACCCGAGAAAAAAACCCCCTCGCAACAGGGAAAGAACTGCCTCCCAAGAAAAGCACTTCCGCTTTTGCTACGGATCATGAACGCTACTGGCAGTTATTGAATCGGATTCATCCGGATCGGTTAGGGAAGAGAAGGAAATCGGCGACGTTGAAGAAGCTGTGCGTGTGTACGAGAGAAAGAGAGAGAGAAAGAGAGGTGCATAAATCATGACCAAAAGTAGCAATTAATTAAATGAACTATGACTTCCGTATACAGTTGCAACATTCCCGGGGACCATTTTAGTCGCCGGCGCAGTCTAGCGTGAACTATTTCTCAACTTTGCAAACCCCACCACCATTTGTGGGGGGATGCTCCTTTTAGTCTTTTTTATGTATGTGTGTGTGTGTACCCCCCCCCCCCCTTCTTCATTGCAAAAAAAAGCTGCACTGGACGGAAACAGCATGAAATTGGACCAGTTTCTCATTCTTCTGGACATTTTTCCATTTTTCTGTATGCTTTTTCATTTCATCTCACTCCATCTCTTCCACATTTCTACTCGCAGCAACAACTTCAAGTCCCACCAGTGGGGTTTTTGCACTGCATAGTGCTTTCTTCCCCATTTTCGCTGTTATTCTTTTCCGTAACATGCCTCAACTTTTGACCCCAGCCGCAACACCATCCCAACGAATTTTTGGCCGAGTCGGTGGAAATAATTAGAAGTTATAGAACCGCCGGCCACCCGAAACCCGGTGGCGGCAAACAGTAACAGACTAATAAAGATGATTTAGGCGAAATGGCTAATGGTGGTAGTTTTCACCAGCGTGGGCTAATTTGTGGCAAGCGTTTGATGGTAAGATTTCCCGGGCGCCAGAAGGCACGATAGAGTAGGTGTGCTTGCGAGATTTATTTGTGAAATTCTAATAGGTAACTGAGAGAAAAATTGTAAATCAAATTTTGTTTGAGATAAAAACAATCAAATTCGAATGGGGTAAATTTAGTGAAATCAAAGTTTACAGTTTGTCCTATAATTCATTTGACTCTCACACAATATAAGGGCAATATTGCTTGATCAAAAATAATATATAAAAAGAAGAAGAAGGCAATATTGCCCTCAAGGCCTAATTGATTTACAATAATTGTGACTTTTGAAAATGTACAAAATAATCCAAGAGCTAGAACACAAGCCACAAAAGCCAGAAATGGTAGACCAAAATCTCTCGAGGTGGTAGGGCCATAGAAAAAGAAGTATGTTTTAAAATAATTACTCTAAGAAAGCAGAGCTCAATCCCAACTACTCTGTAGACACGTTCGAAGAACTCTATAATATGGAATATAGGAGAACCTTATTGGAATTCATTGTCCAACTCCATCTTCATTTGCACCGTGATAGGGCAAATGTACTACAAACGAGCGGCTTACAAATATATCGGATTATCATCCGGATGCCTTTTTTTCTGCTGCTCCTAATCCTGTCCAATATAGGGTGCACCTGCCTTCTATACCCTGACCCACATGTGTCATCGTTTCCGCATCACTAGCCAATGTCCAATTTTTACACATCCTCACAGAGAATGCTTGTCTATCGACCGCTCGATAGACATACATCGATACCTCAAACGACAATGGAATTATAATATGCTCCCTCATAACGTGGCAATTGATCCTTGACTACGTTCGTACCCGATATTAGGACCGTAATCCACTTCATTTCATCGAGCTCAACCCTCTGCTGCGGGGCAGTAAAGATGGAAGGTAGGCCCCGAAGAGCTTAGCAGCATTTCATTTGCCATCCGGTCATATCGTCTCTGCCAACGCTATCTCCATCTCTCTCACTATCTCTTACTTCCGTTACTCCCATCGGTAAGAATCCAAATGCGAAGTTCTTTGGTCTGTGTACAATGTTTTCGTCCGGCAGTGTTACCCCATCGTACCCATTTGTTCGTGATCGAAAACTCGCACAACAAACCGTCTCCTCCACCTTACCCCGATGCTTTAGAACTATCCAAAGACAATAAAGGGCGTGCTGCATATTCCCGGAACCAGTCTTTACCGTGCTAATGCCCAGCCCGGGTTCTCCGTTTGGAACTAAACAACCCGAATCCAACGGCCAGTGTGCACAGTACAACGCATACCACAACGCAACACAATTGCAAATCGGCTCACAGCATGTTAACAGATTACGTCGGTAATTCTCTTCATAAAACCAAACCCCGGAGATGCCCCGGGAGTCAGCTCGCTTGCCCGGCGACGGCGAACATGCCTATTCATTAGCATTTATGAGCCCGAAAAACCTAACGACGGCGGTAAAGAGCGTACGTTCCGGGAGAGAAGAAGCTACATCGGATCATCATTTCCATTGCTTAAAGTGTGCTGGAAGGGACATTGGGGCGTTGGGAACGGGTTTGGTGCGGTTTGCCAAAATGGTACCTAAACCCGTACCTAAACAATGTATTCCATCAACAAGGTGCACAGGGTTCTCCGGTTCCGGATTGGGAGTCGGGAGAAACTCTACAATTTCTATAGCTCAAGACACAACGGCCCAAACTGACCAATCGGAAATCGGAATCCCCAAGCTGTCGGGGATTTTTGGTTGGCAGGCAACGAAGCAAAGGGCAAATTGCTGCTCACAGCAGATCTGGAAGACTGTGCACATCCGCTTCGATAAGCCCAACCAAACGGTATCTTCACCTCGTATCGGACTGCGAAAGGACTCTATTTATCCTGCTAGAATCTACTGTTATGACAATCAAACTGACTCCCACCGGGAACTTCCTCTACGGTTGCTTCATTTTCCGCTAGATGTGCTACATTCCAGCACTTCCACGTGTGTTGTGATGCGTTCTTGCAAGCGGCAGCTTAGAGCATCTCCCGAACGTTCCATTCCACTGCCTCGGATGGGGAAATTACAATTTATTTTATATCTTCCCTTATAGTATGCCGTACCAATCCGGATGGTTTGAGCAGCCTACGGGAGCATATGAGGTGGACACTCACACAAAAACTCGGTCACTCTTAGTGCTCTAATCCCTGTCAATGAACTAGAGCATGCACTATTTATTTACAGTTCAGTGTGAAAATGTGATGTGCCTTCTTCCAGCATACGACGATTGCACCGCGGACATTCATGCTGGGATCTCTTCCCCGGATTGTGATCCTTTTTCCAACGTCCTGCACAATGTTCTTTTGGAAAGTGCATTTGAAGCGACTGTTTTTAGTTTTTTCGTTGAAACCAAAGAACTCTTACCCCCATACGAAACGATGGACGCCTCGGAACCGCACATGCCTTTCGCTGTAATAAAACTCGGCAACATCATGGTCAATTTTGGCTGAAATGAAAGTGCATCCGAAACAATGCTCTGGGTTTGTTGCTTTTGGAAAGACACGCGAATACAATACGACTCACTCCTGACACCGAACCGTTTCATTCCGGGTCAACAAGATGGCCGGGGCCTTTGCATATAGTTATCCGATGCTCGAAGGAAGTCACTAATGCTAATGGATTCTGGTTTAATTTTCCCAGCCTTGGAAGTACTGTTTCGGTAGGCGCTTTATGGTACAATCCTGTCAGTCATTGTTATCAAGCCTATTTTCATGTTTGCTGTGCAACTGGCAAGAGCTTCAGGAGCAAACATTTGTGGCAATTTCATACTTATTGCTTCTCGGGCTGACCTGTTTTCTATGATTTTCCTTCCTTTCATTTAAATTTCTTTTCTCTAAATCTATCCCAAGACATTACCCACAATTTCTTGTTCGCTCTCTCGTTCTTTCGGTAATTTTATTCTTTTTTTGTTTGTTCATTTCTTCATCGACACGCAATACAAAATCCTGTCAATACACTTTTAATTAAAAAGTATAATTCCCAGCAGGTGCTTTTGATGTTACTGTTCACGTCTTACGCATGCCCGGACTTTGGTAAAATGTGTAAGATTTTATATTAATACTGTGTACTTTTTTTATCGCTCTTCCTGTTTTCTATTTTCCACGAGTTTCTCATTATCACTCGCCGGAAGTCACTTAGAGCTTGCTATGGCTCGCGGGCGTTTTTTTTCTTCTGCGCTCTCCGCCCGGATTGCCATCATTAGTGCAACTTGTTAACGACAATCGCCGTCTCGTATTCGTTAGAGATTGAAATACACATCAAACGAACGGTGTGGCACTATGGTTCACTTATTATCGAGCAAATTGTTTTGATTGATCTCACCGCCGGAATCGGAAAGTAGATTGATACTGTTTTTTTATGTTCTCTCGTTTCCCGATGCGATAATTACTTCCTTGCTGGAGGTACTGTTTCATTTTTTTAAGTTTAATTTATTTTTTTTTTTAAATAATTTTTTAACTTTAGAAAAAATAATAATTCAGAATACCCTAATGCTAAATATGCAATGCCCTAAAGCTAAATACATCAACGTCCAATCCCTGGAAAAGTTAATACAATACTTTCAAGAAGAGAATAACGAACTGCAAAATATCTTACCGTTTGACTTTTAATATCCAATTGCCTCCGACACCTGATGTGCGAAAGCGCAACTGAACACCATCGCCCTGGAAGAGGTTTGGCAGTGCACAGCTTTTGTGTCGCTCAGCAGCACTTGAAAGCGACCCCGGGGAATTGGTGATACCACACTCCCAAGTGCCACAGCATGAAACATTAAACCATCATCAAGACCGCTGGGTTTGGGACTTGGGATACGGTTTTTTTTGTTCAAGTATTTTTTATGCTTTTTTGATCAACATCGTTCCCTTTCTGAGCAATTTACCTGATTCGCGGCGCAGCATCGGTGCAGCTGTGCAATGCACACGGGATGATGTTTCAATGAGTCGTCTCTATTACGCTCATTTTCATTTCGGGCACTTTAGCAGAAGTGCACGGTAAGTTTCGTGCTGTGCCTTACGTGCGTGTTCGTTTGTGCTCAAAAACTGGAAGTATCTCGCATGTCAGTAAACACCGCGAAAGGTAATGAACCCTGTCCCGGATGGTTTAGTTACAGCGGTTACAAATGGAACAGCTTCATACAGGACAGTGTTCTTGCGTGCTGTTCTAACTGTTTGAACTGGTGGCTTTAGAGTGGTTAAATAAGGATGATTCTCTTTCAAAAATTTTAATGCGCTATTTGTAATTTTTCATAAAACTGTATATGTTACTATATTTGTTCAAAAATATTTTAGAACTTATTGGTGGGAGCATTGGGCTAAAAACTCAAGATACCTTGAATAATAATCTCGAATAAGAGAATCTCGGGCGGTCCGATGGCCGAGGAGATAAGCGGCGCCGGCCGTAAACGGCAGGACCGGGGTTCAAATCCCATCTGGACCGTTCCCCCGTAGTGAGGACTGACTATCCAACTACGTGGTATCAATAAGTCTAGTATGCCAGAAACGGCAGGCATGACCGAGTAGGTCGTTAGGCCAAAGAAGAAGAAGACCTTGAATAAAGGATTCGATTGTACAAAATCGAAAAAGAAAAATTAAGGCTCGTCGAAGGCTCTGGCCGAGATAGGGTCCAACCTTGGGAACTGAATATGACTTGAAGGGGACTTCCGAGAGGTAGAAGAGGAGTGCTCTTATCTTGATACGATCAGAACTTCAGACAACAACTTAAATAGCCAACTATGGGGATATATTAGTAATGGGGAGCACTTCTAATATGGAAACTCCACTAACTTCTACAATCCAGAAGACTTTTTTAAGTTGCGAAATACAGCTCTATTACTCAATGGCCTCTAAGCCTTCGTGTCATGTCCTCAACAACCATGAATTACAATATTTTTTCCCATCCTAGAACTGCAAAACTTTATAGTAACCAGAAAACTAATAACAATTTTTAGCAATATTTTCATGAAATTTTGAAATTGAAATGAAAAAATGAAGGTGAATGAAGAGAACCTCTCTTATAGCAATAAAACATAAATTGAATAGTTCATCTGAATGTACTCAAACTCCCAACTTTTTGGTTTATATATGCATACCAAATAATTGTCCCGCGAGTATTCAGTGCTCATCGGTGTACGATCGCCACGAGAATGTCCTGTTTGACAAATGTCGTCAAATAGTCAACTCACGTTGCCCTACCGAGTGCCCCCATTGCCTTCGGGAGCAGTGGGATCCCAAAACAGTCCCCACACTCCCCTCCCGTCTCTCTCGCCCTTCACTCTACGATACGCAACTTAAACGCCACGGGCAAAAGATCGGAAGTGCGATAAGTCCTTCAAGTGGTGGTTTTGCCTCGCGGTCGCTTCCGGCCATGAAGAGCGCTACCGCGAAGCACAGTTGCATAATTAATGCATCCGGCTCTGCAGCTTCGGCCCGGGACGGTTAGCGCAATTGCACCCGCAATGGTTCAACATTGTAAAACTGCCTCCTTTTTTTTCCTCCCTGCCGTCCACGGTCCACCAATCGTTCCGATGACGCGACGGATAACGACTGTACAACCATGCTGGCGGAAAATGTTGACGTTGTGCTCTTTTGTGTTGCGTTGTGGAAAAACTCGAAACATCGACCACGTGAAGTGCTGACTGTTGGAGTTACCGGTGGTAGACGAGGTGAACAACACGCTCGCTCGTTCGCTCCATCCTCCGCACGCTCGATAAGTGAAATGATACACTATTAGCAAGCATTAAGGGCCGCAGTATCGTTACCATTCGCTGAGCACTCACAACAGCGCCACCGAAATGGTATGGGATTGATGTGTTTACAAGTGAACCGTTCCCGCACCGTGCTCCACCGTGTGTACGGAGTATATGTGCCGGGAAAAATGCTCTGGAAGCGCCGGACCAGGAGGTTGGATCGCCTCCGGCCAACCAATCGTTATTCCCGTGATCGAGGTTTATTTGTACCTCGGCGCGGTTATTGATAGGGCGGCGTGCGCTTTTTCCCTTTTGTGCGCCCCGGGGCTGCTATCGGGGAAAATTGTTGAAGGATATCAGCACTCCATTATTCAAAACTTTATGGCTACCAACTCGCTAGAATTCCGCGTACCGATGCTGCGTGTCTGCAGTGGCTTTGTTTCGGGGCCAAACAAATTAGCGCCCCACCCGCCAACATGGCTGGGGCGACCGTGGTGACAATTTACGATGGGAAAAGTTTCGCTGCAAGGCAAAGCGTTGATCGGGCACGCTGAACGCGGTTTTGATAAGGCATTTGAAATTGATGGAACAGTGAGAAGAAGTTTAATACGAAATGTATCGTTTTGCTTTGAGGGTTTAGCTTTATTTGTTACATTGAACTCCAACAGAACTCTGGTCAGAATTATGATTATCCGTCAGTAGTTATGAAATCAGTATGGTTAATGTCTTTCGGGTTCAGTGGTCGAGGAGATAGCGACGCTGGTCTTAAACGGTAGAACCGGGGATCGAATCCCATCCGGGCCGTTCCTCCGTATTGAGGACTGACTATCGAACTACGTGGTATCAATAAGGCTAAATGGCAGCATGACCGAGTAGGTCGTTACGTCAAAGAAAGAATGGCTTTGATTGTGTGAGTCTGAGCCGGTTTGATTGTCCGGTGTCATTTCAATGACATGAGCAACAGCACCAAAAGCCTTGAAGCCTTGCCCTATTCTATTCACGTACTCCAATATCTTGGCTAGAGGCGTTGGAAGGTAATTTTTGGCTTCTTTAACTTGTATTATAGTCAGTCCTGTGTACAGGAGTTTGAACCTCTCCAGTCGTGTGAGGTGGGTCTCAAAGAGAGGTCCTTCGATACAGACGAGTCCAAAAATCCATGGAAAATCAAAATTAACATCGTATAAGTAAGTGTAATCTTGTAATCTCAAAATTAATTTTAGAGCTTCGTTTGTGAGCGTATGAGGAAATAATAAGGAAGGAATTTATTATGCATCCTGATGTGGTAATACTGCGCTCCAAATCAAAATTTTGTCTTTTTTTGAATTTTCTCTGCAAATATTCATATTCAAAATGTTTTCAATGTATTAAATTTCATATAATTTTTAATTAATGGAAACAAACAAGCTAAATCTATTCAATTCTTGTTAAAATTACATTTAATCGCTCATAAAAGATAAAAAAATGGGTACTTATTTCAAATGCTCCCCCACATTAAACTCATCCTGTGGATGTGGCTTTCCATAAGGTAGGGAACTTGCTCAACAACCTTGTAATAGTTCCACCAGCATTAATAACCTTCAATCTACACCCATCATCTTCGTTCAGGCATGCATAAGCATGTACCGAGAGGATCCAACCTCAAGTCTAGGGAAAGATGTTTCATTCAATCTTACCCTATCTGCAACCTACGTATCCTTAAGCGCGGATGTTTCGCTCTCTCTGTCTCTCTCTCTCTTACCGTGGACAATCGGAACACCGGATCGTAGTGATGTTTCTTTTCTTGTAGCAATCTTCTTTTCGCACAGCGCACTTTTTCCTTCATTGCTTTTCAAAAGTAATCCCTTCCGTTCGGTACCCGGTACCGCGACCCTGTCGGGCCCACCACCCAACGTGGCGATAATTATTATTATGTCGATAAATGCATAAATTTTCACACTTGAGGCGTCAAAAAACGTTGTACACGCGGAGCGTTGGAAAATCGCGTACAATAGGTTGTGGGTTAGCAGGGGGTTGCGGATAGCAGGAGCGGCCACCAGAGCTGGGGTTGGAGAAAAAGGCATAAGAACGAGCCCAAAGCTAACAGCACGATTCACACTCCGCGAGTGTCGAGACAAACGCACACAAACACGCGCTCAATGCAGCAGGATGAGGAGGAAAAGTGCATAATAATGCATCGCTCGATGCATCTAAACCGGGGAGGGTGTGATTTTCACATCCGTCAAATGTAGGGGAGAGAAGCAAAAAATAAAAACACACACCCAGGGAGGGACAACACCAGTGGATCCGTGTGGCGCACCTAATGCGACACACAATCAATTGTGACACAAGAGGCTGCAATTCCGCGAATAACACTTGCCTTACGTGTTACGTATGTATATTTACACGGTGAAAGGAAGATCACCCGTTCCTTCTCAACCCCTCGCAGCTGCCATTGGGGTCCGGGAAACCGAAAAGGCACCCAGAATGTATGTGCAGATACAAGTGAGATAGAATAGCAGCCGCTCGAGCTTGACGCGTGATGCAAATGCACTTCTCATTCCGGGCACCGTAGGGTTGGAAGACCCCTTTTTACACGATAGTGTACTAAATGAGGACTCTTACTCTTTACCACCAAACGCAGTGGGTGGGGCGGAAATGGGGAGTGCATTTTGTCGTACCGAGTGAATGGCACGCTAAGTGAGGAGAAAGAAAGCGCATCAGTTGTTGATGAGCATGAAGAAAAAACAAACCCACCAAGCTAAAGGCAAATGTCCCATTTTCCGGAAGGTGTGACTGAGTAACACTTCAGGGTTGGAAATTCGCTTATCAGCGACACGCAGCAGCATTTCGCGACAAGATGGTTCAACGGATATATTGTTTCCGTGTGTGCTCCCATTCATATCCATTCTGCCCTCTCCTGCGGATGGTGCAATATTTGCACGTATTATTTGTTTTTATGCTCCCCTGGTTTTATACTTCATTTACCGAACAGTGTTTTTCCCGCTCTGACCGTGAAGGGTCCCGGGTGCAAAATCTTATCGGTAAGAAACAACCCGTATTCCACGTCATCGTAGTTCTCCCCTATTTTTTTTCAAATGTTTACTTTACTTGCAGTTCTAGCTCGTGTTCCGGTTCCGGGTTGTTTGCGAGCGCACTGATGAGATGAAGTAGTTTTGATTAGCGTACCGGCACACGCATCGTATCCCGGATAAGATTCGGGTGGAGTTGGAAAATTAAGTGATAAACACACCGATATTGGACGTGTGCAAGGATCGATTAAACCACTGGCAAGAAGTGCTTCAGCGGAATGGGAAATATTTAAGAGATCAGAGAAATTGAGAATTTCATACGAAAAATAATGCATTCCAGAAAAGCTTTAAAACTATTGGCGCGTGTAAAACGGGAATTTATAATCAGCTGATGGTGAACAACTCCGTGATTCGATCAATACCGTGCTGTTCTCTATGTGGAGATGGTTCTGCAGGTAAAATGGGTAAAAACGTGTGTGCGAGTTGTTTTATGTGCTCGTGTTGTTGTGTGCGGTTCCCTGTGCCGGGGTATATTCCTGTGTGGACACGGCAAACAACCAGACGTGCTGTCTACGTCAACCACATGATGATGCAAAGGATGAGACAGCGCAACGAAAGGAAGAGATAACGTAAAATGAAGTGATGCACAAATTAGCAAAGAGTGCTATAAACAGATGAAGGAAAATGTGATTTCATGTCGTATCAATTACTGGACATTTCACTATCAACTGTACATTTCGAATTTTTTTATACTCATAACAAGAATCCTTTTCATTTATATTTTCGTCGCACTTTTGACAGCTGTCAAAAATATCCTTAAAAATAAAAAGTTTGCAAATGACATTTTAATTCATCTCATTATTTCATATTTTAACAAAAACCTACCGCAACACCAAATGTTGGAACTTATGTTCTTAAATAATGTTTTATAATTCACTTAATTTCGGAACCATTATTTTTCCCGGACGCTTTACAGTTTAGTACCGGTAAGCTGAAACCGAGAACCCCACGTTTTCCCATCCCATTGTTTGGGTGAACGAGGTGTGAGTAAGGACATATGAAAAGGCTCGCTGTCGAGACTCGTCGCACGTCGCGCACCCTTGCAAGCGTTCCACTCTTCACCAGTCCCGGATACCAGCTTGCCAGCAGACTTTTTGCACGATGCCACCGGTCCGTATACTGGCGGTCGTTCACGCTACGGCTGTAGGGAAGGGCGAACCCTTTGCCCGTAAAGGGGGAAAGAGGCACACCCCATTAGACACTCTTTTCAGTTTTCTTTTCACACCACCGTGTTGTTGAAATCCATCCTGAGTTTTTGCACAGCGGCGCGCACGCACACCACTCACACTGCTCGACGAAGCAGCCCGCGCAATTTCTCATTCCCCTCCATACAACGTAGGCAACCGTATGTTACTTCTCGCTCATTTTCACACCGAATGTAGTTGCATCTCGTTTTAGCACGCATGCATGGTGTATACGGTTCTTGATGTGACGAGTCTCGTCAGGTAATTCGGTAGCTAAAAGCACACCCAAAACGTGTTCCGGAACGCTTGAACGGGGTACGTTAAGGCAGAGCCGCACCCGTTTCCTTACATCCTTTCCGCTGGTGATGGGTTGTTTGCGGATTTTTTTTTTGCGCAACAATCCACCACCAACACAAACGCAACACACGAAACATACACACATCCAAGCAACCGTCGTATTCTCAAACCTCGTGTCCTGACGCGCTCTCTTGCACAATCTCGCTCGTATATTCCCGCAGTATCGTTTTTCTCGCCTTCCCGCGCTAAGTTTCTCTTTCTGGCAGGCTAATTTGTGGCCACACATCTGTCTCGCGGGAAACCTTTTTTACTCGGGAAAAGCGAAGTTTCCTCGGTCGCGGTTGACGTTACATTCACATACAGCTTTCCCGAGCGACCGTGCCGTGATTTCCGGACGTTTGTGAAAAATCGTGTCGAAATTGGTGATGGAAAAAGTGTGTGTCATTAAAGTGTCACAGTGAAATTGGAAGCCTCCGTTCGGAGTATTCGGGTGAGTCGTGGCGTGTATGCTTCCGTACCACAGTGCAAACTGTAAACAACAACAGACATTAGGAGCGTGTCCATTCTCGTGTCCAGCGGTGTTTGACAGCTCCGCTTTCCGTGCGAGGTACCGTTCTTTTTTTCTTCCTTTTGGAGCCTTTCTCGCTCTTCGCTGCGCTGCTGCTCCACCACGAAACATACACAAACACAAAGGCCCAGCCGGGAGAGAATCCTTGTCGGTGTGGCGTGTGCCTCTTGCTCGCTCTCGCCTACGCACCTATGGGGCTGGAAGCAGAACTGTCAGTTCGCTTTCGTTTGTGTGTGAAGTTTGTTGCAGTGAACGTCGCTACGGTGTTCGTCTCGGATTTTGGCCAATTTTTCGGTGAAAAGTGACTGCCAGCCGTGTGAAAAGTGTTCCAGCGTGTGTCGGAGTATGTCCCCCGTGGAAATGGAGCCAAATTGGGCGTGAAACACCGACCACACAAGTGTACGCGGCTTGCCAAAAGCTATCCACGTCCCGAAGTCACAACGGACGGTGGATCTGCTTATCAACGGTTGCTGCGGATGTTGTCCCCGGAAGGGCTATTTGTGCGCATGATAATAATACAAACAGTGCATGTAATCGTGTGTGCGTGTGCGTGTTAGTGAATTGTGTACCACGGAAACCGTGAGGTGTGTCGAAAGGTGAGCCAAATTCGAATCACATTGCGTTTATCGTGACGTACAAAGGGTAGAAAAATTCAGGGAAAAATGACCGTTTATTGGTACGGCTGGTGCGAATTATTGGTCCTCACGGTGGTGCGGTCGCATTCGCTCTCATGTTCGTCGTTATCAGGTGTGCTCTCTTCTCACTTTCGCACCGTCTCTTTCGAGGTGCGAGAGCAGCACGTGAGCATGAGCAAAGTGAGCATGAGTGAGACGGTGTGAGTGTGCAAATGAGATGGCACCGCTCATATTGACAACACCATGACGCGCCTCGCGTATTGCGGGTATCAACAAAACAAAAGGAATTTCCACAGCAAGACTTTTCCGAGGCGCTTTGTTGTGTGTGTGTGGCTGTGTAGGCTGGGCTACTGTGTATTAGTGTAAACATTTCCTGTAACGGCATTTCCGCCCGGCTGGCTAATGTTTCCATCCATCCTTCCCGCCGTTCCTGTGAGGATGCAAGTGGAACAATTTTTCCTACCACGTCTTATCGCTATTGGAAAATCTTGGCTGCACTTTGCACAGCATGTGGCTCACAAACGCACACAACCGAAAGCTGGAATTTGGTGAAAAACCATAAAAGGAACCCCTTTTTGCCGCCTTGCGTCCTCTACCTCCAGTGCGGTTTACGCGCCGTGGAAAATGATGGAAATTAATTGAACGTAAATCAATGCGCTTTTTGTCCGATTGATGAGGCGCACACTCCGGTGCTACATCGTAGGAACGGCATTGATTTGGCCCTTTTGTCCTCGAGCAAAGGGGTTAGGCCTGGTGTGGTGGTGAGTGTAGAGGATCGATTCATGCCACTCAGAGATCGTTTTCCAACCGGTGGGAGCGGAAAATTGGTTGATTGATGATGGATTGTTTTGGAAAGGTTTCTGTGTGTGCGTGAGTATGTGGACCATACGTCTCATTTTGCGAAAGTTATGGGGCCGCTGACTTCACGACTAACCGATTCTGGGACGGTAAAAGGTTACACCGAAAGAAGGGTTTGGTGGAAAGCAGTAATCGTAGGCCCGTAAATAAATCTAATTTAAGTGTCACGGGTTCAGGCGTTGCACAAAACGGTCCACAACAAAGCCTTCATGTGCCAGAAGCAGGAGAAAAGGTTTGTCGAGGCTATTACTGTTACGTATCGTCCTAAAGATGTGTGGTGGGTGATTTTATTTTCTACAGACGACAACCACAATCAGCATCATACACAATGCGTTTTGTTGAAAGAGGATAAGCCTCCGTCTAATTAATGGGAAGGAATTGCACAAGGTGTCCCGGAAAGATGTGTACTGCCTTTGTTGGAGACGCGACGAATAGAATATAA
This sequence comes from Anopheles minimus, assembly GCA_000349025.1. Lineage (NCBI taxonomy): Eukaryota > Metazoa > Arthropoda > Insecta > Diptera > Culicidae > Anopheles > Anopheles minimus. Next base: position 3,644,990 of record KB664165.1, read on the forward strand.
GTTTCCATTAGCTGCATGCAAGGAGAACGATGCGCATAACAAGCGCGACAAATCGAGACCGTTTCAAAAAAAAGCAAACGAAGGTCCTGACGAATAACACATGGAAAAGGGATGCGTAAACATAACGTTGCATACCAAGTAGGAAAACGCGTCAGGACGAAAGAAATACGCATCCAGAAGCAATTTAAAAGAAGTACTCGTTCAGGCCAGTTTACTGACACGCTAACACACATTTGGTAGCAATAAAAAAGCTACATAAACAGGCAAATCTTACTCACGCAGGACTAGTGTCGAATGCACATGTGCAGTCAAAAAAACAGAGCAGATTGAGTGGCTCATTGTGAAATGATCTCGTAACAATATTAGTATATAAGCACAAAAATTTAAGAATAAACTTCACTTGTAATCCAAACTTTAAAGGGCATCTATCGAGTCCCTTGGCAACGAGCGATCGAAGGTCCAAACGGTGCACGGTTAAGACGCCTGCTTCGATTTGAAGAAAAGGCGACGAATCTGGGTTAAACACTTGATCCAATTGGAGAAAAGAGCTAACCTTCGTAACCTATCGCCAGGGCTAACGAAAACGATCGAAACTTTGCTCGATCAACCCGGAAACGGCGGAGAAATTCTCTGATTTGTCATCCCGCCGTAATAACCTTCCCGCGAAGCCGCGTGCAAGTGTTGGTGGGATGAAGCGCAAACACATCGCCACACCAGCGAGGATTGACCTACGTTACCAAACGGGGCCAACACCCCATCACACATGGAGCAGTTGTAAGACTTTACCAAACCCGTTCCACGCTGTATAGGTTTTTCTTTCCTTCTTTCCTATGTTCCATTTTGTTGTCTTCCAGGTTCTGGGGATTCGGAGTTCTGACTCCTCCACTGGAATGGAGCGGCTTGTGTGTGTGCACCGCCTGTGGTACCAATTCCAAGCGTCCCGAACATTTACGGCAAACGATGTAAAGCGAGGCTCCCGTTGTGTTACAGCTGCTAATGGGTTCGAGGCTTAACGAAGTCGATTTTCACAACTTGTGGTTGGTGACCGACGCCTTGCCCCCTGGTACGTTATTTTAGCACTTTGCGCACGCAGCTGTGGGCCGTGTGCGTATATGTTTTGTTTGTTTTGGGAGTTTCGCTTGTGCGAATTCCCAAACGGAAAGAGCGTCCAAGGATACTTGGTACCACACGTACCACGCACCGTGAATGGCGAGAATGCGTTTAATGTACTGCAGTAAACATTTCCACACGCGGGAAAAAGCTCTTCTCGTTACTTCCACTCCCGTTCCGTTGCCGGACGTGTTCATGGGGAGCAATACCTGATTTAGCAGACATTTTGTTCGATTTCTGCTAATCCACCTACCGAGGAGCGTAAGGCATAAAACGTGGCAAATGTGTGGCATGTCAGTCGGTTTCGATGTCCATATTAAGAAGTTGGGATGAAGGGATTTGAAGTAACGGTTATGGCTAAGGTATGATGGCGTTCTGTGTGCTCCTCCGCCCTTACGTGTGGTTATCCCCTTTTGAATGGAACCTTTGGTTTTCGGTTTTATTTTACCGTATCGCATCGCAAATTTATCGATCCTCAGGGTGTGTTGTGTCGGTGTGACCTGAAATAATTATTACTTTGACACATTGCCAAACACTAAGGCAATCCCCCATTTAGCTACCGTTTGGTTGGGTTTTTATATCTGTTCACTCTCTATGTATTGTACAGGGGGCTTCCTGAAAGAAGCCCATACCGTGCTATGTGCTATTTTCATTGGGTTTTCCCCCTTTTCGTGCTGGAGCTCCTGCCAACGGAAAAGGAAAAACTGAAACACACCATTGGTGGCACGGTCAATTGAAATGGCCCAATTTTCTGCACACGGTTCCAGACATTCTTTTATCGTGGCACATGCTACTGCTGTCCCGAAATAGGACTCTCCACCTGAAATACACCGTTCGGGAGTGGACCATCGAAGAAATCGATTACTATCCCATTGAAGCATGAAATGTTTCACGAATACGTTTAGCAATTTATTGAAAAAAATCAATAATTTGAAGAATTTCTTTAAATAACCCGTTTTTAACTGCAGAATGACCCTGCCTTTGTAATTGCTCCTTTTTGTTCATCAAAAACATCCCCTGTAACGCGGGTTGCATAAACCCAGGCGCTTACATCTCTTCGAATAAAGCGTTCAGCTTAGTTCGTCCTCCCGGTAGCGTCCGTTTGGCGACGGATTCACTTGTTCTACAATTCTATACTCCAATCGTTGAGAATTGAATAATAAATGTGAGTAAATATCAAACCACTCTGTTTGAGTACTGGCGAAAAATATGACTGCACCATCAAACGCAAATCAAATATGACGCGCCGGCAAACACAACTTGCCGTTAGTGCATTACAATGCTCTTCCGTGAAGCGATTAAAATTTGATGCAAGTATTTTAGACTTATTCTAGTGGTCACATATGGTGTTTCATAGCTGACCATCGCTTTTGGCTAAAGTGTCATTCAATGGCATTTGTGGGATTTGTGTATTATGGACTATGTAACCATAGAGCAGCATTGTTCCATCGGGAATTGATTTCGGAAATAATAGATAAGGCCAGATTTTAGGAACGCCATGTTTGAGTAGCGCTGTACTATAGTGACATGTTTTTCTGGTTCTTTGTTTGTTTGTGGTCCTTTTCAAAAGTGGATGAATGAGTTGTTGTACAGGAGAGATGTGTGAGTAAATATCGTTTAGGATTTAATACAGCGTATTCTAGCAGGTCATCATTACACATAACAAATATATGTTTTAAAACTCCTGCATAATGGAATCATCTTGCACTATCTTTTTTTCGGTTTACGGGTAAGCTAATGCGTTGTAATACAAATTTGTACTGTTCGTTGATGCTTACAACGTTCTTATATTGCTTGGTAACCCCTCGCTGTATAGAACAAACGCCGCAAAGCCTCTGCAGAAGATCCAGCCCCGGCTCCTTCCATGCAGAATACGCTTGCACCGTACAGGAAGGAACATTAATAATACTAAACACAATAGAGCGTTAGAGCATAGAGAAGGTTGTAATAGGATTTTCTCGGTAATCACTGCTTTATGTACCGGTTAGTAGACGTATCCGGGGTGAAGCGATTCCTGGAGATGGCCGGGCCCCAGCTTCAGCTTCCTCATTTGCCCTCATTAACGACGGCCACGAAATGGCTTGCTTGTGCATGTACCAGCAACGTAATCCTGGCAAAAGGGTACAACCGGCTCCACGTTGTAATAATAGGGTTAGCATTTCTTTTCCTTCGATTGTTTTGCCAATGAGTGAAGAGCTGGTAAATCATCATACATCACACGGTAATGATGTTGCATTAGTGGAGATATTACAACTAATGATGACGATGGATGATTATGATGATGATGAGGAGTGACTCTTGACATCGAATTAGAACAGCATCCGAAGAATCAACATTTCCTTCCCTTGGATGTAGCTGACCAACGTTGATTAAGTGTTACATGACTCTTATCGTGCAAGTCAGTCGGTTGGATGGGCGTATTCGTACGGTAGAAGTGTTTGCTATTGCCTGATTATTACACACTTCCTTTTCTTTTAGCCGTAATCCTTGTATACATCCTTCGAACAGTAGATTTTTTTGCAGTTGAAGAAATTCCAGATTTTCTGTTCAAATCATCCAATAGTTAGCGTACACTGCATCTTTATTTGAAAGACAGGACAGCATTGGAAAAAAAAGGTTTCGATCCCAAAATAGGATTCCCGCCAACAGCCAACAGCATTGCGACACAAATGCTAATGGGTCAAACCTATCGATCATCCATTTATGGAGCAGATTGGAGCTAATTTATCAACCCCAAAACCGATAGCGAACTCGTTCAATATCTCGATTGCTCTCGATGAGCCGAAGACACTTCATTACGACCAAAATGAGGGGACCCCAACCCAGCACCATATACCGCTCCACCAAAACCAAACCACACAACATCACCCGCCCCACCGTCGTGTGGTTGCCCAGCCCGGCCAGTCTAGCTGCGATTGAGTATTGGGCAAACCAGAGAGCCTCTGTGCCCTGCGTGCAGAAAATGTTGTTGCTGCGATTTGTGTCAACGAGCTACAATCTATCTTTTCGACGCCTCGCTCTATGTTTTCCCTGTGCATAAGCTACGAAATCTGAAACGCCTCGCACAACGATGGGTTTCGGTTGCGCTTCGAGCTATTCCTTGGTGTGTGGAGCACAACACACCGGCACCTCCACAGGAGGCGTGTGGTGGACTGAGCGGAGTGAAATAATGCCTAATATTCGGTCATTTGTTTTGATTAATACACAAACCACCGCTAGCAGTACGGACCGGGACGCGGTTTCGTGCCGGTGAACCGTTTGCGATGGTCCATGTCGCGCTCGTTTGTTGATTAATCAAATTTAAAAAGACGTTGCCCTAGAGTGTTATCGTCTTTTGAGACGGAAATATGTTTCGAATCATTGAATGCGGAATCCGGGAGAAAGTGGCAATGGCAGAGAAACGTAGATGGCATCCAATTACCGAAATCTGAAACGCACTCATTTTATGGCCAACTTGCTTGCCTAGCGGTGCGCGAAATTCGGTGCAATTTAGCTTCCGTTTGTTGGGCGGCCGTTGGTAAATGGGAGAATGTTAGTAAATGATAAGAAAATGTTGTTATAGAACGGTTTGTGTCCGATGATTTGTTCGTTCGAAAAGGATGCTTTGAATGGGAGGCTTAATTTAAGGATATTTAATGACAAGCAATTTTTATTACGCTTTTAAGCGCTCATAATCCTATCCGTAAAATCGAAAGCAAGAAAAATATTCATAACGTAGTTTTTTTAATGATAACCATTTACATTATTCGGCCGTAAATATTATTGTTCAATATTGTGTAATGACACACATATTTAGGAAATTGTCTGAATGAAAATGGTTCAAAATTGCTGTGAAAAAATTTTACTGACACTATTGGTGTATTGTGTATTGTCTGTTTTCTTTCCAAAGGTAAGACGCTGTTCCCATTAGTACTTCTGCAATAATTGTTCTAAATATTAAAGTAATCACCCGTTTCTTGTTGTCACAGTTCATACGATAATGGTGTCCCACAGACGGAGTCGTCTGAATTTCTTGAAGTCCTGCAAATCGGAACTAAGTCCCCATCCGTCATAATGCACCACAGAGCAGCGTCTTCCCGAGTCCCTTCGAAACATGCCATGATTTTGCATATTACTAATGGGAAAACGAATGACTCATCACCCATATGTGTGTGTTTGCGCGACCTGAGTACTCAAAATGGAGCGGAAATGGAAATGGTTCTAACGTAGGAATTGGTCCCTCCCTAGGGGTCTTCGGCTGGGCGAAGTGCAAATAATTGCACTGACCTCAGAAATAGGAGGCTCCGGGTTGTTGACTTGGTCACTGCATTACATTCTGCAGTGTGTGACGCCGGTCGTCTACGGGACTCCTGGGCTCCATTGTGCACGCCGCCATAGTCGCCCGGTGCCAAACCGAAACACCCAATGGGTGAAGGCCAAATTCATCCTTTTATGAATATTAAATCAAATTTATACTACGTTACCCTACTGGTAACGTAGCTGGTTGAAATAATTCGTAGCGTTATGGTTGAAATTCTGAGGTGGTTTTGCTTTCCAACATGCAGTACCACACCCAAATAGTTACATGAAGGAAGAAATGACGACCTTATGTGCAGTGCAGTTGTAATTACGTCTTTCGTTGTTTGTAGACGATTTGTTCATTCCCGGAGCGGAGATTCGATTGGTGATGATGGTCAGTGAAATGGTTCCTTCTCTCTTCACCGGTCGCAGTGGGGTTTTATGTTTGTTTTGCATCTATTAACATACATTTTTCAGAGCTTCTCGACACGGATTACTTGCGCTCCTGCACTAACTTTTACGGTTGGCAGTTTAGTTAGCATAGATTAGGATTAGGCAAACAATAGTGCGCCGTGCATTTTCACCGTCCAGTGACTGCAATGTTCCGAGGCATTACGTCTATGGAAGGTAATGATTAAGCGTTGAAGGGGGGTTTGGGGTGTAAAATTATGAACCTCCCTCCCAACAGGCATGTGAGGGTGATTATTGGCAAACGATATGTGCTAGGTCGTCTGGCGTTCCATGACCTACGGCAATAAACGGATACTCATCCGGTGCTATTACGATAGAGCTAAACCTGCAACGTTTTACAGCAGGGGTTCGTCTCAAAGTGGTGGTTTTATCTGCAATTTGGCAGCTAATCATGATAAGAATAGCTTTCCACTTGTCTAACATCTAAAGCGAACATAAAATTTCACACATGCTCTCCTGTGTTCTGATAGTTTGGAGAAACAGTCCTCCAAACAACGTACTTTATGCTGAAAAGATTATGAAACTTTTTCATGCACGCTTCGGGCATCAAACTAATGATGTTCTATAGAGAACTGTGTCTGAACTGACTTAAGTTTTCCAGCCACAGCAACTCAGGGCATTGACCATCGTCCACATGGTGTGCTGCCGGCGACTGAATGACCAAAAACAACTGTCACTTCATTTCAATCAATCCTTATCATATGCAAATAGGAGTTGCATCGTTGAATGATGTCGTCGCTGGAATGATGGTCGGGTAAAAACATTTTGCACAGTTTTATCCCACACCACCAACAGCTAGCATCTTCGCCTTTGCTGTCGTGTTGCATGTACGCTCCACTCAAAGGAGAGTCCGTGTTGGCTAAGGCTACCGGAGCATGGAGAGCCTCAAGGAAGAAGCTATCGCATCCAAACCAACAAACGAACGGAAGTGGGTGATCTGGGTTTATACACAAATGGGGAAAACTTTTTATGTTCCCGCCATACCAATCCCACTCTCATGGAGTTCTCTTCTCCTGTGGAGCAGTGAAGCGCCGATGCCAAACATTTCCATGTCGCAGCCGATCTGTTTATAGTTTTTGAGGAGTGTTTAAAATGAGTTTGCTGCCGGATGGGTACTTTCGGATAGGATGACGACAAGCGCACGATGGAGGTGGAGGACGCGTGAAACAACAACTTTCACCATATGCCGCCGTGTATCCCGGATAAGTTTACCGTTGACTTCAGGATGTGGCTAAAGGTTTGCCTCTCGGGGCTTTTCCGTGAGCCCCGGGAAATTTCCCTCGCCATACAGAACTGTACCACCGATTCCAAGGTTTTGAGTAGTGGAAAGCTCGCATAAGCAACCGCACGCGTACACATACACAGGGGGGAAAAGCTTGGTGGCAAGTCAGTATAGCACCAACGTCACCTTCCATCTTGGAGTTTGAACCTTAGGGGCACCTCCGGATAAAGTGGAAAGTTCGACTAAAGTTTACGAGGGCAGTTTTGTGTCGGCTTTTAGAATTTTTTTTACTACAGCTATGATGTGTGTGTGACGAGGGGTGATCGTTATCAAAATAAGTAGTTTGTGAGCTTCTTTTCCGATGTCTCTTGGTTACTGCCGGTTGCAATGGTTTGTCGGTAGGTGAAATACATTCGTCTCGGAATGGGCCACCGTCTGGAAAATGAGGAAAGCTCCAGCGAGTCGTTCGCCTGTACGTGGTTGATTATGCTAGGGGGTTGCGATAAAAGTAAAACTACTGAGATGATAATTTAGATACTTCGCATTGGTACGGTGATTGCGATCTCGTGTTTGACGGTAGAGAACTTGGAGTACTCAACAAGATTCTGACAGAAACACTGCAAAGAACTTTATTGAGGTCAGTCGTGCAGGTGTTATCTACAAGTGAAAGAGGTTAAACGAAACATTCCAACTCGTTCTGTTACGCGATTGCACGACTTTCCCAACATTCCTTTCGTTTCTCGCGTTCGCGATGCAAAATAAATCATATATTTCTAATTAATTCCCCAAATTCCAGTGCAACCGACACGAACGGAACGTGATTGTGTACACACGATTGTTGATAAAACTCTAATCCGACTCTTTTACTCACGGTTCCGAAACAAGAACCGAACAAACCACGTTGCAATGGCGCTCTTATCTCAACAGTCGTCAACGTGCGCACCAGGAGCAGGAGTGTTTGGCTTGTGCCACACAACGGCTAATTGTAATTGATTGCTGTCGCGGTCGTGTGAGCCATTTAATAGCTACCTATTCGCGCATTGATGCTAATATTTTATTCTTACAATCAATACTGAAGTATGGAATTGCGGATGGTTGGCCGTGGAGTTGAAGCCGGTGAGGTTCCGACCACCGTTGACGGTTGATTTAGCATTTTGTGTTTTGAGTGAGCAGCAACATACTTCGAAAGGATTGATGGTGCTGTGGGGAATGTTTTGTTGTTGTGTGTCGCGTGTGTTTGTTTTGGTGCTGAAAGCGTTCAGGGTTCGGGCGATAAATGAAGCGCTTAGTGAATTATACATGAAATTATCGCCCTTTGAATGGGTTCGCAAACTAATGTAATGTTGGTTTGATTTACGACAATAATCAATTGCACCGACGCATTGACAAAACGGAGAAACACCGCCACACGCACTGTGCAGGCACGTACTTTTGTGTGGTACCTTTATAGTGTGCTTTGCTCAGACGCTGCTTGAGAAGTTCTGCTAAATGGATGACCTATTTGGTGTGTTGATATATTTGAAAATGCTCTTCGTTATCAGCGAATGTCATTGATCAGGGAATTGTCCATTGTGCTAGTTAAGTTGCTTTTTATTTGTATTCTAAACTAATATAGTTGATTTTTATTATTATTCAATTGATTATTTTTTTGTTTTTAATGTACCAATACAGATCGGGGTTTAATTCGCAAATTTTTCTCTTTGTTAGTTGTTTGTTTTCATTCGATTACTTTCGCAACTGTTAGTGTCATTTATTTTGCACATCTTTTTGCCATATTTTTTTTTTCGTTGACATCTGCTGTAATTGAACCATGTTTGTTTTTTTTCTATTTCTAACAATAATTATTTATTCAATCCATTTTCTTTCCCATTTCTATTATTATTTCTTTTTTTAAGTTCCTATTTATTTATGTTTTAGTTTTTAATGTTTGGTATGTTTTTTTTTTAAATATTAGTATTTATTATTATAGAATACTGTATACTATATTTCCTGAAACTTAAATGACACTCACTCCTTCATATTTTTAACTTTACAAATTTGCTTATGAATGTTTCTATTAAATATATTTTGTATGCAAGTAAACATCATTAAACGAAAAAGTAGTCATGAAATTTCGTTGCTCCGGGAACGCTGTTCCTTTATTAATTTGCAACTAAATAACTACAAATAGTTGCTGTCGAATATACCAGCTACTGACGTTACTTCACAAAATTATCCTGTTCCTGTTTGTTCAGTTTTCTCCCCCACATTCCATACGACATTCCTTTCTCTTCAGGTCCAGCAACCGCTGTTCCGTACAAGCGTATCGCATCCGTGCGCACGGTGAGATGAAATATTTATCCGTTATATTAACATCATGCCGCATCGGGACGCTTATTAACTTTTCCGGGAAAAAGGTAGCATTCAACTGCAGTATTAAAATATGGTTTCGCCACCAACAGAAAAAAACGCTCCTACCTTCAACGGGGCTTGGCGTGCTCTGTTGTAAGCACCGATGCGTAGCTTGATGCTTCAATCTGTCGACCCAATCAACGTATCACCTGCGCGACGAAAATAGAGAAGGCGGCTTTATCTACGGTGTACGAGAATGCACGGAACGAAACAAAAAAAATTAATGAAGCAAACCTCTTCAAAAAAGGCGAAACCCAAAACTTTTTGAAAGCTTTTTGGCATTTTTCTCCCCAAAATGTGAGATGTATTTGCTCGAACAGGTTGTTGCTTGCCGTTTCGAAATTGGTCTGTTTCTGTTTGTTTTCGCCTGTTCGCTTTGTCGGTTATAACAGAACGATGTGTCTTCCCGTGTTGCGCTCCGTGAGTGAATGTCTCGGTTAGAATTTTGTTCCATTTTCCTGAGCCTTAAAAAAAATCGCTGAATCGGGCGTATTCCTTATTGCAGGGTAGTATTGGATGGATGGCTTACTACAGTTTCGTCCCAGTCGCTTAAGGTGGCTGTATTTCAAAGTGCTTTTTTTAGATTTCTTTTTAGGTTCTACAATCTGAACGTCAGAGAAGGAAACATCTTATGGGTGACGTCGTCTTGGACACATCCCTTTCCCGGTGGGCTTTTCGACTACACATTTCTTAACGCATGATGTACCTCCAGTGTTTCTGTGATGTTTTTTTTTCCATCTCTGCCAGTACCAGTAAGAAGTTTCTCCATGCAAGGATGTGTTCGTTGCTTCACAGCAGTAGTAACCATCCAAATTCATCTCCGGTTGGTTCCGGTGATCCTAATTTTTGCGTTACTTTGTGAGTCGAAATCACGTACCACCTTTTCCATTACTGGCATATTCGCTGCTGCTGTCACGTTGGAGTTGCCGTAGCCGACAGGAAACCACAACAAACATCACCGTGAAACCGGCCACCATCCGCTTGTGCTGGTCGTCGACATCGTCGTCGTCGCGTGTGCTAATGTTCCATCATCATCTACCAATCTTGGTAGTGCTCTCTCCCGAAGGATGCGAGAATAGTAGAACGATCGCACGACGAGTTGAGTTGACGGTTGATGCTCTCCTAATGCGAACGCTAGACGAGAAGAGGCACAGTGCTTTGTTGTACCAGCCACAACTCGTACGTGGCGTATACGGCGGTAGCTTCCGAGGGATCAAATAAAAAATCGATTAATCTCCCTCCGACTGCGACTGACATGTGCCGAAATAGTCCACCATATTATGTATGCCGGTCGGGTTACGAGTTTGATGGGTTACCGACTGACGAGAAGCGTAGCATGGGAAAGGATACCAAGCAGACGATGGTGTACGTGTACAGTTCGTGCAAAGATTCTGAATTTTCTCAACATACATATCACACACGCTCAGCCTCCATCATCCATCCTGAGAGGGTGGCACCGGAAGACAGTGTTTACCTTATCGTGCGTTTGGTGGAATTACACTCAGTGCAGGAGTGTGCGTGAATAAGGCATACAGGTCAGGAAGTATACTGTGCTTTGTTGAATGAACGTGCATGAAAGTGACAGGATTTGCGTATTTTCTAAACTAAATCCTCCAAACGCTTGGCTGCCGGTGTCCTTTCGTTTGGCTGCTCTGTGTTGGCTATCCGTTCAATGTGGAGTATTATACCCCTGTGTGTCACCGGGTCGTTGGCTGGAACTGTCAGCTGTGTGATGACGACGATTCAAAGTAATCGAAACAAATCAATCAAACTGGCACCCGGAACCCAGAAATTTCGGACAGCATCGCTCACCCTGACCTCTCCCCCAGGGGTGAAGAATGGTCCACTGACTTGTGAAACCAATAGCCGTACTCGTGGGCAGTTGGGTCTCTGCCGTTTTTGGATGGGAGCTGTCATGGCCATGCGTGCGATTAAATTTCGTTCACCGAAAGTTTATTAACCGTTTGCTTCGTCTCAGCGATTGATCATCATTTTCACAACCTTCCGGCATAAGATGACAGCTTGGAGCAAATGTTTAGGTGGACTTCTATTGTGCGTCTAAGTTATGGTCCTTTATATTTTATTATTGAGTTGAATTGAATAAATTCTTTATTAGATAAATTTATTTATTAGATAAAGAATTTATATTTGATATAGCACAATTGTACAGGCAAATAAATCTCAACAATTTATGCGTACTCCTACATCTTAATATTTGGCAAAGCGCTGTAATGTACTTCCAAAGCCAGTTCATCCTCTTGTGGCAAATTGCATTACTTCAACCTTGCGCCTTAAAGAGCATGCTGCAGAGAGGTCTCCCATTACGCAAACCAACCTTCTGTCAAACGACAGCTGAAGTCGTCTCAGTTTCAACGGCACAACCCTCCAAGCATGGAGCAATCAATCATTTTGCCAACCATTTTTCGGATTTAATTTTAATCACCGACTTCCGACCAGGTCTCCGTTACCAATATTCTGACGTGGTACGTTACTTTAACTGACATGCTTTTTTTTCTTCTATTTTCTTTCTTTTCCAGAGCCTAGCGAGATTTGAACCTATGGAAAGCAAACGGTGAATAGAACGGGGCAATTAAAGAAAACAAAAAACCCATCGAACGTTTCTGACCTGTTCCGCGTGTTTTGGACGAAGTCCGGTGTGTATCGTCGATCGTGTCGCGTGTGTGGGTGTGTTTTTATGTGTCCGCGTGTATACATACACGCTAATTAGTGTGTTACCCGTGTACGTGTGCCAGCTAAAGCTCCTGCGGCTTTATAGGAGTCATTTTTGTGTGAAAATTGTGTGCCGGTTCGTGTGTGATTTTCGAGCTTTTGCCGAGGCTGGTTTGTGTGTGCGTTGTGTGTTCTGCGCGGCGGGTGTGCATGGTGCTAGGGTCTCTTGGTGGAGAAACCCAGCGAAAAATAGGAGGTGCGTAGAGACGGTTTCAGCCTGAGTTTTTCCAGCCAATTTTACCTCATCATGCCGGTGCCGCAACATCGCAACAGGAAGGAACCGATGGCCCCGATTTTGGGAGAACTGCAGCTCCGCTGGCTTGCGTTGCTGGTCGGGATCGTTATCGGTATCGGGTTGGCTGCAGCCGTAACTGAGGAGCTTTCACCAGGTGAGTGAACCCGTTTTCCCCCGGCACCGCATGGCTGCACGATATTTTGGATGTTTTACAGGTACACTGGGCACTCCATTAAAATTCGCTGGCGATGTTTTTTTGCCAAGCGGATATTCGAACAAACTGCGGGAAAGTCTAAATCGATAGTATCCTCCCATCGTACACCCAGCACCGCCCGGAGTCGCCATTTAGTCTGGAACTCGGATGCAGCACGCCATCACGCAAACTGTGCCGCTGTGGTGTGGTAAGGCTCTGGGAAGCAAAAACCCATCGACACCGAATGGTGATTGATGACTGTGGCCGTACAGTGTGCCCTGCAATTGACAGGCTAAAGGCCCCGTTCTGGTGTACGGGGTCAAACACAGAGCAACGGGCGGGAGGAAAATTAAAGGGAAAGAGAGAGGTAGGAACTAGGCCAGAAGTATGGCGTCAGGCTTCCTCTTCAACTGTCGAGACTGCCACTTAATCGGTGGAAATTTTTCTCTCTTCCATTCCATCGTTGCGAAACCTGTGCGCTATAAGTACCGAAATGGCAGCATCCTCTCTTCCAGTTCCCGCTGTACACGGTGCGTGTGTTGTTTTCGAACATTGGATCGATGTAAACCAAAATCTTCCGACCGGCAACTGCGGAAGTAGATCACCCGAGCGGGGCCCGACCCACAAAACTGCCTTCTGCCCACTCCTCACAACACCAAGTCCCCAACGGCAGGAAAGAAGGCGAGATTGATTTACCGACTTCTGATCGAGGGGAGAATGGTACATCGACGCTCGGAATAAATAATTCATTGCCCATGATTGGGAGGGGCGGTGGTCCTGCCTGGCATATTGCCGGCAGGAGGTTCCGTGCGTAACGTCATCATCGAGTTCTCTCTGTCTAGTTCTCGCTTTCCGATACGACCCTTCCCCACAGAAATTTTGGAGCTTTTCCGATCGATTGATGAATCGACAAGGTTACTGGTTTAGGCGCTGATTGGGATCAATTTGGGAGTGATTTGGAACCGGGCATCGAGCGATTATTACATCCTGGATGGCGAACGGTTTCGGCGGATGAGTGCGGTTCATGCTTGCATATGGAATCGATTGACACCGGGTATGCGTGCGGGTACCGGTCGGTAGATTTATGATGTGTCCGGTACGATATGACAGTGTCGATCGATGTTACTGGGTTAGGATGGTGAGGCCATTATGTAGATGTGGTAGCTTCATATACTCACATTTCCGGTACATGTATGATGATGATGATGATGATGATGTGTGAATAACTAAATAATTTAAAGTCTCTTTTGGATCTCCCAATCTGTGAATATCAAATCAAGATGTTTGACACCATTTGAAGCATGTAGAAATAACCTTAATTGTATGTTTCCATTGGTTATAATTTAAACAATTTTACAGATCTTCGTATCATTGCACAATAAACAGTGATTCCTTAGGTGTTATTTTACTTCGGAAGAGGGCAACACTTTTTTTACCACTTTAGGTATAACACTTTTATTAGCAGTCTCCTTTTTGACGTCGTAACGTCACGCTTTAAAAATGGTGTTCTACCTCGTGTCGTGGTCTATCTGTACTGCCCCGAACATGAGGTTCCTCTCCTTTTTATCTCCCTTATCATTCCCTACCGGATCCTCTCTATGCGTTTTTCAGGTGCGTTTTTGTTAACGCACGCATTCCTGATCGTCTGTGTTATTTCCGCGACCCAGGCGGCAATTCTGTCGCAACATTAGGTCTCACAATGTCCCAAATCTACTAATCTAAAAACACTATCCGATGTCTCAACGAACTCGATTGTTTTTTTCTCTATTCTCAACATAACTGTCTGTGTGAGGAAGCATCACTAACGGACCTGTAATGCTAGAGCCGTTCATTATAAAGAAGTCGTTTTATGTTAATTTGATCAAGAAGTTAGTTTTTTCGAATATTTTAATATACTGTGATGTTTTTGGGAAACTTGAGTGGTTTAAAGTGTACAAAGTATGAACCAGGGACATTCTTGATTTCTTTTTATGCTTAATACATACAGTGAAGATGCTTAAGAGTTGTTCCAGAGGGGACTAGAGAAACGGTGAATGAACTAGGCACGAGTTCTTCAAGGAATTACCTATTCTTGGACATATTACTTAGATTAAGCGGAGTAGTGTTGGTCTAAAGGTTGATAGTTCTTGATGTGAACGCTATGTGTTGTATAGATGTCGAGATATACGATATTTATCACATCATGGACAAACGTCACCTTCAAATTGGTGTTGTATGTCAGTTGTTGCTTCAATTAACCAAGGCTTTTTTATGAAACCTTCACCGAATGCTCCTTAACGAAATTTTATTGTTTTTTTGGTGCCAAGATTGATTGGATATGCTTGAATGATTTGATTTGATGTCTACCAGTATGGTCATAGAACCATACCCACCCGAAAACTTGTTCCAGTTGATGGGCAGTCCCCGAACCATATCGTATCGTATGTCGCTGAACGAAGGCTCCATTCCCGGCCCGTCAAGAAGCTGAAATGATCGGAGAAAGCGTTCTCAAAATTTTTATGTTACCTCCCTACTCCAACCGCATGTTTGTGCATTAACAACATACTGTGGTTTGAATTGTGCAATAAGTTTGCCAACCCGGCCGGATTACTGAGGAATTCGCAAGCGCCTACGCTACTTACTTTGGTTACTATTTTCGAATCTGGGTACGATACAGGCGTGTACCGAAGGTTATAAGAGGCAGCTTTTAAACATAACCACATACCATCAGACAGATGTCTCGCACCCGGCTCACCGTCGCGAAACAACAACCCCGCAAGCTGACAGAAAAATGCACAAAAATAACCACACGGTACCGGGGAGAAAATCCATCGGGAACAGTTTTAGCTTTTCACACTTGGTTTCGTCGTTCGTTTTCGACGGTTCTCGCTGCACATGCAATGCCGCCTGGCTGGCCGTCCCATGTGCTGAGGGCTGCCGGTATACAAAACGTGTGCTAACATCTTATCCCTGTTTTTTTACCGAAGGGACCGTAAAATGGTCCGCCTGTGTATTATACACCGTACACCTTCGGTTTCGTTAGGCCAGCTGGCTGGACTTGCATAACCGAGATCTCCATTCTCCGATATCCACTTTAGCGATCCTTCGCTGTGTATGCACGCCTCTTCACGTCGGTGGGGTATGGTGTGGTCGTCCTCCCGGGTGACCGCTACTTCTGCTCCTACTCCTACTGTCCAACGAACGTTCGGATTGATGAAGTGAGAAAAGGTGGTCGCGGTAGGGGAAGTGCTAGCCTTGTTGTGCTGTATTGACGCCCGTATGCTCCACTTGCGCACTTCTTATTCCCTCCCGGTGCCTGCTTTTATGGTTTTGGTTTAAGTTGCAAAACATCGGAAGTGAAGCTATATATGCATCGATCTAACGCCCGGTAACGGGGTTTTTTACGCTTCGTACGCTTCGTTCCCATTCATATTCTGTTGGCTGGTTAGTTTCGGTGCGGTGCATTGGCGTGCCATTCGCACGATTGTGGATCGTGTGCGATGAAAAGTATCGTAAAAACGGACATAAAGGTATGTTATGAACATCGTTGAAACTTTTTGTGGAAAGGTAATAGGTTTTGTTGGCTTTTTTACTTTGCATCTGTTGTAAAATTATTTAAAAATTATGTTTTTGTCAATAGAGTTGATGATTCTTAAAAATATGCAAGTTTTATAAATTTACGAATTAAATATTAAACGTAAACAATTTATTTTGTATAACAATCTATCCTTAATTAATTTGTCAAAGCATAATAATCACTTGTAATGTTTTTTTTCCCAAAAATTTCCAATTTTCCCCGGCTTATCTTCCTTGCCTTAGATTTGGGGTGATTTAATGTTCACTTTTCTGATGGTTCTTGTTACCATTGGTTCGTTTTTCGTTCCCTGCTGCCTGATTTTCCCTTATGTGAGTATGTGTTGTGTGTTTGCGCGTTTTTTCCCTTCCTTTCTCTACTGCAGACAAAACGATCCTGCAGACGGACCAAGAACCCCTTGCCATGTTTCCGTTTACATCCTGCCTATCCTACAAGCTGCACACACATGGGCTCTAACGCAATTCCAGCAAAACCCATTTCCCCGTCTACAGTGGTGGTGGTGTGTGTTGGTTTTCCACGGTAGTAGCATTGTGCAGCAGTGTTTCCGTTTTCTTCATCGATCTGCATACCGCAACGGGGTGGGTGGGTGGCGTTTTCGGGAGAAGAAGGCAAAGAAGGAGGACGGTTCCGAAAGACGTATGTCGTATGTTGTATGGAAAAAAGGAAAACTGCAGACACATACTAGAAAACTGTACACGCGCGTGTTTGTGTGTGCGTGTGTGTAAGAGAGGCTCATGCACATACACCTGCTGCACAAATACAACCTTGTGCCTACCGTTGGATGTCTCACATACGGCCCAAGCCACAACAGACGTTTACACACAGCCGCATACCACTTAGCCGGGAAGGATGTCAGTCCAAGAAGGATGCTGTGAACTGTGGGAGGAGTACTCACTTTCCAGGGCCAGTTCTTCTCGTACGTCCTTTTTTTGTTTTTGTTGACCATCTCCACATCTTTATCCTGCCAGGCATCTTGCTGCAAGAGCAAAAGTATCCCGAAAACAGGACCCGTTAAGGCAGGACGCTCTGCTCAAGCAGGATGGATGAAATTCGAGGATTAATATCACATACCACATCTCACGTGCGGAGACGCGCACATTTTTGGATGTACGTCGGAGGATGGGCGGGTTTTGTTGAGGTTTAAGACAAACCACCAGGCCCACCGGTGGAATCCCGGAGGCAGGCACATCGGGCACCACCGGGCAGGTTATATGGTCAGGATAAAATAACATCCACATGTGTGCTCCTCTCTGGCGTGGCCGGGACGAGAGTCGTAGTGCCGACAAAAAGAGCAGGATGTGAGCTCTCGCACATACAGAATGGCAGGAACGTAACCATCCAACCGGCGGAAGCTTGGAACACCGAGCCTGGTATTGAAAGTTTAAAAAGGCTAACGCTCATGTTTTTTTTTGTATCCCATCATCTAGTTCTGTCTAGACCATGCCCTTATGAATTTCCCTACGCAAATGTGGCAGCGTACCGCCTATATCGCAAGAAATGAAATAGAAATAATTACTACGCGTTTGGGTTTTATGTCTGCTCCATAAATGCATACCGGCGTGTCTGTTTTGCCCGTGGTTTTTGTTTCTTTCGATTGCGCGTTAAAGGCTCCGACCGCATCGACTTCTTCGGGACGACGTGTGAAAGTTTTGCAAACAAAACACCAAACATTCATGCCTCAACAATACGCGAGCAGTCACCGGAAGCATGCTCCCAGTCTTGAGCCAAAAACACAAAAAAAGTGAAGGATTGTACGGCAAGCGCAAACACAAAGGTCACAGCAAGCGAGACAAAAAGGTACCATAACAAAGCGAAGCGGAATACCAACAAAAACACAACGGTGCGCTTTTCCTAATGGCCGAAGGCGCATAACGACGGTGTTGTAGACGTCGATTGAAAGCTGAGATGTATGTGCGTTTATATATGCTCATTGCAATGATATGTCGCCTGTACGAGAGCGCGTACACAAGCGTTTGGAGGTTGGAGTGCTGCCACAGTCTCACCGTGGCATCCATCAGGAGGAAGGCGAAGCGCGAATGTGAGCGCTATGCTATGCTTTAGCGGTACGAATTTTAAAAAGCAAGGGCTTTTGGTATCCTTTTGTGCTGGCGAAAAGTGTGAAAATACACTTGTGTAATGCGATACCGGTGTATGCCTCTTGGAGAGACCGCATTCCTTCCCTGTCTGTGCTGCATTTTTTTGTGTGTGCATTGCTTCTTGTGGTGCGCCATGTCTGTGGTGGGATTTTTGTGTTCATTATTTGTTCCTCGGTATAGGCTGTTATTATTGATAACTATTGCACAGATTATTGGCATTCAATGTCCTTACATTTTTGTACTATTTTAGCCTTAGCCGTTTAGAAATCTCTAGCTGGTTGAAAGTCAATCACTACTCCATTTTGTCCTACATCATAGAAATCGTTGGAACTTCTAGAATTAGACATGAAATCGACTTCAAAAAAGCTGCTCCAAGCACCATGATCAGCTCTGACCTTCTTCGTATTGTTTGATCTGTTTAAAACTATTCAAAAGTACCTCCCCAAATCTTCCATAATTCTTCGTATACACGGCTCCTTCTGAGGATCATTCGTTTGGAGATTTGAAATTGAGTCGACTCCGAAGGATCCATGAGTTGGATATAGACGACTACAAACCTCCAGGGGGCGTTATGACTCGCTACTAAACTAGGACAGCTTTATTGACATCCCGTTGGTAGAGCATGTGGAATAAGGACAGTAACACCCGGGATAAAGTGCATTTTGAAGAAGGGAGATCCCCATCCACATAGTTTGAAGCTATTTTTGTACAGAAGTTAGATTTTAAGTAAAGTTTGAAGATAAACGGCCTGGCCTGTTTTCCGTAACTAAAAAAATGAATTTAATTTTCCACATGCTTTTAAAACATAACGATTTGTACGAATCGGGATCCCTTTCCTATTAAAGCTTATCCTTAATAGCATCAGATTTGTTATTTTTTTATCATTATATCAAAATACATTCATTTGTTAAAACCCATTGGTACCGGTCAAACTAATTGACCAACTTTCACACCCAGCACAATTACTGTCATCGCGTAGCGGCGGTTTTAAATGGGAATTTGTACTCCAATTTACAACGTGCGCCGGATGCGGATTGATGTCCAGCATTGGAAATAAGCGCTACGCATTCAATCAAATAAGCTCATCCAATTACCGTCAATAAAGGGGTCGATGCAAATAAATTTACATCCAAATCAATCACCACCGGCGCACCGTTCGCTCATTGCGCATCAAATTACATACCGTGTCGGGAACTGTAAGGTTTGCATTTAACGGAAAACACTCCAAAAACCACATGCACACGCACATAAAATAACAAAGTGCAGGTGTTTCAAATTAACAAGTTTAATCGATTCTTCCTGTCGTGCGTTTATTGGGGTGATGCACATCAAAGTAAAAGCGGTCCAAACTACTTAACCGATTTAGGGGCTTTAAAGGGGGTGAGTAGAAGTGTTTCTGAAGTTAACTAGCTGGGCGCAAACTACCACCCGCACAAATAAAGTCCAAACGGTTCTGATTTGTTCTGGCTTTGGGGAAAGCCGGTAGGGAAGTCAGAATTTTTCCCTTGTCGATTATCTGCTCGCCTAATACAAAACCGGTGTCCAAACACAAACAGGGGAGCCCGAATTTGGCGATTACGTTAATTTGGTTTTCCTTTGCTGCCTTTCATGACGTGGGCGTGTGTGTGTGGGTGGAAAATCGGGCTATTGGTCGCAAATCTATCGGATGTTTTCGGCTGCTGGAGCTCAGTGCCAATTAGGACGAAACGCACACAGGGTCTCCTGAAGCGAACACACAGGGAACAGGGTGGATCAACATGACTAATCCCAAAAGTAATCAACCACCCTTCGCTTGCAGCTTCACACACCGGTGCATCTACCGGTGCATGTGTGCCTGACCGACGCTGCTGACAAATCATCCTAGCTGGTCAATAATTTGGGCGCTTATGCTGTGTGCGTTCCATCTTGTTGATGATGGTGATACAAACACAGCGAATCCGTCGGTGTGCAGCTAGGAATTCTGAGGAAAGAAAAGAGACCAAACCGTTTCCATTCCGAAACCCCTGGCGCCGCTGCTCAAACGAACTAACAAAACTAGCAAATCAAATCACCGACCAAAACCAATTAGCTTACCCAAACGGAAATGTGTCGGAAGTATGCTAATGAAACAAATAAAACTTCCGAATCCCCATTCCAGGGTGTTCTTTCGTTTTGCCGATCGACAAGAAGGTACGAATTTTCAAGGGCAGAATGGAACATAAAAACCGTTCGATGCACGATCCGACAACGTGCAGCGTATTTAACGACTGATTGTCTTCCAATCGATACGGGAAGCTCAGTGGACACTGGAACGCTATGGTTGATATGCGAGATGCGTGTCTTTTTTTTTTATTGAAGCTATGAGAATTGAATTCTCGACGCACATTACATGCACATGTGAACGACTACCCTCGCGAAGCGTGCTCCACCTAGACAAACGTTATTCGAAACCTACCCATTCAGGGTCCTCTGATTTTTGAAGCTACAAACTCGAACAAACCACGGCGGTTGATAAAGGCGTGTATCCATAAGTGTTTGCAAATGTTCGTCTGGCGGGACATCACACAAATAGAACATGGGTTTGCGCGTGTCGTCCAGGCTTTTTTGCTCCATTTTTTCAGTCCTCCAGGGCCACCCCGGGTGTGTTTGTGTCTGTCCTTTTTGTTGTTGTTGCTCGGAAACAATTCACGACCTCACCGACGTGTTTGAAATATGGCCAACCGGTCAGAAGTTTTCACGGTCCGCTTGTGGATGTGTTCGTACTCCGTAAGTATTACTCCCCCACGGTACGTTTCCTTCCGATGCCTTCATTGATGATGCGTTCATTTGCAACCTTCATCCTAACTTTGGCGGGCTGGAAATTGGAGTGCCTATGTATGGCTATGGTACTGCATTCTTCCATCCTCACTTGTCCGGGGCTGGTTCATATGCACATATCATCACCTACCACCTCACGGGTTGTGACGCCTCTCCCCCACTCGAAAGGGGTGGACATTGGCCACGGCACGAAAAACACACAAGAAGATCGCTACGCTCAGCTGCAGCGTTCCATCGAGTGCAGCTTGGGTGTTTTTTTTCTGTGTGCTCTTTTTCCCTGTGGCTGCTGCACAACAACCCCTTAAACGTCATCAGTTCTCTCCTCAGGAAGGGGAAATATGTGGCCCAATCCAACGGCACATACCGGAAAGTACATGCGTTTACCCTTGGAAACCGGGGACACCCGTCATCCGGGGGGAAACGTCAAGAAAGGACAGTGGAAAGGGGAGTGAGCAGCTGCGGGGTTTATCGGTGTTCATAGAACTACCTCTTTTTCTGTCTCTTCGCCCACTCCCCAGTTAACCGGTCCCTTTGTTCGTACGCCGAGAGGAAGCGTCAGGTATTTTGTAATAGAAATTCCTGGATCAACTAGACGAGATGGCCAAGGCCAGGAATCCATGGGAGTGGGATACACAAAGTCTCTGTTTACCTAGTCGTTCGCGTCCCACCTATCCTTCCTGGTTCACACCACACTACTTCCCGATCCGGACGACCCGAGTCCGTCTGGGTGAGTCTCGAAATTGGTGAAAACGCGACAACGATGCGTCATGAAACGTACCGATGCTGTTTGCAGTATCGTCATCACCAACATTGAAGGAATGAAGTGTGGCCGGTTGGCTGCTGCCGTGTTGAAGAGGGTGAAAGTGATGTGAGAACATGACCGAAAGGGGCAGAATGGAAACCGGTAAGCCTATTGGAGCGAATGTTTACCGAAGCTCAGAGACTCGGAAAGGGAAGTATCTCTGCTATGGTTGCACGAGTTGATAGAACCGGGTTTTGGTTGCTGAAGGGGGATATGGGAGCGACGGGGTCCCATTCCCTTATTAGTCAATGTGCATTACTTCGCAACCTTCAGGAGTTGTTTGATGGTGCGGCGACCCTACCATGCAGGTTGACATAGGAGACCTCACCTGTTTTCGGTAGGGATATATGAAAATTGATTTCAAATCTCGCACGATCTGACCCCGGAACGCAACCCTTCCGTTTGATGGCTTGAAGAGGTTTTGCATCCCCACACGAAAACCCATCTCCGAAAGCTAGTGTCATCGGATATTGGCAATCGGATATATCACCCACCCCCCGGATGGTTTCCAGTGGAAAGAGTTGTTCATGTTGCGTTAAGGATTTTATCCTATCCAGCTTCTTGTTCTATTATTTCGTCAATTGTAGTCCTTTTTTATGCTCAGATGTTAGAGGAAGGTAACTAGGATATGGACAGGCATAAGACTATCATGGCGGATAATCTGTGTCAAGAGATGAAAATATGTACTCTCGGTTGAATTTATCGACAAAAATGTCAAAATCCTATCTTCTGAGTATGGAATAAGGCGAAACAACATACCAAATGTTGGAAATAGGAGCATTGTGTGATTTGATCTAGACACAGATCTTGACGTGTATTTGGAATGCTCGTTTGCAGGAAATGATTTCCATTCAATCATTCATTTGCTATGTCTTTTCTCATGATTTCGAAACAGATGTTTGCAAAACCTTATGTGATGAAATATTCACTTCAAGGCTTGACTTTTTTCTTTTTTTTGTACACTATAAACAGTTAACTCCCAACATGTTTCCTCATATGCCTTTCAACCTATTACAAAGACAAGTAGAGTATAAATTTGACTTCTATAGAATCGGTTTTACCGTAAGATGTACCGGAAGTACGATGACGATGATGTTCTTACTTGACAAGACCACAACCATGGGAAAAGAGAAACCGTAGGCGGTTGAGAATTATTATTATTAAATTCCTTGCTGCATACTCACCGAACGATTCTGTTTCGGACAGTTGAGATGAAATGAATTTGTAAATTTCATCCCACCACATATCAGCCATCGGGATCTTGAAGTCAGTGACTTTTGGCAACCTCGACATACACTGCATCTTCGTCCCCCGGGCTATTCCTTTCGTCCCACGAACGACGGGGAGATGTACATGCACACATGTACGACAAGCAGTCTAGTAACACAGCATAGCTGCCTACCCTACCACTGAGCCGGGAAAGGAATGAATCGATTACATTTCATTTGCGGTTGACCACGTCTGAATATTCAGGAGCGAAAGCGGAGAGGCTGGAATTCGACTCCTAGCATTTGCTTCCGGTTGGTGAATCTGACTCGACTCGAAAGATGAAAGAATTTCAACTATGCCTTACTTTTCAAGCGGTCATCCTACCACTATACCCATGAGCCTTGGCTCCTTGTGTTCAATGTTTTGGGGTGTGAGTGGGTGGTACGTATTGTGGCAAATTTTCAGCAAATGAATAGTGAGCATTGACTATTCCTGGACTCTCTTTCCGTGTTATCGTTTACGTATGTTGCCGAAAGAAAAAGAGAGAGGAAAAGACAGAGACGAGAGACAAAATGAAAAACTAAAACCATCTTCACATACACTTATCCACTCCGCTCATAAGATGTGCTTCCGGAATCCTTGTTGAGTTGGTTTAGAAAAAATGGAGAGACGGCAAATTTGTTTATTTCTGTTGATGTGCATCTTTCGGCTGATGGTTAGTGGTCAAAGGTCGAAAATCTCAGCCCTGGACATGCTGTTTAAGTATGGGCACATTTTGAGGTTTTTGAAATCTTAGGCTAGAGAGCGCAATATGGATGTGTGCAGACGTCCTGGTCCAATGTATATGTTGGTAATCAGTGCAAAAACGAGTAAACGCATTAATCTTATCTACGTTTTGAGTGATTAGTATTTAGAAAAAACCTAATCTCACTTGTTGGGATCTCAATAATTGATTTATTTGTGCTCTCTTCAAGGTATTTATTTTTATAGATATTAATTTCTTTATGATTCATTCAACATCTAGCTTATACTCGACACGACGGCTATTGCACAAAAATCAAAAACTTAATACATTTAATAGATTTAATTGTATCTCGTTTTATTACGGTACAGTTTTAATCCCAGCGTCACATTGTGTCACTTTGATATAAACGTCAATAGCAGATCCTCAAAAAACAAACACGTCTGACCGAACAAAGCTGTGTCTAATGAAGCAAGCACGAAGCACATTTGCAATCGTGATGATTTGATGTGCCACCACCCTGTCCGATGCTTTGGGAATATAATTTGTCTAATTTGTTCATTTCAAGTATTGTCGCTCCTGCACACTTTCCTTCTCATTAGCTCTGCCAATAAAATTGACCACAGTTCATCAACGACCGTTGTGGATAAAAACGACCAAAAAACCTGCCTGCGGTATGCATGTTTTCTTTCGGTAGCTCTTTTGATGTTTCTACCGTAGCGTTTTGTTTGGCTTTGCCACCATGGCTTCCGCGCCCATTATCCCGCCGGGGGAAATCTGCTCGTTCTCGGGTTTTTGCCTCATCCCGCAGCGCTCGTGGTGGTGGCAGTTGTCAATTTTCATAATGCAAATCGGGTGAATAAAATTTGAATTTTTATGCCGCAAAACATTTGGTTCACTGTGTGTAGTGTAACATCTTTGAACACAGTTTGGACCGAGTGGGCGCGAGGGCATGGAGTTTGAAGTTGTAAAAGTGGTACTTAACCGTTAACAACTAGAGCGAATGCACGAAGGGTGGAAAGGGCACTGTTGGTGTTCGGTACATCTTTGGTGAATGTTTTGTTTGGTGATTCAGGTTCGTCTTTGCTTCAGTCACCGCCGGGATGCGGAATAATCACGGTTGCGACAAACGGGGTCCTTTCAGTCCGAGAAGAGCCGCTGGTTTTGTGATACCGACCTCAATTAAGGACACCTGTTACAAGATTGCGTCTACACGTATTTTGCAACTCTAATAACATCATTCCTTTTTTTGTCTCGTCGGGGTTAGATTAATCTATGTTTTAGTGACTAGCTCATACAATGACAAGGATGTTTTATCAATATCTTCATTGAAAAAACAAATGCTTATATAGTAAAAAATTATCAGATATTCTAAGCAGGTCACAGGTGTACTCCTCTCACGTTTTTATTCCTCAAAATCGTTCACTCTGTTGTAAGAAATAGCTCATTGACTGCTTCGCCATCTGACGAGTTTATTAGCCCCCGGTTCCCGTTCAGGAATTATGGCAAGGTGAGGCAAATTATTTACACCCTGCGCTATAAAACTCAGAATCCCGAAAACTCATAATCTTATTCTTCGCCCTGCATTCGTTTCAGCCTGCGCTACATACCAGTTACCAACAATCGTTGTTCCTGTGCCTATCCTGTTGCGCGCACGGTACCGTCTCACGTGCGCTTTATGGCGTAATATCCTTCCCGGTTCCATTTGGTGTAGCTACTCAGCTGCGTTTGTTGTAGTTTTTTTTTCGTATTTGACTTTCTGTTGATGCTTCTGAGTAATCAACCCCCAGCTCAGGAACACGTTCGGGACACTTCATCGAGTCGTAAATTACGGGCTGCCATACGCCTCTGCAAGGTGGATGGTAAGACGTGTTTCTTTTCTTCTGCTCTCCTCTGACAAAAGACGAAAAATGGCAAACTCTTTGGGTGTCTTCCTGCGAGGGGTTAGTTTATACGAAGACATTTGTTGGTATTTGCATAATTTGTGCCCTTCCTTTTTCGGGTGTCTTAAGCATACCCGAAATAAGCGATTTGTTGTAGGTCCGAAAGGAAGAAGTATAATTTCAAGCTGTTCTTTTCTGGTGTACGGTACGGCATAGTACCATCGCGTGTGGAGGCTATTTTCAGGATTTCCAACCACGTCTGCTAGATGAATGGATAGCATTTTTCCTTCTGCGAAAGTTTATCAATTTACAGAAAGCGGCTCGCTCCACAACCGGTGGGACTGCAAATCATCGTCCAGTTTCTCGGTGGGTCGTTTCCAAAAAATCGCCTCTAACGGTTGGCCCGGTGCGCGGTCGGAAACGGAATAGCCTTTTAAAAAGGCCCGAAGCTAACCATAAATTGAAATGCGGTGATACTCGGGCTGCGGCACACGCGTGTGCCATCATCAACGCGCCAAATGGAAGGTAACTTACCGGAAGTATGGCAACTCACCGGGAATACCCAGCGCAGCGCGTCTCTGATATGGGTGATCCTCATGCAATTTTTGACACGGCAGGAACGATACGAGAACGAATAAAAAGGGGTTTGCTGTTTTCCTTTCAACATCCCAAAATTGTAGCAATTCTAAGCTTATGCGGTTTTTGAGGTTCCTGAATAATGAGACAGGAGGGGATGAACAGTTGGTGGGAACAGTTCCGTCTACATGTCTGGAACACTTGCCTGCTGCTGTTGATGCTACTGCTACTACAACTACTGATGATGATGGAATGGAACTTTTGCTGCGGGATTTGAGGTGAGTCCCGGACAGGGTTTTACCATTTGCCGTAGACTACTCAGCCCAGACCGAGCACAGACTTAAACTGCCGCAGTGTAAAGTTGCAACAAATCAACGAACCAAAACCGGCACGTGGAGTGCCGGTTGGAGGCAGTGGAGCTACCTAAGGGGTCTTAAGCTTACCACTGCAGGCAAGTAAGACAGTCGGAAGACCGTACATCAGACCTATCTTATAGTAAATGCCGCAGTCGTAAGCAAAATGTGTGTGATGTGTCGTGCCGGAAAACGTAATACGAAATCGGTACCGGGATGGGATATATTGAATTTAGTCGCTCATGGTTTTTTAAGTAGGTCCAGCTCTGCGGTATTTAGAGTGTTTTTATTTAGTTTTTTATTTCGTTTGTTTTGTATGATTCGCTCTCCGGTAGGGAATTCGAAGTTATTCGTGTGGGAGCGTTGGCATGTGTAAGCGATGTACTGAAAGTAATACAATTAATTGGTGTGCCACGGTAAATGTTACACTTGAAATGCATTTGAATTGAAATTGCGGAATTTGGATGTGTTTTATCGTCGGGCGTTTTGTTGAATAGTTACCCGTTGCTGTTGATGCTTTAGATGAGTGCTGTTGCAACTTTTCAACGGACAACTAACAAACCGTAACGCAACTTCAACGCATCGCTATAAGAATAAATTTAATAGGTATATCTCTAGTAATTAAAAATTCTATCGCCATTACCATTAGAATGCGCAATGATCCACATGAATGGTAATGAGAACTAACATATTTAGATAATATAAGCATCAAAGTGTTGTTTGTAACGTGATTTTAATGTGAGTTTAATTTTATTCGGTCTATCTTTGGATCTTATCGGTATCACAAGCAGAGTATTAGCAGTTTATTATGTGAAATGTAATTTTCTGTATGAAACACGCTAGCTGAATGTTTTACGTTCAGTTGTATGAAAATACGTTTGGACTTTCGTCCCGGAGGTATGTTTTATTATAAAGTGTGTTTTAAAACATCGTATTTCATCGAAAACATTTACCTCACTACTTGCTTTACACGAAACGAGAACTTAATTGCTTTCTCTTCCAAAGCGCCAAAACAGCATAAAACAAACACATTCATTTTGCTATTCTTCGAGCACTTAAAACGAAGTACACTAGTACGGCTGAACCAGGACATTCATTACTGGCATCAACATGTTCTGTGCATGATCCAGTACAAATGGTGAGGTGTATACTTCGTCTGACGTCTTACCCAACAAATGTGACAAAAACTAGAAAACGTCAACCACCAAGTATCCACTATTTGCTCGGTGAGACTGTATATTGTGCAATTGTAGTGACACTCTTCAGAAGTAGCTGTATTCTTAGTAATCAGCGAAAAGAAGAAAAAACGCTTCTTTTTTCAATCGTTTGTTACACCGAACACCGTTTGTAATTTACACTGGGCAATCAGCAGTGCACACAAGTAAAAATAATTACCACCACCAACCTTCCTTCCAACAGGGATGAACTTTCGTGTGTTTTTCCTACCATTTTTGCGGATTTGCCATCATGATGTGGCACGAACAAAACTTCCGCGAACGAGACGCAAACACGCAGCATAAATAAATTAACGATATACCTTGGATCTTTCCCCTGGCTAGGGACGGCGTTGGTTTTATGCCGCCAACATTATGATGCACGTGCCACCGAACTGCCGCCTTTCATAGTGCTGGGATGCCACGGTTTCGTTTTTTTCCTCTCTCGCCTCTTTGAGTTTTAGTGATGAGAAGGTCCTTTCTCTGTTTAGTAACACCGACGTCAAGCTCGGTGACTACAAAGCACGTGCCTTGAGGTCCTGTTTTTTTTTTGCTTCTGCTCGGTGTCGGAAGGTCATTCGGCACCCGGCTCGTCGTGGCTTTGAACGTAGAGTTTAATTTAGGTTCTTCTTTCAAACCAAATCAGAGGCTTACCTTTAAGTAGTTCCTGTACCAACGACACATCACAATGAAACCGTCGATGGGTGAAAGTGAAATGATGGCAATGAGCTCTGTTTGTGTTTGTAGGATCTCCGTCCGATCGGGGTGCAATGCGGGTACGGGGATGTACATGCAGCAGTGCAAGACACGTTCGACGGAGAGTAACGAATATTAAATTAAGAATAATTTGTCTCATTAAAAATATTCCTCCATTTGCTTCTTCTGTACCAGACCGATGGCGTATTGCAGAAAGAATAAAACCAGGCGCAAAGCGTGATGATGACGATGGTGTCCGAAATGCGAACCGTGCGAAGTAGATGTGTTGTCCTTTGCAATTAGTCTGTGACAGCAGGTCGTGGTAGGGTGATGGGGAGTAATTAAATTCAATTATACATCACACAAAGGGCAGCATCTTCTTTACGGGTTTTGTTCGACAGCCCGGAGGGATGTACTCGCCCATGGGACCCTGGGAAAGCCATACAGCCATAATCGATGAAACAGGCGCGTACCGGTAAGCAGCGTGGACTCTTGAAAATCTGTCTAGAGTTAAGCCGTCCCGGCGATGCAACGATTTCCCTGAAAGGATTATGCATGGAAACCATGTGCTCCACTTGGCCAGAATATTTTATCTCCATGATCGCGCCACCAGCCTGCGATGGAAGTACGTATGTTTGTGTGGGTTGGCTCATTATAATTTAGTTTGAAATAGACAAAATATGGAAGCAACACCATCGTTTTCAAATTAACACCTTCAGCACTTTTCATTGCAGTTGCAGAATGTGTGTGATCATTAGCAAACAGCTTCAGGCGGCCCCTATCATCTACCGTGCCGCAAAAAATAATATGCTCCTTCCTGCCAATCTATAATAATCAGGTGTTTTTATATCGCATCTTATCTCCACGGCTGACTGCATGCCTTTAAAGAAAACTTTCAACATTATAACCGTTCGAGGCTATAGGCTAGAACATGGCTCCATCAGAATTAGAGACTCGAAATCAAAGAAAAAGTTTGGAGAGAGTGCCTTAGGAAATTCGACCAGGAAATTTGCTGGTCAGCTTGAATTGTTCTTGTGCCCGTCTTGTTGGACTGTAGGTAGCGCAGTGTGTTGTATGTCTTCAGCGCTGTGAAACCTTTCATCCGCTGTTGATTAGCTGAAGTTATATTGTGGCTGCCGGCAGTTTTTCTGGGTTCCCGATCATCTATGGCTCCTGTGTTACCATTGGAATGGTGGAGCGGAAAAGTTTCCATATTAGCGTAAATTAATGCTGCTAATGCCGCCCTGCACAATAGTGCCTGCAGGAGCTTCTGCGAAGTGTATTTCGATTGGAACTTAACTCGTTCTCAAACGAGGTGGTTTGGTGGGTTGATGCCAACAAAGGAAATTTCTTATTCATCATCTAATCATAATGAAATTTAAAAAGCTTATAGGCTTTTTTGTCTAGGCTTACGATCTATTACAGCGAATGAGGGGAAAAAATCCTAAGCAAAAATCAAATTCACCATTTAATATCTTCAAAAGTAGTAAAAAGATGCTTTAGAAGTAATTTTATTATATTTTTTATTCAGAAAATAATGAAGCTATTCGAATGTCTCTTCAGGGCGCCTGAAAGTATGTAATTATCAGTCCGGGGAGTCTGTCACTCTCCAGATTGATTGCAGGCATGTCAAACATGCAGAGCGTTTTACGAAGCCTAAGAAACTTCGGATTAACACTGCAGTTTCCTAAAACTATTCTCGCAACAGACAATAGTAATTGGATTTTTGAGATCAAACCCGGATTTATGTATTGCTTGTTCTGAGATAGTCCATACTGTGATTATCTATTTAATGTTATTTGGGAACTCCGATGTTTCTGACAGAACCAATATCTCTCTGAATTTATCGTGTCCCTGGAACATCCTTTAGCATAGGTAGTGCAATGTCATTTTCTTCAAAGTCAAGGTGCAAAGCTCAATAAGTTTGAAATTACAATTGCAGACCGCCGGAACTTATTTTGTACTATAGTTTACATATAGTATATCTATTATTTGATACGAATTTGCAAAGATTTTAATTTTTTTTTCAGTTCTTCGAAATGACTATATATTTCATATCCTTATAATCATTTGCCCCATTGTTTATGTTATCCATACTTCATGATCATCATACTGTTTTGAATCTATGAAGCGCAATAAACATGTTGCTTCAAACTTAAAGGAAATAACAGAAAGAACAATCTTCACCCAAACAAAAAAGGGGTTATAAATTCAATGGAGCTGCGCCGTAAATTATTTAAACTACAACGTTTAGCTTTTGTGTGCCCCCTGACTGGAGCTGGTTGTAAATGTTTACCACAGTTTATCAAAAGCCACCTACGTATGCCTCACAGTTTTTGATAAGAAAATACCTCCAAGAGAGAACAATGTTCCTTCTTCCAACGCAACGTAGAGCAAAGTGTAATGATAGCACACCAAAAAAAAAAAAAACAAAGTTCGCCTACATTAAGCGCATTTTGTGTGTTTGGATATAAACTTCAAACAAATTTCCACCAATCCTTGCCTCCCGCTCTTCCGCATGGTGTTAGTAAGGGACGAAGTGCATTAAAAGCGTATTTATTTGGGCAAAACTTTTTCATCATCATCCTTCCAGTGTAGCGCTGTGTAAAGTAAACGCCCATGCTCCCAGGTGTCTGCCGTGGACGTGTGTGTGGGGGGTTGTGTCCTGTATAGCATGTACACTTTTTCTTTCAGATGCTGTTTTAAAAAGCGCTAAGCAAGAGGCGGATTTGATTTTTAGTCCAATTTTCAGAATGAGATAAACAACTTCTTCGCAGGATTATTATACGAGCGTTAGAGGTTGTTGAAGCGCTTTTGGTGGGAAAGACGAATTTTTGCCCTGAAATTGTTTTCCAACCGAATTTCGATCACAATAACGTGAAGAAAACTGTCTTCCACACACACACAAACACTTCCCCTGCCACTGAGAAAACGGAACTGTTTGCAGTGTTGTGCCAGCTAACGGCCCTAGTCCGCACAGGATGTTATATCTTCCCGAATTGCCTTTTTTCTGTTTGTTCGCCATCCAGCTTTGTAGGTGGACCAACAGTGTCTGGCCATTACTTAAACTCACGTTCCTATTAAATTTATGTAAATTAGATTGTAAATTTAGTAGAATCTTTTTTTTTCTACCACCGCCTCTTGCTCGCCCCACTTTTCTACCGTGGAACTCGCGAAAATCTCACAAAACTGAGCAGAAAGTCTGTGAAAGGCACTGGTGTAAGTATATACACCGGGCAGGTAAGCGAGAGCGCACCGTTGCATGTAATAGTGGCGCAATACCCTTAACGTGGTCCATTTCGTGGTTCCGCCAGGAGGAGATGAACAAAATTCAAGGAAAAGAAAACACTCTAAAAATGCAAAATAAAATCGCCAATGTGATAGGTTTTTGGGTGTTCATTTCCCTTCGGGGGATTTTTATCCCTCTAGCGTAACTTCCGGGGGCGACGTAGGGAGGTTAGGATGTGTAGAAAGAAATAACAAAATCCACCCAAAAACTTTCTTTTAATTTCTTGCGATATTGTTGCTTCCCTCTCTGGTGCTCTGTTTGCTCATTTCCCTGCTGTTGTATCGCTTGTGTGTTTTTCCTTCTTTCCCATCGGTTGGTTCAATTATGTGGATGCAATTGATTTCTTTTTTGCAGTTCTATTATTGTAGTGGCCACGATAAGGACCAGGTGTGTGCTGTTGGTTGGTTTCTCTTATAGCGATGAGGATCAGTCTTTTTTTCGCATCTAAGCACATTTATACACGATTCTTCCAAAAAAAAGGAATAGGTCGCGTGCTTAATCCTGTCCTTTCGCAGGAAAGTGTAAAAAAATGGATGCTTTTACCATCCTGTGATGCGATACCGTCCGTGAAGGTTGATAAGAGATTTAATTTGCTTTTCGCTTAGTGTCCGGATTTGGTTGGAGAATTTTCTTTTTCTTCCGCATCGTGTTTGTGTGTTTCTTGTGTATTCTTCGCTGGTACGAGGTACACATACCATACCGATGGTGCGTTCACTCGGTGACTTTTACATTGTCCTTCCGGTTTTTGGGGAAGACCGACGGACCCCGGTCTGCCGGATAGCAACGGATGGTCGCATTTCACGCGTCCTAGAACGCATTTGATTGGATTTTTTCGGGACACTTTTCCCCCGAAAAGCGTAGAAGAAGGAAAAAAAAGCGGATCCCCTTTCCGTGTGAGTGTGCATGTAACGCCAGGAGGGAACGTTTGTGTGTACGTAATTGGAGAATGATTGGATAAGCGTTAGTTCCTGGTAGTTACTGAAAGAGGAGCCCAAAGAAAGGTATTATGTAAGGGACGGACACAAAAAAAGAAGCAGCACCCAACGCACACTTGAGAAATGGTGAAGGTATTCAAGGTTCTTCGTTGTTGGATAAGCCACTGTGGGGTTGGTGGGCTCGGAAAATGGTGTGCAGAAGTTATTGTGGAACCAAATCCAACCTTCCAGACTCTCAGGGTCAACTGATAATGGAAATTTGCTGTTAGCATGGTCGGTTTTCTTTTTTGTTCCCGGTCACCTCCAAATGCAAATCTGATAAACTCATTTTTGATGAGCAAACAATGCTTAGGCGTGCGTTTTGGGTGTTTTGCATTTTAATGTGTTTTTCCTATTGGAAGGACCTATGTGATGTAATTTTGCAGCTAATGCGTTCAGTAATGTTATTATTTATGTGATATCTTGTTAATTCCTGCCCAGGTCAGCTCAGGGCTTGATAATCTTTGGCGGTAATACTAAAAGAAATTCGAGAGTTTTCAATTTTACTAATACTTTCACTTGTACTAATACTTTCATTCCAAAGTTATAAACATAAATAAGTAAGGTGCTTGTGGAATGTTATGCAAATATTTTTTTGATCTTAATATTAAGACTAGTACGACCGTCTTAGTTCGTTCTTCACATAAAAAAGTATTTCTTATATTAATTTTAATTTATTTGAATCATTTATTTTACTTAAAAATTGTTCCACATTATACTACTAATATTGTTTGCTTTATACAGTTTGTTTAATGTTTTTTAATCATTGTTTGTGTTGTTTAATGTTGCACAAATGGTTGTTTTTTTTCTGCATCGGACTGTTAACTTATTTTAACAATATCTTTAATTCTCAATGATTAAGTTATTTCGTTAAGTACATTATAAAGTAATTCTCAAAGTGTTGTTAGGTTCTTTGCACGATATAGCAGTTATCTTTAGATTGCTGTAATAAATTATTACAAATCTTAAGCGACCTTCAATAACTTATCAATTCTGCTCTAAATTATCAATTAAATATGCTTAACCTACAAATATTATACTGAGTTTATTGTTTTCAATTTTCTTGCTAGGTTATAATCGTAAGAGGCCAGGCAACGAGTTTTGCGATATTTACCGAAAACATTTCTTGGAAGATGTGCTTCCAACATTCTTTTTTTACATGCTGGTTTTGCCTCACCGTGAGATGTACCGTTTGTATCCAATCGCGGTTTGCGTGGGGGTTTTTAGTTTAATGTTTTTAATTTCTTTCTGATGCCGTCCGTGCAGTTTAATTTTCGACCAAGTTGATAACAAGATGCAAGTACCGAAAAATTACTTTCGCTTGCCAAAATTTCCTTCGTCTATCTGCGTTGCTTCCGTTCAGCTGCAGTTGGAAAAACAAACCTGCCACTGTGAGAGAGGTATGCCGTTGGAGGTAGGCACCACTATGTACACGCAAAAACTATTTTAATTAGTTTCGCTAGGCGGGTTTGTGTTTGTTTGTATTTCAGCCAGAGTAAGACACCGTTGGTAGAACATTTCTTCGGGAATCCTTTACGCTGTAGAGTGGAAGCTTTAGGTCATGCATAGAATGTTATTGCCAAGATCTAAGCGAAAGCAGTGGGCGACCAAGCGTCTTCGATAGAAATGCTTGAAACTGAAACCATTAGCCACTCTGGAGTGGTTCCTTTCAGAAGGAAATTGAACCAAACAACGATCGAGCCGGCATCTCCGTTTTTATTAGATCTCTCGAGGTTGATAGTATTTTTTCCTTGCAGGTGCAGTGCTGAGGATATCACTACTGGGCAAACCTTGCCTTGCAGTCTTATAGGCACAAGTGTCGGTGGAATACTTTTCACCGTACTTCGTAGTCTAACGGTCGGGTCCTGCCTTTCTTTTACCTCTTCCGAATGACTTTACTATCCCATGCAAATGAACCTTTAATTTGTCCTGAGTGGTTTGAAATTTTAATTTGTCTCCACTGTTGACGTGGTAGTCTTGTTTGGTAGTCGTTTGTCGTTTCACTTCAATTTCATGTTGCTGTTGATTTTTGTTGTGTTTACTTGCGTTGGATCTACGCTTTCTTCCGGTTGTTTTTTGCATTTCCCTACCCTTGGACATAAAATTCTTCATTTCATCAACAATCTACTTTGGCTGAAGTGTAAACCCTTGAATAAGAAGGTTCAGAGCTAAGTACATCAAACCTTCTCGTGGTGGTTTTTTAGAGTCTATATCGTGGAATAACTTGAAGTATCTGTCCAAAATACCGATGATTTATTTACATAAGAGATAATTAGTTTTCCCATTTAATTTTTTCCCCTAACTAATTTTTCTTATAGTTTAACTAATGATGGTCAAATATAAATTGGTTACAATGCTTTGTCTGTCTATGCTATAACCTGTCAGAATGTTCAAATGTTTCGGATAATTGTGGTATATCCTCATCGTAATCGATCATATAGACGGAAGATGGAATGGGTTTTGCGGTTGACATAGTAGCGATGATTGGTAGTTGCCATATTGACTCTCAGCTTCAAACTCCAGCTCGAGGGATGGCAACTATCATTCCTGCGGCTCTGAGCACACTATCACGGTTGCTTTC
This sequence comes from Anopheles minimus, assembly GCA_000349025.1. Classification (NCBI taxonomy): domain Eukaryota; kingdom Metazoa; phylum Arthropoda; class Insecta; order Diptera; family Culicidae; genus Anopheles; species Anopheles minimus. The sequence continues at coordinate 3,680,405 of KB664165.1, forward strand.
AATGTGGCAGACACCTCGGAATCGTTGGATTCATTTCTTGCATCTGTTCAACGAGGAAGTCACCGCATATAAAGTGCCTGTGTGCGACAGCTGGAATTGGCTATATTGATATTGATGCCATTTTACGATCACAACTTCATTGAATGTTGAATCAAATCACATTGTGTGGTAAGGTAAGGTAACTACGGGATGAACGAAAAGAGAGAGTGAAAAACACTACCGTTTTGGGATGGAAATTTCATTTTTCAATTTTCCACCGTTCCCAAACACCTACTGTGTATGAGCAGCGCATACGTCTCAAGAGAAAAAGGAAAGAAAAGAAAAACGTTGCCAATGGGTATGTTCAAGGGCGGTAGCCTGATGGAAAGTTTTGTCTTGGCGTGAATTGATTCATATTCAATTGTGAATATCCCCGCATTCCACTCAGATGTGTAGTGTTGCTCTTCTTCATCAGGATTTACTCGGTTTGACTTCGGTTTGATGGTGGCGTACCTAAGTCGTGCTCTTCACCACCAGAAGAAAATGCATTTCGTTCTACAGGGTGGTATATTTGTTTCGGTGGAACTTGAAAAAATAAGACTCAAACCACAGTGTGGGAAACTGCATGTGCCACTATTGGGATGGTAAATCAATGATAAAGTTGACGACTACGACGACACATCCCATGGAATGTGAGTGATGATAGTTCCAATTGGGAGTTATGCACTTTCTAACATATCATCAAAGATTTTTCTGTTCCCTTTCGTTGTCAAGAAAATCACCACTTACCATGCTAACTTGAAACGATAATAAAGTGCATCAATATGAAATTTAAATGACACCAATGTTGAATTTCTTTTGGAATATATATGCATTAATTGGGTTCTCTTAATTCAACCCTTCTAATCAACACATTGTCTGCTTTCTTTACAGGTAAGCGGATTTGCTTTACTACCAAAACATCTAGTTTTAAGGAAGTTGTGAGTATATTTTCTATCAGAGCTGATCATGTCACAAGTATTATAGAGGCCTGTATCTGACATCGATGGCTGTGCTATTTTACAAAACTGTCTGTCTAATTTTTGTGTAAGTATCAACGTAAAAAATGTTCCATGATGTCATGACAGGGCAAATTACATTCACAAGAAAAAAATCTCCAATCGTATTGGACTAGATATCAGCAAGCATTTAAATCATCCGAATTTGGATCTAATGAATAATTGATGAAAATAGTTAATTCCTACTGCTCTCTTAACAACACAGTCGATCTCGCTAATATATATATAAATAATCACTAACTATTCTTGCGTAGCACATATCAGGACAGAACAAAACGTCGCTTCAGGCTCATAATTTATTGTCTTGTTTCTGTTTTCTGCGAATTTTTGTTTTATTCTTTTGTTTCGTTTCGCATAAAGTTATGTCAAAGTCATGTAAGGCCAACATAGATTTATAGAGACTTATATAAATAAAAATACATACTTATTTGTTTGGTAGTTTTCATATCAAATTTTTCAATTATAATCCTTTTATTCGTACAATAGTTACTTAAAAATGTAATATTAAAATTATTCATTAATTTTTAAAAAGATCAATATTTATTGATATACTGTATTTTTTTTTATTAATATCAATCAACAATGTTTATTTTAATCTTGAAAATAAATCAAACTTAACACGTGTAGAATAATTGTTTTGGTATTTACAAAACTAGGTTTCCGTTGAATTTGAAACGTTAACGTTACAGCTAATTTTCTTGCCGTTTTTCCCCACCGTAGTTGAGAAGAAGTATTCGAGCAGTTTCATTTTCTCCTTCACAATAGCTAGACGCGGTCATTACTTGAATATTCTGCAGGGGTAACAACAGTGAATTACCTTTTGCCGGGAACGTTTTTGTCTTAAAAAGCAAATATTTCACAACGTTTGTTCCAAACATTTATTTTCATATGATATTTTTCGATATCGTATTCGTGGTGTTGTTAATTTTTTGCTCGATACCTGTTTTATATAGAACGAAAGAATGAACGGATGAATGTTTTCCCAAACAAACAGATGTTAATCGCGTAGTGAGTTTGAGCCGCATGTGATGCGTGAGAGGTGATCAATGAGAAAAACAGAACAACCGGTGAGAAGCGTCAGATGGATTCATTCACTGGAAGCATTCATTCCATCTTCGCTTCCATTCACTCGTACGTTCATTTTCATTCATTCGTTGAGCCGACTCGATAGCGTACGGTTGTGTTTTTGACGGTTCGGGGCCTTTCGTCGTCCACGGGTTACGACGACGGATGTTTTCGTTGTTCGTCCGAAGCGTGTGTTTTTCCTCAGTGTTTTCCCGAAGTTTTTCCCCGTAGCGGTAGGTTCGACGTTTCCTACGGGTTGTACCGTGGGCCAGTGGTTTACCGTAAACGCATCCCGGACGGTGGGTTTTGGTCGGTCGGCCGGTTCCAATGGTTGTGTTGTTGTGACGTGTGCGCAAGTTTATTTTTGCTTGCTTCCGGGCGGCACATTTGTGGGTAGAAAAATGTGCACCTTTCCAGCGTGCATTCGAAGGTGAAAATTGAAGGAAGGCAAATATATGCCGTGGAAAGGTATCTGAAAAGTGTGACGCAGGGAAAGAGATCTGTTGTTCTTTATTATTGTGCTTCATTAATGCGAATTCGTGATACATGCGTGTGTATTTGTGTGTGTGTGTGTCTTTAAGAAGAGGCAAAGCAAATGTGTGTGTGTGTACGTGTCTGGTGTACAACAGAAGCAACAATCTTTCTAATGAAGATATGTTTTATGAAGGGCCAAAATTGAAGTCGTATCCATTCAACATCAACAATCTCAAAAGTGTTCTAGAAATGCATTGTCGGTTGAGAAGCAAAAGACGCTCACCGGTCAGTATGGTTTATTTCTTAACCCTTTCCTCCGTGGGTGGCTTGACTAAATCCGTACATGTTCCCATTTCGGTCTTTCCACTATCTTATTGTTCTGTTCGTTGGTGTAACCGAAGCGAGCGGTTCGACAATCGGAAATCTTCTCCATGTACAGTCTCTAGCTCCCAACATCCGGAGGTAAATGGCCTTTTTTCGAGTAACGAAACCACCTCAGCTTCCGGAAAAGCGCGATAAGGCACACACATAGATCGTGAGTGTGTGTACGGCAAGTGAAACAAAAGGGCAACGTTGCATTCTTTGATAAAAAATGCATTTTTGGACAGGCTCTCCCCATACAATGGTTTTGTATACCAACGATCCGTTCCGTGCCCTAATGTGGAATTTTGTGTATATGTGTGTGTGTGTTTATTTTTTGTGAAAGAGAAAAGTTGAAAAATATTTCATAATTTCTTAGCAAGCTTCCCGTATGCAACATTCCTAGCAAAACGAATTTTGTTGCTTTAAATAAAATCACTTTTTGCCTGTACAATGCCAAACGATCACCCCGTGGTTAAGATCACAGCTTCTAACGCACACACTCACCTACCGATGCAAGTGGATACAAATTTGTGTACGTGTGTGCGAACTCTGCGTGTGATGTGGAAGAAAGATAAACAAAAACTAGTTTTCTCATGGCATAGTGTGTTTTTTTTTCTACATGCAGCATTAATGTTGCGCTGTCTGTTGTTTGCTTGCAGTGTGAGCGAGATAGCAGGCCGGCAATTTGCTTTCGTGTGCGTTTGTTGACAGGGGTAACAGAGTCAATGTAATATTGAAACATTGTACAGAAAGGTTTAGTTTTCTATCTGTTAATTTTTAAAACACTGTTTATAAAATATTTTATAAGATCGATGTTTTGGGCTTGGTAAACAATTTTTTTCAGTATTTAACATCATCCACTTTGTATGTTTAGTGTACCACCACTGCAGGCAGTTGTAAACCCCAAGGGAATGGTTGGTGTGGTGTGCGTGCACGTGCCGCATGTGTGTAGAAAGAATGTGTGAATGCACCTTACGCACACATGCATCTTTGTTGAGTGGTACATGAAACGAGTAGCGGGCTATTCCACTCACACACGAAACCAAACGTTACTCTGCGCGTTGGCAAGGGAACCAGGTTGATTTATGAACATTCGTTCTTTCCATAGAGGATCGATCGTGGCAAGGAAAATGTTTTGAACCTTTTACAAAAGCGCTAAACCATGCATTGCCATTTTGCTTAAGCTTTAATACATATTTACGATAAGAAGAACAAGAAATCATAATAAAGCTAGACAGTGGCATAGAGAAAAAACACTCTTTCATCAAATTCTAAAAATAAAATATAACTATATTTCATATGACTCAGTTCCAAAAAAAGAAAAACAATAGCATAAACGTCAAACGCCATTTTATGGTTGGTTGTGTGTTCACAGATGGGGTTTTTATTCGATCGTCTCATACCCTTTAGTATTGGAATGACAGACGGTAGAACATAAAAATGGGCAAATGTTGCTAAATATATGCTGACGATGTCTTGAAGATGTAGTTCAATTTTTGGTAGAATGAGTTTCAACATTCCAATTTTTACGATTTTTCAACACCGAGAAAATCTATCTTCTCGAGGAAATGTATATGTGTTGGTCGTGTAACTCGACGTCCAAATTTGACCACGTGGAGGAAGACAATAACCTTTGCATTCTTTTTACTGCTTTAATTTCTTTTAACCACACAAACCGAAAGATGAAACAATCGGAATTGGGAATACGAATTTTAAACAGTGTGGATCGCGTTCGCGTGAGTCGAAATGATCACCGAAGATCGCGAAGCAACATTGAACCGCCCGCTACACATTCACAAACGCTAACCGTGAACCGGTTTCTTTACTGCAATGTGAGGGGACGAAGAAGTATGTTGCAATCGGGGGGAAGCAACCGTTCGCGTGCAGACAGATGAAACAGTATAAAACAAAAGGTCCGAGCTCGTTTGAGTCCCGAGCGGTGGCGGCACAGTAATGTGGAATTAAAGCGGCAGATTAAGATGCGAATCGGGCGGGAACAAACGAGAAACATGCACGAGAAACGAGAAATAACTTAATTTCTCTCAGCGTCAAAACTAGAGCCTGTTCCGGTCAGCGTAAGACAAAAAGGAACGGAGATATAGGTATATAAAAACAAAATAACCTCTGGGAAAGGTGTTGAATTTGGGATCAACATCCCGGGCAGGTAGAAAGAATTGTGGATGATGATGTGTCGTTAATGTAGCAGATAACAAGGACATCTGGTGGTCGGAATTTTGGTCGTAAAACGGGCGATTAGATAAATGGATTATAAACTGCCGAAGGCCAAAGAGATGTATTTGTTTTGTTGCGTGTGCGAATGTTGGACAGGTTTATCATGGATGTTTTGTTTTAATAGCTTAATTCTGGTCTAGTAATACCAAAGGAAATCTGGTCAAGTAATACCGAAAAAACTCTTAAATTGCATCCTCTGCATTGCATTCCAATTTTGGACAGCTTATAAAGCTTTACCAACCTGGCTGTCTGGTCTCATTCTCGTGACATGACCTACGTTTCCCGGAAACTGGCGAGTCCTATAGAAATCCAAACCCCGCGCAGAGCCACACAGAAAAAACTCCAAAATGCTTTTTTGTTATTTTTGGACAATAGCCTTGTACATGACTTCTAGGAATATATAAACTTCACATAATCCCAGACTTCAAAATTTTTCCTTCAGACTGTAGAAATTCTGAAGATATTGAACAATTGTATAGTTTGTTATGATAATTCACCAAAGCTCCCAAATCTGGACACTCCATAAAGTTATTTTACTAATTCTCTATTCTTGTGGACACTCCATCGAACAGCTCCGTGGAAACAAATTGCAAGTTTATTTTTTTAAAAGGAGTTGTAAATAGCAACTCAAACGAAATGCGTTAAAAGACTTTAAATTCTAAACCTTTTGCATGCCAATGCATGTACACGTTTGCCGTTTCTTGTTATCTTTAGCGACAAAGAGAGACCGCCAGAAAAAGGACGACTTTGGATGCTTAATTTAAAGACTGGAAGTTGGCCGCTACGTTCAAAGACAACCAACCGCACAGGCGTAATAAATCTTAATTATGCCTATGTATCTTCACTCTCCGTCTACACTCGACATCTTCAACGATTTCTTACACGGAAGTTCTTTTTTTCAATGCGTGAAAGAACTGCGTGGACAATCAATGTCTTTATTCGTCCGATCAGTTGTGTGGTGGTCCATCTCTTGGGAAAGCCGACTGCTTTCTGCGGCTTTTTGCTGTCGCCTTTTTGGATATCCGCAGATAGATCTGGGGCAAGATAATCGCTTCGTCAAAGCATATTATCCTTACAAATAGAATAAGCATTTACCGCCAGGAAGATAAAGGTCCTAGAATTTCAACTCCAGAAGCCGATTCCGAGGCAGCCGATAACTGGAGACGATGAGGAGATGTTGTGCGAGTAATTTTTATTCATTAAAACTCCTTCGCGTTTTTCTGTTAGTTTGTCGTTTGTGATGAATCGATTCTGGTACTATGGCTTAAAGAACGTAACCGGCCAGGCTACGGCGTCCTGAAGAGTAAAGGAAAAATCAAAAAGCAATGATAGACCGGGCAGAGTAACAAACGAGCGATAATTAAAGAATACACATACACAAACAGGCACACGAACAGGGAACGAGCGAAAAAGAAGCCGCAGCTAAAAACAAAGAGAAATGTCCCTTGGCCATCATCTTCGTATTATACTGTGCTGTTCCCGGTTTTGCAGCGTACGATATGGGATCCACTTTTTGCCTTTCGCCGTTGATGGGTTGTCCTCGTTCCTGGCGAGTCCATTCGTGGAACTATCCCAACCGTGGTACGGGAAGGACATCGCCAGTCAGATGTATGAGCGTGGAGCCCAGGGTCGTTGTCAGGCGGTTTTATTTTTTGTTGCTTTCTGCGTTGTTTGTTGTTTCCTGTGGTCCAAGTCCTTTTTCTGTTCTTCGTTTGGAACGATCGCCGAAGAAGGCGGGCCGCGTTTGTGTCGCCGAAGGATCGAAATAAATGAACCGACGGAGGATGTGTTTTGCCGTTTTCAAGTGTGCCGTCAGCATCCTTTTTTTCATTTCACAGCCGTGTATCAATAACAGCACCAGAATCAGCAGCTTGTCCGCCGTTTTACCGGAAGGTTTTTCGATGAAATTTTCTCCATCCCGAGGTTGGTGATGACCGTTTTTCGCTAGCAGAATGCTGTCCCTCGGTAACAGCGAAACTAACAAGGATCGGGCACACGGGATGGACAAACTGAGTGCTAATTGAGTCCTTTTGAGGTACTTTTTCCTTGCCCATCACTCCATTTTAACTCGCTCTGTGCGTTTCCTCCTGTGTTCAGTGTCCTCCGTGACTCTACGGGTACAGATTTTGAATGGTTTGTTTGAATTGTCCACTGGGGCCGGGGATGTACGAGGATGTGTACGAGGATGGAAAGATTAAAATAAGGGCAAAAAACCCACCCTGCAAAACATGTTGAGTTGGAGCTTTCCTATTTTTTTGGTGGAGCTCTGGAGGAGCTGAAACGAGAATGGATCCGACTACCCTAGAATTGGTATCTTTCCTCCGGTTTTGGATTGAAGTTGAGCGAGAGTTTCTACCGTCGAAATAGAAGTAAACGCTTAACCGACGAGCGGGGTATGTTTTCTTGCGGTAGCAAAACCCTCTTCTACGCTGAAGCTATTTTTTTTTTTTGGGGAGAATTAATTTGAAGGACAACACAGGCACGGGAAACCCAGTTTGTTGTCTGCCAAAGGATGCTTCCCCCACTTGACAAAGATGACGATTATGGAACCTTTCTTGGAGCTCGTTTTCTGCGCCACTAGGTTCGGTACGTTGAACACTTTCCAGATGGCGCACAGCACTTCGGCGAACCCTGGCGAAGAGAAATATGGACGGCCTAAAGTGGAAAACAAAGTCGGTTGTGTTGTGCATTGACATCAAAGTTTTCACCAAGGAGACCAAGGCTGCCGAGAGCCGCCAAGGGTGAATGTTTTTTGGGGCAAACTTTAATTAAAAACCCCAGCGCGAAGTTGTTGATTTAAAGTGGCATCTCTCCAAGGCATCACCCGGTGGAAATTGGTTCACTCCAGAAGCGCCTGTCGGAGAGGAAATATTGCTGTGCGCTACATCTCCCATCTGGTCTGATGCTGTGTGTATGCGTGAGTTGGGGGCGATATTTAACAAGACTTGTTGACAATGGTACGTTCTCCTTGGCACGTCATTCAGAGCACATGTTTTGTTGAACTGTTAGCTAGGCGTGTGGTAAAATATGTCATTACATATTTAATGCCTTTGATACATTGAGATAGAGAGCGCAAGCTAATACTAATAGTAGTGAAAATGTGTGACAGTTTATGTTGATAAACTTATGTTGCAAAAGTTCGGTATAATTATGGGTACCAATTAACACATACATGTTTGAGTTGGTGATTTATGATTATTATTTATAAAGGCATGCCGGCAAAGCATGTAGTTAAGTAGCCCTGGCTAATTCTGGGGTTTTTTTAATGGTTCAGTAGTACAGATATTTACGTTTGAGAGATCTTGAATTCTATCTGATCCGTTCCCCCGATTCTCAATAATAGAGTCAAGGAATGTTACAAAATGCTTAAGGTTGGATTTAGAAGTCAGTTCTTACCGCGGGGGACTGGATAAGATGACATCCTTAATAAATCATTTCCATTACTTTAACGACACCTGCCGAAAGAGCACTCAGCAATTATTCATATTTGAAATCCTCCTATACTCCCACTTGTCCATGAGATGTGGTAAAACTTGTCACGCCTTCCTACCCATCATTAGGCAATCACAGGCTCAGACAGAAAAGTTCGTTGGCTCACCAACTCCACAAACATGCCACCAGATGAAAGTAATGCTTGCGGGTACACATTCCTTTCCAGTCAGCCAAATTTGGGTACCAACACTGCGTAGTTGCCGGTAATACGGACTGTGCTGCAAATCGATCGATATTTGGTTGAAAATTCCTTCGCATACCGCGAACCGTTTTAAGACAAACTTTAGCGCTCAGTGTTGGATTTCCTCTTCTTCTTCTTGGGAAAGGCTTTTTTTCTCATTCGGTGGTCTAACGACCTCCATTTGGGTGCACGCGTGGGTCGAGACACTGCTGAATGTGAAAAACCCGTTTTCCTTCAGTACTTGGGCTGGGGCTTGAAATAATACGGACAAAACTGTCGATTTACGGTCTGCATCTCAGTGCAGGAATAGAAGAACAGCGAAACAGCAAAAGATACAGTCTCGGGACGTTCAGCTGCAATGCAAAGGACATTGATGTTGCATTCGGGAAAGGTACAGCTATCAAGTCCCGATTTGGTAGACGGAATTAATCTGAAACATACACCGATTGGTTCGGTTTTCATACGGCTACAGGAACGTTTTGGAAGCAACGAGGGGAACATTCCCCTGGAGAGTTTGCTTATAGGAGCGGGTCACAACATTGTAGCCCATGAATGATTCCAGGTTGCAGGTTTGACTATTTCGTAATTAAATCGATACAAAGTCTTCCCGTGTTAGCTACACTGTTCGGTCAACCATGGCCGAGCGTAGTTACATGTTCCAGAAACATTCGAACACACAGCCGCCATGCTGTCGACCTACGGTGACTCCAAATGCCTTGGACTTTTGTGTCAGTTTCGGTTTGTATGGATACAAATACACACACACACACAGACCGGGTTCATTTCCATGACGGGAACCGGTTTCTTGGTCGTATCGGTCTCGCAGTCCCCGTTCGCAAGTCGCGCTTTGTACGTGTGCCGTTGTCTTCGAGAGTTGAGCAGACTTTTGAACTCAAACACCCCCCGAGACGGTTGAATCAGCATCGATTCAGCAGAGTTCGGTTGAGAAGTATGTTGCTGTTTCTTCATTTCTAGTGGGTTCATTTCATGGCATATGGCAGCCAATAGTATAGTGGTAGTGATTGTTGAAGTTACACGACACAGATCTCCACAGTTGCCAATGTACTGCTGATGCTGTTGCGAAAGAGATATTCTAGTTATTAGGATTCCAAGACCCTCATTTTAGACACAGACAAAAGCAAGATACTTCTTTAATGCTGGGAATTCTTCCACTCTTCAGGGGCGCTATTCGTGGTTTCGCAAATGGTGACACTAGTGGCAGAATTGATTTCTATCTGAGCTAAGCTCCAGCCACTCTATTCGGGATGCAGACGAGTTGTTACATCATTAAGCCTTTTTCAAAATAATCAAATGTTTGGATAAACTTGAAGGTTTTTTTAGGCTCATGTTTAACGTAAAAAAGGTCCACAAGTATTACACTGATTGCTAAGACCAAAGAATTCTAAGTATACTTTTTAGTATTCTTTCATAGGGTAGTGTTTCAATATGATTTGAATTACCATTATTCTGTTATTGGGATGGAACTGGAAATGAGATACTGTTCCCAGAAAGCAATATTTTCTCCGAAGTGTATTTACATTACTGCAATGGTTAGTTTGGGTAGGAAGCATCTTTTAATTATAGGCATTTCTTGAAGTGCCTATAAGATAATTCTGTTTTGTTGAAAAAGCATTCAATTATTGCATTCAATCTAAGTAAATTCTCGCTTCTGCCGCGAAGGGTATGAAACTCTTAACTACGGGCTATCAATGAAAGATAGCGTTCCAATAAATGCACTCACTTTTGATTGATTTTTGTTCAGTATTCACTTCGCCCACTGTTCAAATATTGAGCCTTTCATTAGTATCGCCGAGCCGGTGGAGTAAAATTCTAATAAGCATCTTGCCGTTTTATGTGTGCGTTTGCGTTTGATATGAAAATTCTACGAAACTGTCTCGGCGTACTATCCGATCAATCTTTCCATCACCGGGAGAAAGCCAAGGCATCGTGGGAGGTACTTGCAGTGTGGTGGTGAAATTGATGATTTTCTTCAGCACATTACTCCTATGAAATGGCATCGTTCCAATAAAACGAAACCTCCTCGACAGTGCTTCCTTCCATCAAAATCGGACGGGAACCATCGAAGCATCGGCCGCGCACGGTAAATAATAGCTGCAGTGCCAATCTGGTCGGGAAAAAAGGGAGGAATATTTTATGAAATGATTGCATTTGATTGCATCGCGAGCTATAAGACTGTTGGAGAGATGGGCGAGAAGGTAACACACGTGCAGATAGCGGAGAAATGATTGCAAACAAAACATCGACTAAGAATGAAATAATCCAGCTGAAATATGAACGAAGGGAAAGGGCTGTGTTTGCTCTCTTCGCACGACGCTGCACCATCGATCGACCTTTGCTGTGAAGTCGATTGTTTGGCTCGGTGTGCAATAAATCCCTCATCACCTGTCATACGCTCGTTATCATCATCGATCCCCTCACTGTTGCTGTCGATCGACGCATTCGGAGTACGCTCGAAAAAAGATGAAAGATGATAGCAAAGGGAAAAAGGCCCTTTCTATCGTTGTGTGGAAATGTACGGATTTTCAAACACTCCAAGGTTTTTTAGTATGCTATCAATTTTCATCTGCAATAACAATGGTTTTCCTTTCTTTTCCCACAGGATTTTTGAAATTTGTAGTGTCTGTTTTGCCAGCAGTAGCCATTTGCAGTTAAAAAAAGACATCAAAACTTGACAATAATGCCTGATGTTGCTGTTGTTTTTAAGAAATTTTCTGCAAAACAAAGCATGATAATAATTTAATCATCCCATACACCAATCAATACACATTACGATATAAATGTTTAATTTAAAAACGCGTGAAATGATTGCCTGCAAATAAGACTTATTTTACTGAAATAGGAAATTACTACTGCTTATTGCTGTATTAATTATTTACAGTGCGTAAATTCAACCCGTTCGCACATGTCATTTTTCCCATTCCGTTGTGATGTTCTTTAACCAATTTTCCTCAATTCCAGTTAGTTTCCGTTGGTGTGTGTAGTGTGTATTTTGCCTTACCTTTAAGGCAAATGGTTTCGATTCGATCGATGCAAAAGTAAATGAAATCATAATAATAATCACACGTCTCCCGCGTCGGTGCACTGTATCGTAGCACCCCGTGCAACGATCATTTATTTATTTTGTGTTAGAGAGTGAGTGCTTGTTCGGTTTGTGTTTGCCCGTTTGTGCAGTGATCCAGAGTTGTGCGTGTGTGCCAGAGCGCAAATATTGGCCGCGCACTGTTCGAATAATGATTATCATCGGCATATGCGTATGCTATCGGTGATGATCGTATGTTAATGTGGCGGTAGCAGTGTGCTGTTTGTGCAAATGAGCGATAATAAATTGAAAGCGCAAATAAAAGCCCAGCAGAGAGAGAAAAAAGCGAGCGAATAGCCAACCGTTTTATGTTTCTCCTGGTTTGGGAGATCCTGAAGGCCGGAAATCCCAACCCGCCAATACTGTATTAGGTTGCGCTTTCTGCAAAGAGGTGGGAAGTGTCTTTTTTTTTATTCGCCTGGTCTAGCTGGTTCGCAGAAGATGGCTCCAATGAGCGGAACTAGCGATGGATGGAGGCGTATGATCCTAACCGTAGCGTTCGTCCTGCTGCAGCTGCTCCGACCCAGTGCAGGTGATTACGAAAACACGTGGAATTTCTACTACGAGCAACCGTGCTGTGGCAGTGGACAGTCGAACGTCGGAGGGATCGGTTTTAATGGACAGCATCATCTGCGGCATCACAGAGGTAAGCATCCCTCCCAGGGGGAAAGAGCATATAGCGGAGTTTCGTAGCTCGGTAATCAATTCCTGAAGCAATTGTTTGATTCAATTCACAATTGCTTTAATTTATAGTTGTGGTTGGCTGAAGAACTTAAAAACAAAGGCGAACATAAAATCAGAACGCAAACGCTCCAAATCGAATTTATGTTTGTTTCATCTGCAACTCGATCGTAATGAAGATCATTAAAATATGCTTTCAGATTTCGTCAGAGGTTTAACTGAAGCACAGTCAGAAAAAAAACTTATTACCAAAATCATTGCTCATCAACGGTGTCGATTTGAGATCCTTTCGCAGCATTTATGTATGTGCTGCCTGCACTCTTGCTAGTGGCGAGGGTATTTAATGTTCGAAGCGATTTTATGACTCCCCGATCGTCTGACGATGGGGAGTGATTTTAATGTCGTTTTTTTTTGTTCTTTGTTCAGACCAACTGTGTGTTTATTCGCATCGCATCAACCAAACAGAGATGATAAATCTTCTGGCCGAATGGCGATCGTTGGATGCTAATGATTTTTTCTTCACGATTCTACGTTTTTAATTGGCCGGCCAGTCAGCGTGCGTTCCTAGAGGGCAGGAGAGATTGTTGGGGAACGGGGGGATTGTTGGCCATAAAAAGAAACCCACTCACATCACGAATTGGCTTACCATAAAGCTTGAAGCGCTTTTCAACTGTTTAGTGTTTTATTTTTGGATGCTTAAGCGCACAGTGAACTGTTAGAATGAGTCGGTGACTATTTGGAGTTGATATCCGATTACGAATAATGTCAATTGAATTATTTCAGTTTTTTTTAAGAATATAACTTTACAAGCTAAATTGCACAAGAAAGAAAAATACCTTGGTAATAAAGAAAATGATTAGGTAAAATCGAATAAAGGACTCTACATTGCTAATGGTGCCGTGACCAGGATTCATACTTTTTCATCGATGCAATAGCTACCCATTTTCGACATGGATGAATGTAAATTAAATTTAGAGAAATATAACTTCGGAAAATAAATTCCGAAAGAAAAAACAAAAATTTTACTGTTTTAAGAATTCTTGAAATAAGAATTGATAAAAGGACTCTAAAATGTTGATGCCGTGACCAGGATTAATACTTTTTCATCAATTTAAAAGCTGCCCATTTACGTCATGTAGACATGACAGCATTTCTATCATAAGGAGCTATTTATTTGTAGAACAAATTTTAAGCAAATTAGTTCGAATCAATTTTCCTCAAGTGCTGCTTGTCCGTTGCGACCGTATGTCTAACTTTAGTGTGCCGTTCACACCACACAGATTCCTTTTTCTGACCCTCTGTTTGAGCAGCAGTTTTGGGCTTTCGAATGGCTTGAGTGATATCATAAATTGACCAAAATGTTCGTTGCAAAATTTGGCTCGTTTCAAAGCCAAAGGCAGGCCCCCCCTATTTGCTTGTTGCTTTCCAGCAAGTGGACCCAAGCGTAGTCCTGAGCGGAATTGGCAACAGTCATGCATACAGTCAGTGGTGGGCCCCCGGTGCTCTCGGGCACGCTATCGTACGATTTTTGGGCTACGTAACTTTTTTAGATTGGTTGTAAAATTAAAATTTACAACCGATCGTAAAAGCTGCACCGCTGTGTGCGCGCCGCCTTCCACACTGGTGCGCATTATTATCAACCCGACGCTGTTGTTTGAACGATCGATGGATGGATTCGGTGTTGTTTTCCCCGCGATGTGTTTTCCCAGATATGTTTTCCCGGCCGTATCGGGATGATAATCGTTCGGTTGTTGGAAGTATGAAGTAGATTAAGAATTTAGCATAAAGCCCACAAACGCACCGTTGCCTGCTGAAAGCGATTCATATTTAGTAATAAACAAGATGGATTTTTGGAGGAAAATTTCCTCCAATCGTTTCAGGGACGGTTTGGTTGACTTTCAAAGTGACCAATAAACATTAGCCTGATTAAGAACTAAAGCAGAGTTTCGCAAACCATTCAGCGTCATAAAAACAAAACCTTGCTCTAAAGCACTAACAAATAGCTTGCGATGTTCAATCAGCGATGAATTAATTTTAAACACACTGTGCCTATAGGCTTTTCTGTTCATCTGGCCTTCCAAACGACCATTTGATGATCGGATGTGTAGCACTAGCAGCAAGTGTGGAAATATTATGTTGCGGTTGAAATATGTGCCACACCCGCAAACGTAAGTGTGTCGATTTTATGGCAGCGCCAGCAAAAGCTTTCTGCGTTTTCTGTCGACGGCTGCAAATTTGTTTCGCTGCCCGATAGCAGCTCGGTATCTGTGCGCTGCTCCCGTGTGGATGGTTTGAATCGGCTGGGACACGGGTTGCGATACGGGAAAAGTGAATCAAATTTCAATTTAGAATCGATTTCTGACGCGTCAACTTCTTCGGGAGCCCCACGTGCGCGATGCTGTGAGTAGGTTTCAATCGATTTTGAAGGATATATTTCTAAAACCCATCCATCTGTTACCGATCGAACTCTGCTGGTTGTGCAAAAGTCACAGCTTAAAGCAGTTGGAAATCGAAATGAAATGTTGGAAAATGCAGAAGAGTTTTCAATTTTGCCAAGCAGAGATGTTCCAATATGCTGATTTTGGATCTGATTGCTAGTGGATGACTTAGAGTAGTGAGAAAAATGATTTAAAAATTATGTATTCATTTATATTATAATCTTTAGGACACTTATTTAAAGGAACATTGATATATGTTATAAACCTATATTTGATGTTATCAATTGAATGAGAGTAGCATATGTCCCTTCTTTTTCATTTCCTAGTGCAATAAAATATATAATGAGCAAATAGGTTGTCACTTCCTTTTGCTGGACCGTCCTGAGAGTAATCTTCTCGATGGCAGAAGGGCCACAGCGAATCGATTCGTTCCGACCTTCGACACCGTCTGGTGCGTTTGATTCGTCCACATAAAAAAAAATGTGTGGAAAGGATGTGTGCCGTACACGATTAGTTCCAACCACCGGCAAGAAGCAGCACGCAGCCATATTTACTCTGAACGGTTGGTCCTTTCGCAAACAAAACGAAAAGCCTTTTGGGGTGTGGCGGGTTGTGGGATTTTGGTGTACTGCTGAGCAAGGGAAAAGGCAAACAAATCGTTGCGTTCCGAGACCTTGACATCATGTTGAGGATTAGCAGTTTTGTTTAGATTTGAACAGTTTCTAGCTGGTATGATGATAATTTTCTATCAAGGAAATATATCCCTATCTCCATTCTCTATTCCACGCGTGTCCCTGGACGGTCGTAAAATATTGTCATTAGAACTTAATTTTTCCTGTCCGTGTTTGCGAATGGGTGAAAGTTTATTTCACAAAAATTATTTTCAGATCCAAGAGCGAAGGAAGGGACAACAGGATATTAGGGGTTGTCAACATCCCGTTGCTGCAGCTTGGCCGTTTGCAATGAGCTAGAAATGTGTGTCCCCTTGCTGGGAGTGTCAGCGTTGTGTTAAGGCACGTCTGTCCAACTGGTCTTTGCCCGGGGACACGTGTCGTAGAAATATATTGGATTGGTATTTTTCGGCTTTTGAGAAATTGTTGGAACACGGTGCTGGCTGTTGGTGCATTCGCCTGTTGCATTGACCAGTGTCGATATAGTTTTCTTTTTTATTACGTTTTTTTTATATTTCCATTGTAGATAGCAATTCTATGAAATAGTCACGTTTCTGGAACATTCCCTCCAGGAAAATCGGCATACTTTAATTTCCCAATCCCAATCGGCAATTCTGCTCGGCAAACAGACTTCACTTGTTGTTCGTTTTGTTAAGCGCGACTGTAAGCTGTGATTGTGATAATGAAGTTGTCCCAGGCTTAGGACGACTTAATGTCAGACTAGCGCAAACAGGACATTCCCTTCTTCGGATTGAGGCATTTTTTTTCTCTGGAGGCAACTCTGGAAAAACTGGAAGTGATCGGTGTGTGGTAGGGAAGTGCCTATTAAACATCGATTGTATCGTAAAAGGAAAAGACGTTCCCATTTGCGAGACACACACACACACGCACTTCGTCGTTATCTATGTAGTGCACAGTTCATACCAGAAATAAAGCCCACGCACAACACATAAAGCCTCCCGAGCGTCTTAACAGTGGATTTCGGTGGGCAATTGAGTCACATCGAGGATTATTGGTATTTGCCATCGTCGCTTACGGATGTTGCTTTCGGAGTAAAAGCGGCTCAGTCTGATTGTTCGCGACGGATATGTATACGATCGTTGCGTGCCGCTTTGCTATAAATAATATCGGCATAAGGCTCTGGGCTACAAAACGTCCAAGAAGGATCGGTACAAATTGCTGCTGGTCCCCTCATACGGCCGGGTGTGTGTGTGCCTGCAGACGATGGGATCCGTCGATGTCGTTTCGATATTATAATGAATCGAAACTTTACGAAATGATAGATGGAAGGTTTTTAGGATAGAAAATAATTAACCTCTTTTTTCTCCCATGCCTAACGAAGGCTTTTCTTTTCCTCTATGTTAGTTTTTATTCAGTCCGAATGAAAAAATTACAAAAAAAAACAACCGACGCCATAAATTATATCGGCAAAACTATAAATATACAATTGAGAGACGCCTTTTTGTTCATCGATGGCGTTAGCCAGTGTTACCACGGGAATGTATTAATTAGAGCGATACCATAATTTATCCCTTCGGGAGGCGAGCGAGGGCGTTGTGTAAAGTTCCACCGATAGACGATGGCTCGACGGTGACGCATAACCGTGCCATGTTGGTATTCATCGTGGTGATGATTTATTCGCTGTTCATCGTACGAGTGCGCTGCAAGAACGTTTTGTACGCAATGGGTGACAAGCGCGTTGGAAACGATAAGTGTTTCTAGCGTTGCGTGCTGTGTATGTAAAGGATCTTATCTTGAGATATTTCAACTCTTGCTTGTTAATTTACGATGTCTATCGGGTAGTAGCTGAAGTATTATGAAACATAAATATTGGTTTAAGCTTTTATTGCTTTTGTGATAGATTAGCGCTATCGTTGCTTTGCATTTTGTTGGCATTCAATTGCGAACTGATATATCCTGGATACATGTATTGATTTCGTTTATTTGGAAAATTATGTAAAGATTGAAACCTGTGTCGATGCCGGTATCGCATATGCCACCGGAGGACCGTGCTATGTAGAGTATCTCTTCTCTAAAATCCTCAAAGTTTATCTAGCTAGCTACGAAGTGTAAATTTCCACTAAACCATTTACCATCGTGAACAGCAACTAGCCCATTGTTTCCAAATGACATTCTGCTTGTTGGGAATGACTTTTTATTTTTGCACTTCAAAGTACTTTTCGCACGGTAGCTTCAACATTTTCCCGAACAGTTTTGTGCTGCAAGATAACTTTAAATTTCGTTTTATTAGAGAAGATCCATTTATATGTGCTCCATTTGCTTGTCTCTTGGAATTTTTTCTAACATGTGAAAAGAATCCTTGGGCATCTGTTTAAAATGTTTTTTTTTTATCTTACATTGTAATATCTTTATAACAATTCTTCAAGATGACAACAAACAGAATTGCTAATATTTTGATACTTTTTCTCATTTTTTTTTTATTTATTTCAACATTGATCAAAGGTGTACAACCTACTTCTTAGTTACGTATGTTTGGCATCTCTGATAGGAAGGCTACAATGCGTTGACGCGATGTAAATTAATTAACTTGACACCAAAGTGCCAAAGTACCAACGTGCCCGCACCCAACTGTGTACCACCACAAATGGTTTGTGGTGGGAGTCCTGCGTTCTTTAGCTTCAGCATTCCAATCGTGCCACCGTTAATACCCCTTTACTTTATCAGTTCAACAACATAAAAGTGGAGCACAAAACCACCCGGTCTGAAGCGGTAGTGCGTGTAGAAAAAAAGACGAAAAAAAATCAAACAAATAAAACTTATGAAAATTCCTCAAACGCTGACGCATACCAAAACATACGAACGCAAAAACGAGAAGGAACAATCGGATTAACTGGACTCGCGCCTGCACATCAGATTTATTTCACGCGCACACTAGCATTAACCCTTGCCTGCGAAGGAGGAGAATACCTAAACAGGGAAGGACATTATATTCCTTTGCTTCAAAAAGGGGAGAGGTCACACGCCTTCCCGTAGCGGGTGTATCGCGTCCGAGAAAGAGAGTACGGTGGGAGGGTAATCGGGATATAATGTTGGCACGATTTTGTTTTAAACTGCGCTCGTTTCTCAGACCGTGTCTACCGAACCGGGGACGCCGTGGGTTATCGGGTGATGAAATCGCCTCCCTGTTTTTGTAGGGTTTTTTTTTCTTCGTTGAAAGGATATGGTGGTCCCCTTTACATCCCTTTAATTCGTTCCTTGTTTTTTTGTTGTTGTCGGTTCAAAATTTTCTTCACTACAACAGCGTCACAGCACGCGAACGCAGATCTTCATCGGGTCTGTGCCGGGTGAACACTCGAAAGGACGCAAACAGTTTCCGTCACAGTTTGGTCGATTTGGGGCGAAATGTAATCCCACTAAAAGACTCGGTAGAGCCGGACTGTGAAAGAGGGGGAACCATTTTCTCCCGCACTTGGACTGTTTTCTGGTCCTGCAACCACGACGGTACACAGTAACGGCTTAACATACGTACGCATACACGCACACGATCGCTCATAAATTTACACCAACTTTCGTCAACTCTAATGAAGAACGAGAGTTCCATCTGTGTAGGTTCACGGTGGCAGGATACTGTCCCGTAGCTGTTCCTACGACTCCCCCGGTTTTCTGCCGGTGGAGCCGAGAACTGATCCCTTTATGATATGCGTGTGACATGAAATAAAAGTGCGAAAACGACAACTACCCGTCCGGCCGTCTTTCTCACCTTCTGAAAACCCAGGAAAAAAAAAATCGAAGGACGTCTCGGAAAACTCCCTGCACGTGGCAAGAGGACGATCGAAGGAGAGAGAACAACGAGAAAGAAAAGGAGTAAAATCATATTAAGACGGATTTATGTTTTATGTGATTTCATCTTTCGGTCGTAGGCATTTTTGCGTCTTTTCGTCCAAAACGTCGTCCCATGGGAGTTTTTGGGCGTTTTGGAGACGGGAGAGCGTTGAGCAACGAGGAGTCCACAGGTCGCTAGGAATACGACGGTGTGACTTTGTTCCTTTCGCAGTGTTACCATGCTTTTGACACCTTCAAGAGAAGAAGGCGATATGTTGCATGGCAAAATGCCTTGCCTATAGCCGAAAGGAACGCCTGCGAACGCCTTGGATCCAGAAATTGGCAGAACCCATTACGAGAGGTGAAGCGTGCGCGCGAAATTACCATTTTGATTTGATTACTTTATTTCTCTTCTGGTGCTTTTGCTCCGGTGCGATGTGATGATGATTTCCAAAGGGTCGCTCGAGTAGATATTCATTCCTTCTTTGCAGTGACGCTTTTCTTGTGTGTGAGCGTATATTTGTTTATTTCTTTAAAAAAGGCTTTATAGAAGGTCACCAAATTAGTTGGCGTGGGTTTGTTTTGTTTTATTTTGTGGAGATTGTTGGAAAAAGATTAATTACAATGTTTACTTTATCCGGTTTTGAAAGGACTCGTTATTATTGAAGGTTTTTCCAATTTTATAGAAAACTCTTAGCAAGTTTGATAAGTTTGAATACTGTTGTGAATTACGTACTGTTATAAATGGAGAAAAGCTTCAGCAAAACTGAATGCTTTGTTTTGGTAAATAAATTATATTTATTTAGTTATTCACATCAAATTATTTATATCTATTTATATCTCTATGGAGTTCATCGTAATGTTACTTCATAATCACAAGGTTTTATTAGCCTTATCACAGCGAAGCAGTTATTAAGCTTCATAAAATTGGGAACCGTGGATTAAACCATCAATAAAATGTTCTTCCATAACCGTGTTGACATGTTTAAGATTTTACGTTGTCGCTAGTCGTTTCTGACTCGGCAATCATATACAACAATCATCAGACCAAGCTACTTCATACGTACAATCCCCATTCAAAAAAAGGATACTACATGGACTGGAAGCATGTTCCAAACACACGGAAAAAAGTCAGAAAATGGACGAGTGTACGCCGGTAGCGCAAGGTAAATGGAAATTTATTAACCCCGGTGAAAGTTCGCTGCTCGGTGTATCCCCAACACAGTACAACACCGTCGGCATGCCGCCAAGTAGTGGTGTATGAGTATGTGCGGAAGAAAAAACCGAAAGTAGTAAGATTTTCGTTTTATTTTTCCCACCACACCCGAAAGCGAAATGCTCTCTCCGGTTTCGGGAAGACGCATGTTCTGTGTGTTGTGTCGCTTCATGCTTTTTTCCACGACAAGCCGTCGGCATTTTGGGTATTGCTTCTTCCGTCCGTACGCGGCGCTGCATGCGTTTCGTTTGCCGCGTGCTCCCGCTCGTACGATGCCAATAAATTTTAATAACAAGAAATGATTTTATTAAAATAAATGTAAATTTAGACATAAATATTGCTTGTACTCTCGCTCTCGGTGTGGCTTTTTTATTTTGTTCTCCATTTTACTGCTCCATTCGAAAAGGCTACCACGCCACGTTTCCAAGACACGAAGAGGCGTTGAAGTAAAAATAGCGTCACAAGAGATTTAGCGAACGTACGGTAAAACCCGACGGGAAAATTATTCCAACGCACAAATACTGCCTGACGACACGCGAAAGATATGTTTGGCGCTTTGCTACGGGCGTGTTTTTTCGGTTTTTCGGGTTTTATTCAAGCTACCGATAGTGGTTAGCATACGGGGTAGGTATTAATGGTTGTACGCACTCGAAAAAAATAGGCGTATAGGAGAAAAGGTTATATCAGCCATTCGGGCAAACCAGGATTACCGGTGTACGAACGCGGGTTCGCTTATAACCACCGCAAATATCACCATTTGGAGAGGCAAACAAAACTGCTCCTGAAGAAAAAGCTCTACAAGAAACAGAATTGCGGGTTTTCATTTCCCTACCTTGTGTATATCCCCAATGCACAACTGCACGCGCTCTTCGTTACGAATCAATTCATGTGCATCTTTGCTAGCATGTTTATCTTGCTGTGGTACGCTATAAGCGAATTTCGGTTTCTATAAGTTGCCAAGGAAGATGCGCTCGGAGTGCTACATCCCAAGCCATTTCTACAAAGTCACAACATGCAACCATCATGGAAGATTTGCACCAGAAGTTGCGCACACCGGAAACATAGACAGCAAAACGGAGAAACCAAGCCGTGTAATGCGCTTCTAGTCTTTTTATTTCCTCAAGAACGCTTAATGCTACTGCCACTGCACTGAAAAGCGATTTTATATGCAGTTTGCCGTCGGTATGGAGAACAGCCCACAGTACAGGATGGATAAATATTTGCGCATTCTGCAGAGCTCCACAATACAACGACATTATTGCAGTTTCGGTTTTGGTTATTAATACAGTCGCAGCCATTTTGAAAGTCAGTGAGATGTATTACTTACAGCAATTATATCAAAAACGCCTAAATATGAACAAACCGTTCCCAATCCTCAAGCGAAACGAATGATGGAATGAAAACACACCAAGAAATTAAATGCCCAACTCCAACTTCTCTCCAACACCTGTCACCGACATCGACTTCTCAATCATATTTTTAGGGTTTTCCTCTTTTTCCATATCTGTTTACGGTCGCCGGGTCGCGTTTTTTCGTTTGATCGAATGTGAACTGCTTATCCATAATTTGTGTCGACTTGAGACAAGCGTTCCGACGCTTAGATCCCAAACCTATGGCAGCAGCAGTATGATGGCGGCTTCGGATGTTGAGCGTGGTCCGTATATTCTTGGATTTGTTGTTAGCTTTTTTTTTCCCTGCTTCTCATTTCTGTATTGTTGGTTCTGTCTCCCATATGCTCGAGGCCACGAAGGAAGAAGGTAGATTACACGGAGGCAACACTCGTCTCGTGACCTGGCTGACATTTGCCGTCGGAGGTGGCCGAACCTCACCATTACCCGTGCAGTCGTAATGAAGTCATCAGGAATGGATACGGTTGGCTAACTTTTTGACGGCGCCTTTGGTGTGTTTTGTGACTGCGGGACTGCTTACATGTA
>KB664165.1:3723611-3778258 GCA_000349025.1 Anopheles minimus
GTGGGGTTTTCCTTATGTTTAAGTAATGTTGGAATTTGAATCAAATAAAAAATCCTAAATTTATTTTTCCTTCTACGCCAACACACGAGTGCGCTTCATTGTGTTGTATTTTTTTTTCTTTGATGTTTTTTTAATATATCTAAAACTTTGTCTGAATAGGGTATTGATGTACGAGGAGTGTAAAAAAACCTTCACCCGATTTTATTTATTTTTTTTTAAACTTATTTTACTACAAAATCTAGCATGAACTAATCCCTACAAGAAATTCCTTGGGGTGGAATAAAGTCCCATCTGAAGTCTGCTATTTGTCTTACCTTATATCGATAGCACACAGGGAGTGAGCCAAAAATTCATTCCAAACTATGAGCACGCGACACAACTGAAACTACTTCCTTAGGTGACGATGGACTTCCGAAAATAGGGTGCATATTGAGCAACTAGCGAAAGATGACATTCTTGAACGAAATGGTGGCAAACAACATGCCACCGTCATACGTCACAGCACTGTATTTGGCTATTGGTAACAGGTTCCTTCTGTTCCACCCTTCGGAAGCAGCGGAATAGCAGCTGCATAAATTAAGCGCCAAGCGCAGTCAAACTTAATAAAGTAAAAATAGCGCATAAATTTCGATTATATCATAAAAATGGCCCTATAGTGCTGGTCATGCGTAAGAGTTACCTCCACTCTGTACGTGGCCATTCCCACACCCCACCGGGGAAGTAGTTAATATCCTTCTTCCAAAACCTCCCCAGGATGTGGGAGTGTGATGGAATCAGCGTGGTCAGTAAAAGCGGCAAAAGTCGATGGTTTTGATAGCGCTCTTACTGCTTTGCTTCTATTTATGGTTGTATTTGGATTAGAAACATATTTCCCTTCCGTGGAAAGAGTGAAGGGTAAACAGTATTGCCTAGGGGTGCATGGGAAATGCGGGAGAGATATAAAAACTAAGGGAGCTAAACTATTCACCCGAAATGAAGGGACGCACATATTATAAGGCAGAGTCGGGTGCAATAGAATTCTGATTGTGAAGAAGAGAAAAAAAAACTGCACGAAGACGGCTAGTGAGACATATTTTCGATATTCGGGGAAAATTTTAGTACCATTTATCCCATTAATAATCGTTCGAGCTCTCTGGGCTGTGTAGTGCTGGCAACACACAAGGAGGGAGTTTGTTTAAGCAACAAGAAAGTTTTTTTTCCGATGCAATAAACGAAACAGAAAGCATAAAAAGAAAAGAAAGAAACATTGTGGGTGCGTGATATTTATGCCGCACGATTGATGCCAACATGTTTGGTGCTACCAGTTATTATGGGGGGTATCCCTTAGAGCCGCCTGTTTTACGCTACTCAGTTTCGGACAATCTGTTCCTGTAGTCAAGTCAATATATGAGGTGTGTTTTATCGAATGAAAGATGACTAATGAGTTTTGTTTTCTCTGTTTTTTTTTTACAAAACAACCTCTAGCAGTGGAATCAATTTCAACAACATGTTTGTTTGTTCCTTTGGGACTTCAGGGTTATTCTTTGTCACCTCTGTAGCCAGATACGCCTTTGTGATCTTGTTTTGGATTATGTTTTTTTTACGATAATTTTTACGATGACTCATGGAATGATGGTGTGCATTTGCGGGTAATCAATCGGAAGTAGTCGCTTAGGAAAATGGTCACCTTTGGTGGTAAAATTAAGCGAGAGTAAAAGGGATCACTTAGTCGTTTGGGTGTTTTTCCGTCGATGGCGTATAATTTTGATTTATTAGTCGTTGCGCAACATGGGCGAATATCGTTGAACGTATTATAGTATACTAGTGGAAGAAATGAAAGTTTGTATTAATGCAAATTGAAGCATATTTTATATTTATTAAAAAACTAAGCAGCTAGGTTTCTTGCTGGGATGTATTAATCTCAATGTATCATTCGTTAAGAAAAATCTTCATTAAATCTACCATATTTATCGTTCTTTTTTTTTTTTAAAGCAAGTAACTTGACGTCACTGCATCGTCATTTTGTTCAACCTTTTCCGAAATTATTCCCCTATAGCCGATGGCACAGGGAGTGGAATTTTTCAAAAGGTCAGGATCAACAAAAATTAAGCCCATTTACCCTCATTTCCCCACCAGGCATTGGCCATCCCATACGAAGGTCAAAGTTGATATAATAAATACAATAATTTTTAAGTAGATTAGGGGGATGGAATTCTCAAGAAGCTCTGGAAGCGCTTGCCTGGTGAGCTATACACACCAATCCTACGTCAGTGATATTTGCGCGAAGATCCCACAATTGCTTGATGCTGCCGAAATTGTTGTAATATCTTACCCATCTCCTTGGGGGCGAATTCCCATCCCGCCGGTTCTCCGATACGCTTAGAATGTTTTGGTAGCAACAAGAAAAAAAAACACACACACACACAAACGTCTGACGTACCTCACATATTTTTGGGTCACATCCTTCGGGGGCTTGTGAAAACCACTAATGAATGCGCCCAAATCGGCGAACGGCAACTTTCGTTCCACGAGCAAACTTCGGTTTAGTGCTATTTGCTTTAGTAAATCAGTCACGTCGTTTGGTTTGGGGGTGGTTTTGTGCGATTTGAGTGTTCTCTCATCATTTGCCCCTTCAATCAATGCCGTGGAACGGCGGTGGTGAGAAATATTGGAGCAAAGATGGCTTAGGCGGTTCTTGGGGCCGTTGTTTTCGGGCGGCCATATTTACACTCCATTCACTGTTTCACGAGGGAGGACAGGGGGAAGCAAAATACACTTTCCCCCTAGAAATGTACGTCATCTTCGTGAGGCCTTTAGCCGCACGTCGGGTTTTCTTTGCCGGGGGGACGAAAATTAGGTCTCCAGAAAAGCTGATTCTTCTTGTTTTTTTTTTCGCTACGCCAACTTCAAGCCGACAACTTCGGTTGCGGTTTTTCCAGATTTGTGTGGTACCTTTCGTACGGATCTTCCCTGCCATTGAAACGTGCTCTTACTGTTCAAACACACATAAAGCGTGGAACGAACACCCGGAAGTGACGCCATTTTCCTTGACGGCGCTTGGTTTATGTTGTATTTATGTTCGCGCAGATTGCGTTTCGTTCGGAATAAATATTTACATTGGCTTTATGGTACTGGGCGGCGGCGAGAAGTGGAAAGCACGTCAGGAGAATGGTTTAGTGCTGTGGGTCAATGTTTTGTCCACCAACAGAGGAGTAACGCCCAGTCGATTGGGTGAAGTGAAGGTTGCGCTCCAAGTCGTCGGTTTCGGTGTGATGGCGTTGAGCAATTGCTCTCAAATTTGGTCGGAGAACACCAACGCATAAGGCTTTCGGTTTGGATCATGTCACGTTCGCGACAGCTAGCAAGCGATTAATATTCTAAAGGCGTTCTGTTTATTGGAACATTTTAAACTTCTTATTGCAATTGTTATGAATTTACTTGTATATCTGACAATATTCCTTAATGAAGATATCCATGAAGATAAAGTTTTGAGCTTTATAGTGATTTTTATGGCTTACTTAATTAGAAACATTTTACAGCAAAGACAAAAATAAAGCGTTTGTAGAACTAAATCTCGTAAAAAATATTTGCATCATTGTCCTTCAAATACCCGCATCTCATCACGAATTACCTCCAATTGACAATACCAACCAACCGAGTCCCTTCGGCAAACCAATTTGGTGGGATTACTGGGTTCAGTTATGGATAAATTTAAATCTGAATTATACCAACCGAGAGCTGTCACACTACCCGGGGATACTACCGATAGCAGCTGCTTCTCGAGGACGTTTATCCTCTGTGAGATGCGCCCTCCGCACACCTCCTATGTACAGCAATCATCACCAGAACCAGAGTTCGGATTTTGACACCGGATTTCTTGTGATGCTCTGTTCCAATCTGTCCGCGCATTTGTCCTGTCTGCGAATCGTACGATAACACACACTGGTAAGGACTGTCAGTGCGTTACGGACACCTCTACCACCACCGTTGTTGGTTCGCCGCCTGCGAGGTCACTGTTTGAAGTTCGCGCTCTACAAGCGTGTATATTTCTTCAACACACCTCCCCATCTGCGTTGGCTCCAATCGTCGCAGACGACAATTTTGCATAAGTCCAGCAAAAGCTTCACCATCCCAAACCGCGAGTTAACGTTCTGCAGCCACTCTTCCTCGGCCGTGGGGTACGAGCGAAATATGTTGGAATATTATTTTTACGGATTATGGGATCTCATATTTTTTTTATCCATTCATCCGTCCACGTGGTGGGTTCCATTTGTACCATCCACCGAGCAAAAACTGCAGTGGTCGGCATCCAGTCGTCCACGCCATACTCATTTCCATTTTCCTATCCTGGCCCCCTCCCGGTAAGTGGCGTGAACCGTGGCCACAGTGCGTCGAGTGAACCGATTTTACATGTTATCAGCGAAACCAGCTGGCACACCGGGTAAGTAAAAGCCCCCACCATAGCGCAGGGGTTGCTGCATTCAGCTCCGAGGTGGTGGTGGCAATGCGGTAAAGTGAATATGATGCCTGCCTGGACTGGATTACAGCTGTAAATCATCAGCTAAACTTTTGGGCAGTGCTTCCGGTTTTTCCCCAAATTGAGCTCGCACTCTCCCCTGCTAGCCTTTCCCCTCCCATCATATATGAGACGCTTTACTATGTGTATGTGGTGGCAGTAGTATGTGTGTGTTTGTATAGACGAATATGGTTCCTTCACTTCACCGCGAAACTTTGTGGAGAGCTCAAGGTTGTCGTTTCATTTGTCGGACATTGGTCCGGTGGCTTGGTGGTGATGGTGTGACTAAGCGAAGCGTTAAAAGTTTTACATTTTTTTTTCCTCTTAGGTCTTTGTGAACACATTTCAAATATGCAAATTCAGTCACCCATATGCAAATGGTGCGTGTTTCCATGTGTGTGTGGATGGAAAATCCGTGAAGTAGCCCATGGTAACGCTAATGGTCTTCTTTTCTCTCACCATCCTTATCCGGCCGCTTAATCGGATATATTTACGTTTCAATATTTTACCATCCTGTAGCAAGCGAGATTCGCAGAGGGAACGTTTTTGCAAAACCCTTTTTTCGATGCTACTATCGCATTGGAGAGTCGAATGTATTCGGGCGATGTGTTTTGGCTGTGCGCCTAGTGCGCTCGTCATCATGGATGCAGCGGATTCATTAATGGACTACTGCACCGAATATTCCCTGTGCAAATAAGTAATGATGAGCATTTTAGTTGCTTACCTTATCGTTATCGTAACGTTGATTTTCGCGTGTACGAATGGAAGAATGTAAATATGGAACTACTTTACCCGTTTTTGCTAAATTCATGTAGGAGCAGTTTGTTAAATAAACGAATTTTTAAATATTATGTCAAATACTAAAGGAATATGTAAAGCGTAGAATTTTTCAAACTCCTGAACAATTTTAAACAAAACCAGATTTACAATAATGTTCGTATTTATTCCATATTTGTTTGTGTATTGTTCTGATTCAATGTTTGATTATTTTTTTAAGTTTCCTTTCTAATGTTTGCCTTATCTTAGATTATTTCGAAAGAATCCATCTTTTTTTTTACTCTTGTATTCTGATTGCTCAACCACTAAAATGCACATAAAATAATGATTGATTTCAAGTGGTTTGAGGAATTTTCAAACGATTCTATATTTCGCGTTTGTTTCTTTTTTATGGGTTTGAATCGAGAAGAGTCACTCATGATTTTTCTTACCGTTTTTGCTGCTGATTGTTACTTCAATTGATAGACTCGATTTATACATTTTGCAATATATTAATTACAACGTAATTTAAACAATTAATAATCCATCAATAAGCGAAGGATCAATAGTAATTCTTTCTTGACGGAAACGAACTTCGGAAAAGACATGGCAATTGTTCGGCTGTGCATATTTCATTCAAAAATACCCTGCGCTTATTTAATATAGATAGCTCACAAACGAAATGAATTCTGTATCGAAATAACACATCGAAACGCCGGCCGTGAGTTCGACCAATCGCACGAAATAAATATCGCTCATATGAAATGTGAAAAAAATTACACATAAAATGTAAATTTTTGTAACCATAATCGTAAATCATTGGTTAAAATGTGAACACCGAATAAGAATCTGTGTGCGGGTGAGTGATTTTGTTTTCTTTGCTTGCATTTTCTTTCCGTTCACGAGTAAGTGTATGCAATAATAATTGATTCGGGAATGGCTTCCCGGACGCGTACATTGCTCTAACGTTGACAAAACGTTCCACCGTCCGCCCTTTTTGCTGGAAGAGAGAGGTTCGGTGTGTTTGTGCTTGTTTGATAAATCAGTGGTAAAAATACGCAAACGCACACTCAAAATATTGATTTATTTTGCATAATTTAACAGAAACATGCAGCTGCACTCATAACTGCCAGACGGCGTGCAGCCGAGTAAATCTTTCTGTGGGTGGTGGGGGGATAAGGGGACGGGCAGTTTCATGTTCAGCGGTTAAAATACACCGAGGCCTCCTTCCCACACAGTCCAAACCGGGAAGGTTGTTTTATTCATAAATAATAAGCCACTCGACGGGATCGGAACTCGACGAAACCAGTCGGATTTGGTTTGTGGAGGCTAGCCATGTGATAGCCATGGGTAATCATGATGGGTAGTGGGCTCGTCAGTCCGTTTGGAGGACCATGCGTCTCCATTGCTTGCCGTGAAGAGAGCAATCGAAAGTGAAAGTGAAAATGAAATGAAAATTGAAATGAACACGGGAAAGAGAATGGAAGTAGGCTGGCTGGACTGTGTGCTGTACACTGGACGGTTGGAAAAGTTGCGTATCATTGCTAACATGCACACCATCCACAATTCGGTGGTGGCCGCCACCGCTCCCCGCCATGTTTGTTGCAGTCCATTTTGTACCGTACCATAAATCACTAAATCCTCGTTTTACTTTGCTGCAATTTTTATTCGAATTGGTATATAGACGAGGTAGATGGCAAGTAGTGCAACGCATCGATGCATTGATTGCATTTCTGTGCAATGCGTCAAGTGCAGAGTGGAGTGTATCCCCGCTTGCACTTCCACGCGTCCACCATTGATAAATGCACGCATAGTTTCACATTTGTCTAGAAAGGGGATATACACATCAGACGCGAATGCGTTCCGTTCATTACCGGGAGTTCCATAATCCAAGGTAAAAATCCACGATTTTTATCAATTTTCAACCCCTCGAAAGGGGTGAACTCGATCGGGAAATGGTCAGTACCGCTGTAGTGTGGTAGCATTTTCCCATTCCCTCATTGCGAGCTACTTGAAATGTGTGTGTGTGTGAATGTGTTTGTATGGGCAGTAAGTCCTCTTTCATATAGCCATATCGGCGCGTCCTTTGCCTATCTGAATCTGTGCACTTGAAGAACTGCCTCGTGGACGAGTCTGGAAGCGTTGCCATAGCGAAGTGGAATTTGTAACGGTCCAACACCAGCTGGATGGGGAACCAGCATGCGCTGACCGTCGGAATATGGTATGAGTGGTCAGCCAACCGATAAGTGGTGCAAAAATGATGAAGGGTTGAAAATCGCTGAAAATCCGTCAATCACAAACTGTCGGTCCGTACGGTTGAAGAATGGCCAGAAACGCATTCGCTGACGTACCGGTTCCGTATGTGCTGGATGAATGAGGAGGTGTAGAATTATTGGATTTAAATATTTAATGCATGCGAGGGAGTGGCGTATGCCAAGTCTGAATTAAATCCTTCTCCGTATACTGCGCTCGTCTATTGTAAAAGACACTTCATTTCTGAAATTTATATACATCCATATGCATGTGGAGTAAAGAACCAACCATCTCTCAGTCCCTTCGGTCAAGTGTGATCCTCTTCTGGATTGACCTCAGCAATGCATCATCGTTACCAGGTGCCTCGAAACGTCCATCATGCCAAACAATGAACTGCAACCTTTTAAATGACAGTTCCAGACAGCTTCATCTGCTCTCTTTTAATCACACAATATGTGCAACCCATGGTGCGTATTTCAACAACAGATGGAAGTAGCGCGTGAAATATTGGAAGAGATAAATTCTGCTCACGGCTCCCGGTACTCGTGGATCATGGTCAAGCGTGCACCAGTGCTCGTGAGCTTTAAAATTGTTTGAAGAAGAGCGACCAAAAAAGTGTCCAACATCACCAGAGGCTCCAGAGGTACACTCTACGCATCCGTAATAGTGCGTTTTTGAGTCACTTTGGTGCCTTAAT
The DNA here is from genome assembly GCA_000349025.1 of Anopheles minimus. NCBI lineage: Eukaryota > Metazoa > Arthropoda > Insecta > Diptera > Culicidae > Anopheles > Anopheles minimus. The sequence continues at coordinate 3,731,813 of KB664165.1, forward strand.
TGACGAACAACTTCCATGTACGGGATAGTTTAGTATTTCTTCTTGCCTCAACCCAAAACCTGAGGACTATTCCACCCGTAGGACTCCCCGGTTCGGTCGGTTCACTATTTTGGATTGCAAAACGAGCGTCATGTGCATCCAATTTGGGCATCTGTTACTGATGTGTGCCAGACGAGAAATTTCATCGATGCTCGATCGGTGGCAGTGGCCCATCATACACTGCCGCTCCGAAAACGGTCGCGGCGTGTTGGACATTGCAGTTCCAGGTTTACCGTGAGTGCAGCCGGAAATGCTCGCGGATGTATGTTGGCACGTTGTTGCTACACACAACAATAAATTACTTCCCGTCAGCGGTTACTGGCAACTACTGGCTCAGCTCAGTTGCAGTTGTCCAAGTTTAGTTTTTCCTCAACCCGGTAAACGTGTTTTGGGATACGAATATTTTTCACTCAAGTTCCTCTTTCACGTTCCTCTGATTGTGCATTACAGCACCCCTTCCGGGTCCGTATATCTTCATCAGTCTTTGGAATTGTGTGAAACTGAAGCCTTTTTTGGCGTTTGTTCGCATATGATGTTAAAAAAAATAGAGGAACCAAACTTCAACACATTGGAACCGGTGTGCCTGTAAGCCGCTTTTCGATTCTACTCGAAACCCTGGTCGATGGCAGTCAGTCTTTAATGAATAGTTGTCATTAATCTCAATATACTCGTGTGTTGCAGTTATTGGGGAAAACGGTTAACAAAATTGCTTCGCCACAGCAACCGGCATATTCAAGCTGGGCTAGCTTTTTATGGTAATGAAGTGGCCTTCCTAATGAATGGATTTATGTCCGGCCATTCCATTGCCTTGGTGACATAGGTTTAAATGTTGTATCGTTTGAACTTTATCGATGTTAAAAAAAAGGTTCTTCAACGAATGTGCGTTCGTGTCTAGGCAAAGTTTTAGGCAATCGATCAGAAGGATTGTACGGGGGAAGAGCAGTAGTTTCATGCCAATATTCGCACGATGAAAGGAGTGCCTTGCATCCATCCAATTGACCACACGAGCTTCTATATATCGTACATTCCATTTGCTATTGATTGCGTCCCCAGGTGGTTCGGAGATTTTTTTTTAAATAATCAATAGGGTTTCCTCTTTACAAATTTTGTACCGGCTTTTTGCATCCAAGAACAGCAATTTTCTGGACGTGAAAATTGTGTGCCCTTAAATAATTCTCAGAATTCTGCCCATGTTGCCAAAGTTGCAATCAATAAAAGTTGCAATATATGTGGAGTAAGGAGGAAGTAAAAAGGGAAAATTCCAATCATACCTTGCACTTTCATACCACGTGTCTGTGTTGATGTCGGAAAACTTCCAGCAAAAATAGAGCAAAATAGAATGGAAATAAATGAAATGGCACTGTGGATACAATGGAAAACCATTTACAAACGTATTTGGATGTGGGAAAACGAAACAACCGGAATGCATTGAATTGTTCAATTTTCCCAAGTGTCAACGAAACTGCACTAAATTTCGATCGATACGAAGAATTCCTGCACTCCCTGTATGTAACCTTCTTCGCCAGAGGTAATGACAGTTGTGAGAAAAATGAAAATATCCCGCTTCTCTTTCCCCCGAAACCAGTTGTCTTGTCTGTGGAGCTTTTTAAAAATGAATTAGAATTATTTTCCTTTCGAACAGGGGGGAACGCAAAACCCGTCTGAAACTGAAGCTGGAATGTTTTATCCGTTTGTGGAGTAGCAAACAAAAATCGAAAATGTCACGGATTGGAAAACCATCGAGAAAGCAAACTGTAAACGATTATTTTTATCACTTTGCTATAAGCCAATGGGGTTTACTTCCATTTTACGATTCCTTCTGCATCGCGTCCGCGAGAGATGAACGACCGCCAACTGCATTGCATTGGAATTTGTTTTCCAAATCGGAATTTTTATTCCTTCTCCAACCGGGTAAAGTTCCAGGTTTTTGGATGCGCCGGAGTCTCCGCGAAAAAAGTTCACCCCAAACCATGGCAACTTGCAAGGCGAAAAGTTTCAAGTCTTTTATTGTCGTTTCCACTGCTCGAGATCAACGCGTCCCCGGGCAATGGGTAAAATCAGCAAGTGAGATTTTTGTGGTCTCGTGATCCTTTGTCAACGATTCTCCAACTTAGGTTTTGCTATTGAATGAAGTGAAAGGATGTTCTATTCGCCTTTAGTTAAACGAACCATTGAGGTTGCTTCCATTTTAACACGTTCGCAAACATTCCTCGACACTCGGGGTTCGGAAAATCATTGGATTTGTTTGTGAAGATTCGGAACAAGCTTTTGCATTTGTTTTCGTTCGCAGTTTCTTTCAATCTCTTAAAATCAGGCGCGATGTGATGAAGTTTAAACTGATTGAGCTAATTGTTAAAAGTTCTGTAATCATTTTAACGTTAAACTGTTTAGTTTCAATACTTTTCCGTTAGCAATATACTGTTTCGAGCAAATAAAACATTACCTAACGCAAACTTAAACTTTTCAAAACAAATCAACCAAGGAACTTTGCGCTAAGCTACGTACAATAATCCTAGCTTTAGCTGTTTGTTTGAACCACTCTTGATTGGCCACTTGCTTTTTTTATGTCTATTTGAACGAAAAACCGGATATCGGGAAAAAGAAAATTCATTGCCATCAGCAAATGGTGGGTTTCTTTTTTCTTCAAAATTAGCCTTACTTTCCACCCCGCTTCAAGCTGACGTTGTGTGTACGTTTTTGGTTTCCATTACCGTTTGTTGTTTGGTGGTTGGTGTTGTTTTTCTTTCGCCCACTTTGTGGTCAAAGTTTAGCTTCACTTCAGGAAAAAAAAGAACGTTTTTCGTTCCTTTTTTTTTGGTGCGAGCGTTTGACTTTCGGACGGAGTTTTACAAGCACACTCCAACCCCTACTCGGGCTTCGGTTCAGCGCTTCCAACGATCGGCCAGCGGTTAAAACAACGCCTTGGGTCTTTAGGGCAGGTAGAAAAAGGACATGGCCCCCAGGTTCCAGCATATGTAGGTGTGCAGGTGAGAGATGGTGTTCTTCATTAAGAGCGACGTGTTCTTTTTCTAGGTTTATTTTTTTACTTTACTTGTTTCACCGCCTAGATGTGGGACGTTCGTGCAGGGAAAATCGAATAACAATTTGTTGGCAAAGTTTACTTGGGAAAATCAATACTTGAAAGTTTCGTCTGCTGGCCGTTTAATTTGACGTCCCCTGTCAGGGAAGTTTTCCGCTGCGAACGTTTGTTCCAGGAAAGCGGAAATGAGCAACTGAGCATTTAGGAAGCAGCAAACAATCGCAGAACGAATGAGCTTATTGTTTTCGTGTTTTTTTTTTATTTATTCTCTTTTCTTTACTAAACAAGAAGTTATATATTCTACAAGCAAGGCATTTGCGATGGAAGGACGTGGCAAATTCCAACGTTCCATTCGAAGATTTAATTATCAGTCTGAAGTAAATAAGTCGTTTCGTATGTTAGGTTGATTGAGTTTTGTTTGGTATCTTATGGTTCCATCAATATGTGTAAATACAACAACGTTGATCAAATATATCTTCTAGTGATTTAAAATTTCAATATCTTATCCATGTTTTAATTGTATTTAATTTCAGGTAAGCGTTGTTCATTATTCCAAGGAATACATGCTCCATTAAATCAAGCTCAAGGGCGTAAGTACTTTAATAACTTCAAGCTATTCTTCAAACAGTACCAATTATTACAGAAAGATATAATTTACACTAAATTTTCAATCAATCTCCTTTTGCACATTCCTCACGTGTGTTTGCCGATCATCTTCTGAAGATCAAACGAGCAGCATCTTCGCAGCAAAAGTACGGCCACCATAAAGTACTAAGCAACTCGAATTTCGTTATGAGCTTTACAAACAGCAGTGAAACTTTGATTGTAAATCATAAATTTCAATATTTGCTCTATCCTTGTTGAATCGTTCTGGTCCTGCTGCACCTGCCGAGAGACCCAAAAATAAAAATGCAATCGAATTCTCAAACAGTTGAACGCCGCGGCTTATGCTGGAGTGTAAATGAATCGGAACCCAAAAAAGGGATTGCAATCGGTTGCTGCAGGTGCAGTGTTTGGATTTGGATGTAAAAACACAGCCATAATTCGGATGGCAAAAAGCGAAGAAGAGTGTTGCACCCAATGGCAAACCATTGATTGCCACCGTGCTTGATGAAGCCTTAAATTTCGTTGCACCTGAGTGGGGAAAGCTTTTGCCCGGAAGGCTCTCCGAAAAAAGTGGCCCCGTAGACGACTTACTCGTAAGAAATAGTTTACTTTCCATCATCGCTTCCTGTAGTTGTACGTTCTGCACACGCTGATAGGTTCGTGGATTAGGCTTCTTTCGCTGGAGCAGAATAATATGAATCGCAGACAGATGGGTTTTTGTACGGTATAGATGCCCGGGCCCGGGGCAGAAAGTTTATAGCAGTGCAGTCGCTGTGCCACCTTTTTTCGAACACCTTCGCGAACGTTCCAGCAATTGGTTGTGCACCGGTTCCTGAACGGAACTCAAAACCCGAAACCGTGTGCAGAGATGTATGAATGGGCGGACCATTCTCGCGGCAAGACATTCGCCGAGAGTGGAAGAAATCGTGACTTATGCTATTGCGAATGATGCTGTAAAAACATCGCATCATCTCGGCTGCGCATCCACCAGCAGCACCCATTCTAGCGGAAGGTGTGTGGATAAAATATATCGGTAAGCTCCTCTCGCAGTTCGACGGAACTATCAGACACCCTTTCGTTGTGCCAGAATAGCTGCATCGTGAAGTGTATTGCCAGGCAGTGTGGAAGTCTTCCCTTTTCGCAACCGGGACCAGGAAACAGGGCGCATGTATGCATTCGGGCAAATAATACGATTTTCGCTCCAGTGATGATGTGACTTTTCAACTGTGTGCGCACTCCTGCACCAGAGAACTTAACACCTTCTGTTTTTCCGTACCCGGTTCTTCGGAGCGCTCCACAATATATTCCCCGTGTCGTCACAGCTTACTGGAAGACCGGGCCGGGTTGGACCTTTGCCTTATGGAAAAGTCACTGCAACTTCTGCAATTCTGTGCGACTTTCAATCTCGCTTGTTTTGGATTCTTTGGGACGGGCGCTCCTGTGGAGGAGTTGCAATCGTAGGTAGAAGAGGGATCACATCATAAGGAGCAACGGGGCAGCAACACACTGTCGTGATATTGTTGGTGGGAAGCTTGGAGTCGGTTCGAGTTGGGAAATAGTTTTGGAAAAAGTTGTAACTACGGGCGGGGCGAGATTTGGTATACCCCGGCCACAGTTCATGTACCCATTCCCTCCCCGTTCGGCATTAAATTGGAAATTCGAGACACATAGCGCTTCATGCTTTCGCTTCCGGTATGTGTGCAGCTCGGGCGAAAGCTCGTGTGCCCGTTTGTTGGTGGATGTAATAGAAAGTGGGACTTCTTTTTTCTATAGATTGCAGGAATTGGCTTCACTGTTAGCTTCCCGTACCCCGAAAGCATCCGTGAAGACGTGAGGGTAGAAATCTACAAATTTGTACAGAACAACGGTGGGCTGTGTGGCTGGTTGATGGTGGGGCGAGGTTATGAAGTGCCGGAAGTTCGGTTTCGCTCGACCATGTCGCGCCATTCTGAACGGGAAGTGAGGTGTGAATTTTGTGCTCATCACGCTCCATTGATGGGAACGCGCGTTATATTCGGATGGGTGTGTGTTTGTGTATGTCCTGAGAAATTATTTTTCCAGTTTGAAAAGGAAAAACGAACAAAGATGTCAGGGCAACCAATCATGGAACGTTCGAGTGCAAGGAGTATCTTGTGGTTTTCCTATAGATTCTTTGGTACAGTGCACTGGTTACAATAGGGATACACACAGTTAGATGTTGGGATGACGATTTCACAATGGAATGGAACGTTCCATTCGTTCTTGCAATCTGCCAGATGATCATGGACGATGAGAAACTTCGAACATTCGCCAGGAATCAAGTATGCTTTTAATTATTGCAAATGGAATTCCTTATCAGATGTGGAAGACTTGCTACGTGGTGTGCTGGAATTAGCGTATAGTAATTGTGTTTTGCGACAGCATCTCAGATAGATCTCTTATTAGCTGATGGAGTTGGACGTTCAATTGAATGGTTGTTGCACACTGAGAATACATTGAGCTTTTATGGCAAACAAGGAACTATGTTGTGGAACCTTAGATGTTTTATACAGTAGAAGCATCGATGTTGTAAATATGGAATAGATTATGTGATTTTTAAATTTAAGTTCCAATATATAAGAAGAAAGTACCATCTTAACAACTACAAGGTGTCAAAAGTTGTTTTGAAGCTATAAAGAGAGTATGTGGAACATCCAAGGCTACTGCTCAAGTTCGACTTTTGATTAAATTTCTCATGCGTGCCTTTCCTGAACGGTTGAATCACACGGTCGATGAGCATAAAGTTATCGATGACTTCGGGTGTTTCGGTCCGGTGTCAGGTTCATCCTGAACGGTCCTGCCAACTTGACCTGCTCACAATGGAAACACGGATCACTTATATTATGAATCGTGATTTGTGCACGGTGTACGGAAGTTGAAGGAATGATGCTAATAATAATTACTTCTCCTGAGGATGATGCGATAAAAGCAGTGCAGTTGGTTTCGTTCCCATAGCCAGAAGGAAGCGTTGGAGTGCGTTGGTTAGTAGCAGGTACATTGGTTGATTGAGGCTTTGACCAACGACACCGTACACATAGGACACTTACTTTTAACCCAGTGGCAAACGACGTCCGTCAAAGGTGAGGTGTTGGCAGGCGACAAGGTCCTGCAGGTCTCTGCAAAGCGTATCAATTATTAAATTTTCCACTTTTCCAGACGGTGGCACTAACGCTTCTTCTCGTCCGATCCAAGGGACCAACCAACAACGTCTGCGATGGTACGGTATGCTGCATAGTGGCTATATGCAAGCCGTTACGAGACATGTGACGACAAAGTCACCGGGAAAAGTTGGCAATCGCTTATGCCAGCCCGGCACTAGTGCCACACTACCCAATCCGATTAGAGTCAATGAAAAATTAATTACTGTACGTTTGGTTCCGCTTTTTAGCTTCACTTTTTGTGTATTTGTGTGTGTGTGTGCGCGCATCACCGCGCATCCTGATCCCTCGGTAGACTCGGTCGACAAGCGTTTCTTGCCAGGTTCGGATTGGTGGCAACATTCTTCACCTTAAAACCGTGCATTCGTGTCCCGTAAGCACTTTTACTACGTTAAAGAGTTCAAACCTTGTACAGCTTATGTCGAAGGCGTTCTGCAGTCATTAAGTTCGGTCCTTTTGCCACGTTTGGATCCATTCCGTTCACATGGTAAAGTTAAGTTTGGAGACTGTTCGTAGAACAGCCCAAGTTCCGGGAGCATGAGAGGCGGTGTTGAAAATGAAGTCATTTTTGCTTCCTGAATAGTTCATGTTTTGTGTTAGGCGTGTGTGACGGATAGCCGTGTGGCGGTGGGACGTAATGCCTTGATGTCTGTCGTGGTTCTGCGGTTTTCTTTTACATTTACCATTTTCACCTCTTTGAATCTCCATCGCTCTTTCTCGCTCGCTGTCTCGGTCGGATGGTCTAGGGGCGGTGTACATTTCTCCGTCACAGACGGATACACAACCGCAGAATAGAATATTCTATCAGACAGACGGATCCATCTTCCTGTAGTGTGGCACTCGTAGTGTGACAACTGAGTCTGGATGTGACAGTCCATGTCTAGGCAGTGGTGAAACTTCCGACCGCCGCTGCTTAAAGCGATCCATGGTATGATATTGGTGCGGTTTGGTAACCTTTGTGCGAAAGCAGGGTTGATGCTGCATAAGGTTGGCTGAATTTGATATCCCCAAAATGTAACTTGAAGTACACTGTGAAGGTCAAGTTTGTGGAAGGATGTTTCAAAATTGCAACAAAATGTCCATCGTGTGTGTTGAAAACCAGGAGAAGTTTGGAAAACAAAATGATTAAAACACATAACCTCTGGAAAAGAATAATCAAAAAGTCAACAGAATTCCAACACTATAAAAAGCGTATTAGCGCTAAACCTGCATCATCGGCCCGGAGAAGCAGCGCGCGACCCCAGACCGGAGTCATAAATATTTTACGAGCAAACTAGCACCAACTATTTGTCATTGTCGGATCGCCGAATCTGCGACATAGTTTTTCCACGATGTCAGAGACCATCTATTGCAAGGTGTTGCTTCAGAGAGTTGTTCATTCTTTCCCACTCTTCTGGACTGTCATAACCTCGGGATGATGGTCTCGTCCTCGCAAGCAGCATAAGTTATGAGTGTTGTATAAAGCAATGATTTTCGAAATTTCGAACAACATCAACCCTCTTATTTTATGTTATTGTGAACAAATAGCGGTGATCTCTATAAATAACTCCTCTGGCACACAAGGGATGAGTTTTAGTTTTAAAGCTGTTCCGAAAGGACACTTGACAGTTGGCTCGTAAACGTGTCACTTGGTATGGTGCACCGTGTCTCATCATGCCATTATTATTGGGTGGTTGCAATAAGGAGCTCGGTTTACACACGGTTCCACTCAGTACAATCAGCTTTTGAGCTTTCATATATAGTGGAGATGCATCCGCGTTAATATATTGAGAAATAAACAGATGATACTGATGCTTTTACAGCGTAATTCACATTTCGTAATTAAAATCGTTGTATACCAATAGCACCCCGATATAATCCATTGATGGCAACCTTCATTTCCGTAAGCTGTATAAATATAATTCTGTTGCTCGATTTACTTTTTCGTGTTTATTTGTGTTTGGTATCCGCCTCCCTTTGAAGGAACCAATATTCGGTTGTTAACAGTGTGCACTTTGAAAAATCCGACAGTAAATTCGAAAAGAAAATAAACAACGAGCTTGCGACTCTGTATTTTTCCAACAGCTGTCGGTGAAATGTTCCGCGAATATCGATGAGATCAGTGCAAGTAGTGAAAGGATAAAAAGAACGATGTAATTCTACAAAATAAGGTCCCGCATCAAAGTTAAAGGGACACAGTTGAAGATGTTTTCAGGTTTTTGGGTCGTGTTTGAACTTGCTGTCAACTTTCAATTTATACCAGCGTAGAACGAAACCCAACCATGTTCCGTAATGCTAACTAGAGCACGAAATGTTGGTCAAAACTTTCCCAAGCAGGCTCAAACAGGCAACAAAAATGAACGCACCCAGTGTTTGTGTTTTTCTTCGCTTCGCTTTGCTAACAAATCTGAAAGGAAATGGAAAGCGTGGGGGATCTTCTCTTAACCAAAGGAGAGAAGAAAAACATGCTCCAATAATAAGCAAACCGGCCCCTCGGGAAGTCACATTTGGTCGAAAGAATTATCCTAAATCAACAAAGTGGCGTGTCCCCCCTTAAGAAAAATCAATTTCCAAACCGTTAAGGGTGAGATCCCGTTGTCGTGGATTTACGAAATCCGGAAATAGATGGAAGTCTGTATTTCTTTACCACTCCACAACACTGGCTGGGAGGTACATACTTTATGTACTTCGATTCCGAGTGTTGGCATTCCATCACGGAACTTTGGTCATCAGTCACCCTTTTGTAAAATGTTTTGGGGGGCGATTTGACGAGTCTCGGGTTTGGGCGTGAGCTTACATTATATTGGGAGTGCAGTATAGGCCGCATAGCGGCGTGGTTGGCAGTACCACCCAACACCTTGGTAAACGTGATGTCCCAACTTATGCCTCTCGTGCACATTGCATTAGACGAATTCTTGGTCTTATATTTTCATATCCTTTCAGAACATAAAGTCAAAAGCAATAACCGAACGTATTACTTCCTTTTCGCGCGCCAATACAGTAGCCGGGGAGGGGTGGATTTATGCTACCGAAAGCGCAGTAACTTCCTCCATCACACAGTCAACTGCGTTTGTGTGGTTGGGCTCTTTTGCGCTACTCATAAACCTTCCGCCTTCTGGTGAGCGATCTAAGAGCGCGAAAGGAGTGGGCATCCATTCCTTTTATCATTTACGCCCCCGATATCCCCCCCCCCCTGCTACACCTTTTTGTGTCCTTCCACACAATCACACTCACATATACACAGTCTACATACATTCCACGGGCGACACCTAACAACGGCGGAGTGGGCTTAAAGCTTTTAAGCAGATTTGAATTTGAATAATAGATTTTTCCTACCATAGCCTCTCTGTGTCGGTCTTCGAGGTTTGATGCGTTTTTGTTTGGGTTGTGGTTTTTCACTCCATCTCCTCCGAGTTTTCAGAACCTCCGGTATGGTGGTCGGAGGTTAGGGCAAACATACAAACTTCCCTCGTCCGATCGTCCCTCACCGATGGGGCACAAGATGTGAAAACTCCAATGGGAAATTTCTGCTTCGGAAGTCAACCGGTCGGTCGCGTGCGCGTACGATAAACGAAGGTTCGTCGCTTGTTTTGTTTGTGTGTAAGTGGGGAGGTGTGTGAGTATGGGCCCGAAAAAAAAATGCTCTGGTTGTGCAGCCGCGCATTGGGAGCAAAAGTTTTCCCACTTTTTATATCTGCTGCGCCTTGGCGGGTGAAGCGAGGTGCATGAAGGCAACGTGTTCATATTTTCTTATTTCAATCAGATGTGTTTGCTTGCTTGGCCCTGCCCAGGCAGTAAAGATCTTCGGCGGTTACGGGAAGCCTGTGTTGGGGGATGCAAAATGGAACATTTCAAGTGAATGAGCCCGTATAAACTCCCTGTTGTTGGTTGTTATTTAAAGTTGCCCAAACCAATTCCATTCCGGGGCAAATTTTCAGCAGCCAGATTCTCCGCAGACTTCCCATCGGGAAATATGCTGCAAAGCGTTGCTGGTGGCAGCCATGCAGAGAACGAGAGAGAAAGAGAGAAATGGGGCATAAATTTTCTTATTATTTATTCGACAGCCCCCTCTGAATTTTTGGCGGTGTGTTACTATCGCCTGATAGTGTATGGTACCAACCAAGTAGACCATTTCCCCCGGTTGTCCCATAGGCCTCGAGTCGGTGTTATTGTCGAGACCACGAATTATGACAATAAGACTCGTTTCATATGCATGCGCTGTGCGGTTCGCGACAACACAAGACTTGGACGTTGTTCTGCATGTTTCCGTTTTTTTTGTGGGGTTCTGCAAAACAGCCAAGAAAAGCTCAGGAACCGCGTTTAAACTGCACAAGCAGCTGATGAAACTGGAAAAGTGTGTTGAGGGTCGTAACAGAGAAGGAGGGCTACGATAAGGATAAGGAAGAAAGCGAACGTCGCACGGGCATTACTTGCCGTCATCGTCTTGGTTTAGTGTAAAGTGGAATTGAATGATTTATTTCGTGTGATGGAAATAAATAATAAAATAGAAAAGTCGCCTTACGGTTTTCCGCTTTTCAACAACTATACTGGTGGTAGCAGTTGTGCATGCTTACTTACGTTGTCGCCATTGGTAAATGTTGTATGGTTTGGCGAGCTTTTTCATTCGCACCGTTCTTTGTGCAAAAAGCGCTCAAGAAAGCCGATGGTTTTATTTTCGGATTAAAATCTAACCTCGAGATGGCGACGTTTAACTTCACTGTCTGGTGTTTTTTTATAAAACGAATTTGATTTATGGGAAAGTAAACTGTTTTATTTCAATATGTTGAACGTTTAGAACTTTATTAAACTTGTTTTTGTACTTCAGTCGTGTATTTTAAAAATTCAGTGTACATCCAAATTATTCTCAACTCACAATATCAGAATTTCAAGCAATGTTTATGAGAAGAAATTATGTTTTGTTCACAAAATTAAATATTGATTAATTATTTCAATTGACTGAATTGAATAATGCGCATTATGAAACTCCTCTTGCTTACTGGTCAGTATGCTCTAAGTTCAAGATATTTAGAACACTTGGAAAAGCTTCAGGATCTCTTCCTGAGACCCAACAGAGCAAGCTGAGGATCCTCAATGAATCCTCTGCATGACCAAGCCGTTAACTAACAAGTATGGCTTCGACCTCTGAATGAGATGAACAGCTCGAAGGCCGAGGTGAAATCCCATCCCGGACAGTTACTAGTTTCCCGTACGTAGAAACAAAAAACAGACAAAATTTAAGTCACGGAAGACTGTGAAATCCTAGTAGAATGAGATACATTCACATTAAGTCATTCAAAGTTGGGTTCTACTACGTTATTAATCATTGCATCAGGTTTGAGAACTCATTGTTCTAAAATATCACAAACAACAACCTATAACTGCACATCTTCGCACTTTCTTCAAAAAACATTCCAAACAACAGAACTAGTTCAATCGAACAAAAATCGGATTAGATACAGCACTAGGCAGCATTCTTTTGTTCGATGCTTAAAACAAAAATCCTCCAACAAGTGCTCAGCACATTGTACGAGATAAAGTGTTGATCTGTCCAAACAACTCGTGAGCGAACAAACCGTTAAGCAAAATTGTAGTTGCTGGCGAATGTGTACCAGGTTATGTTGTTTATTCTGTCCGTATCTTACTGCTGCTGCACGGTGCACTGCTCCGTGTTTCGACGGACCTGCACGTGAACGTCGGAAGTGATGTGGTTTAGCTGTACACTGTGGTGATACGAAGCGAGCGTGTGCTAAGGCCAAGATAAAAAGGACACGAATAGTGTAGTTGTTGAAAGTTTTTTTTTTAATCCAGCAATCACTGCTGTTATAGTCCTTGTGCTAGCAGTGCAGTCGTGAGGCAGGTGAAGCATAAAAGGAAACAACGGGTTAAAGGAACATGTTGAATGGTGTGTCGGTTGTCGTTGTTTTTTTTATAACAACTCTGAGTTGGAAGTGGTCATTCGGTTGGGCTACGGAAGGCAATGGGTGAACAGCGACTAACAACTGGGACCTCAACTCTGGGTACTGTCAGTCACGATCGGTGCTCAAACCCCGATGCAAGCAGAGGCACTGTTGGAAGGCAAAAACATCATACAAATCTGAGAAGAACGGCAAATTCTAACAAGTTCCTGTTTTGTTTTGGTTTTTTTTGTGTAGTTGTTTCCAATCTGCTTGCAAGCTGTTTGTGGATTGAGATTGGTTCTCAAACCGTTTGTGGGGCAGAATCGTTTCGATTGAAGAAACATGAAAAAGTACTTCAGGGTTGAGTGATAAACTGAAGGAGTTGTTATTCTCCCCATTTCAAACGATCCAATACGTAAGTGGACTTTCAAACAAACAACAAGAAAAAAAACATTCAAAGCTTCTGGGCGAAGGCTTTAGGCTCAGCACCGGATTAGCCGGCGAAGGGCTAAGAAAAGCACTCAATTTTTTCTCATGCCTGCTACAGCCGCTTATACGGCCTATCTGAGCCCGAATGCCCCGGTTTCTTCACAAAGGCAATCATCCCACCAACGTTCAACGATGTACTAGTTGAAACTTCACGCTCGTTATCGGTGTGAAACGATGATAACGGAACCGCTTATCTTCCTTTTTACAGGTATCTGAGCAGATTTGCTGTGCCTTTATGTTTTGGGCCCTGCTCGTGAAGAAGAGCCTCAGGATTTTGCCGGAGCTTAAAGGACAAACGAGGTTTTGAAGATTGTGTTATAAGCGGAGCAAAAATGACTCAAAGTCTTATTACTGGTTGTTCTGGAATTTTTGAGTCAAAACACATTCTACGACCCCTCCACCCGGGTTCCAGCGTGCGTGGCTTTCCATTATCGCTTCCTTTCGCATGCATTATGGCACGCAGGAACTAAGGGAGGAAGATTCGTTCGTCGTGTACGCGTCCCAGTACGAGCAGCGTAATTCGATAGCTGCTCTGCTGCGAAGGACACGTCCAAAGCACAGACGGATTGGCATCAGGCTCAGATGGAGAATGGGGAAGGTTTTCTGCGAAAATTGTCACTAAAGCGGGACACCAGACTCGGTCGCCCGTATATGTTGCTGTACCGTGCTTATGCTGGAGGTGTAGCAGTGTAAACGAGGCACACGATGTTGAGCGTTCTTCCGTGCATGTTTCGGGCCAGGCAGAAATGGTATGTGGTGCAATCGGTGGTTAAATTTGGTGGTGACGAACATTTTGCTACCTTCTTAACCTTTTCCGGTGTGGTGTACACCTTGCGACGAGAGCCCTGTACCAACAACGATCGAAGTATCAAATTTTATGTCCGAAATTCCACGAATTGTGAAAGTTTACACCTAGCAGCATCGAACCTGAAACATCCCGCCTTCGGCAAGCGGAACCCTCCCTAAGGCACCTGTCACCTGTGTGTCATACCTATGTTCTGGTTCACGTTGTCGCTAACCTCCGACTCTTTGCGTGTGTGTGTGTGTGGGTATGTTTGTGCATGGAAGTATGCTTCGAGATATTGTGTGGTGTGTGTTGTCAAGCGTGCCTGTGGCACAAAGTTTCGCACAGGGTTGTCTGATTTCGTTGTCCTCTAGAAAATAACCCCGAAATTTGAGCCGGCGAGAAATTTAAGTAATTTAAACCAACGCTAACACGGTTCGTTCACACACATGGTGTGGAGTTCGTTCGCTCTCGGCTCTTGCAGTCCCTTTCTGCTTCGTCTCCGTCTATTCATCCTACCCTAGAAAAAAAAACCACAGGGAAAAGGATTAGCATGAGAAAAGAAGGTGGGAATTGTTGCATGTTAGCAATAGACGCCGCCACCGCTCCGTGTGGGGAGTGATCGTACTGTCAACTTTCGCCCTGCAGAAGGAAACATAGATCGTAGATAAAAGGCTTTCACGCCATGCAAAAAAGGTGCAATGCAGGTCTATTTTGTGTGTGTGTGTGTGTGTGTGTTTGTGTGCGCTATTCTCACTATTCATGCCAAGGGAGTGCGTCCCTGTTGGAGAATTCAAAGCGCTTCATTCTGTCTGAGTGCAGCACGACATGACTAAACGGAACAACAGCATTACTAACCTCCGCCGGCTTCCGGCTGTCCTTAGTGTCCTTCCCTCTCCATCTCTCCAACTTCAATGTGTGTGTGTTTTAAGCATGGTGCGTTAATCGCTTTTCACACCGTGCAGAAAACATAAAAGTTTCATTCCGTTTTATCATCCCAACGCGTATGCACTTCTGGTTCTGGTTCTGGGGTTATGTGTGCATTAGGTGCATCCATGTGCAGAGTCGCGCTCATCCTTTTTTTTCATTGAGGTTGTTGTGACCCGATGTGTCCCATGCACTAACCGGTTAGTGTATTACAACCCGGTGACGATGTATCCTGGCATGCTTGTCACTTATCGCTGCACGCGCGGTGTGGAATGCGAAACACACTTATCGGGTGCCATAAAAATTCTATCACCCGGGATGGAGATGCACGGCAGAAGTGGCGATGAAAATATGCAAACACACGCAGGAAACTATTAAAATTGTGACATCAACCACGGAGTTCCATTCGCTGGGGGTTTCGCTTTCTATCCTGATGCAAATCTTTCTAGGTCTCTGCTAGCGATAATCACCGGCACACGAGGGCTTATATCGCAAACACGCAGAAACGCAAATGATGTCAAGTCCTTGAAGGGAAAGTCTATTTGAAGCATCCATTAGTGGTGGAGGATAGAAAAAACAGGTACTGCCATTCTCTCACTTCTAGAACAGTTGCAGAATTCTTCAATTATGCTGACAAAGAAAACGAAAAAGATGCTCAGAATTGTTCATAAAATAATTTTAAAACTCAATCATTTTTAATTTTCTGCATTTCTAATACGAATAACCTAGAATCTGCATTGATGTCCCAAATATGCTTTTTTCTGCATTATTATTCCGATCCTTTATATTCGACTAGTTCTCAGCTAAGTTTTCTGGGACGTCTTCATCCACTCCAATATCCTTAAGAATCTCCTCAATGCCATGTTTGACACGGAAATACCGTATTTTTGTTGTGTGCGTGAGTAACGAGACCTTGTTTTGTTTGCTCTGTACGAACTTCGTCTTATTAAAACTTCGAATGACATAACCCCATTCAGTAATTTCGGAATGTTTTTTTATGTTCGATTTTGAAGGTAAGGCATATATTTTGCCTGCCCTTGTTTTCACCGTTTTGTGATCAAATAGCAAAGAGGAACGGCAAATGAGCGAGAACAACTTCACGATATACGAGCCGGTTTTTCATCATCAACGAACAAGTATGATTGACGTGGGCATGCATGTGCGATCTCGGTCGTTTCAATTTCCTACTCAACTGAGCTGTCTCGTAAGAAAAGGAAACGACTGATAAAAAATTGTTTGTTGAGAACACAAACCTCGAGGGAAACGGTTTACAGATTTATCCTGCTTTAGAATCCAGCCGTTGTTTTGAATTTACAGAACACCATAATTATTTTGACATCGTCCAACACACGATGGACGTGAACTTTTTTTTTGCTGTCTCTTCTTTAAGTAACATGATAAAACATAAAAACGGACAGAACCCTCTAGATGGTTGCTTCTTTCTGTATGATCGATGTCCAAAAGCGAACCGAAAAAGACCGAGTACTGCAACGCAAAAGAATCAATAGCTGTTGACCTCAAACACCATACAGGCGGAGCACTATCGTGATGAAGTTCCCGAGAAGCAAATTAGACCAAACCCCGGAACTGGGTAGCTAACGATATATGCTTGATGTATATAAGTCATTTGAGTTGGTTCGAATACTAATCTTGCATCCGAGGTCTGATGATGGAACGTTCCTAGGGAGCCCAGATGGGACATCCCTACCGTGCGCCTTAATTTCGACAGCACGAGTAAAAATACACAATCTCAAATTGAACCGAGGATCCCGTTGGCCGTTACTGATGATAATGATAATAAACATAGGACGATACGCTACCTGTCAGAAAAGGCTACACTTCCAGTACTGTCTGTCGATAGAGGGCAGAAGATGGATTGAAATTCCCTCGTGTGGGAGTTTCGCTTCAAGCCAAGTAGCGTCCCCGAATGTTAGTCGAATGTTGTGTTTAATGCGTCCTGTGCATTCGGGTGGTTTTGGTGGGTGTCCGACTGCTTCGCGGGCCCAGTTGCAGTTGGTTCCGAGCCCGGTGCAACTTGGCAAAAAGTATCTCTATAGGTCGTTCATGTGTGTGTGTGTGTAACCGAACAGCAGCGCATATATCCATCATTTTGTCCAAGAGGATCCATGGAGATGTGTCTGTGTTTCTGTGCGAAGGGAGTCACGCATGGATGCATCCTGGATGCGTTTGCGAGTGTCATCGTGTGCCCTTTGGGACACGGAATACGTAACCGTGGCCGAACATAATTTATGTAGATGAATTACCGTGGTCGTGTCCCCTCTTTTACACGTGCACACATTTCAGGAGTGTGTCGGTTGCTCGATATCGTGTGATGGAAGGCTTTGGGGACCTCGGGTGCTTCAGGGATCGATACATATCGGTGGTGTGCAATCGATCCATTTGCTCGGAAATATTTGCCACCGAATGGTTCGGGTTAGTCCCGTTGCTGGAGGGGTCTGCAAACTGTTGGAATAGACACTGCAGATGCAATCGTCACTATCGCTTCCAATTACATAATTTTCCTTTTGGTTCTAGTGCACAAACTTTATTCAAACTCAAAATTATTTTTTGAGAATATTTTTGTCACAGAAATTCTTTGATATGTAGAGAACAAGTATACAAAATTTACGATTCATCAAGTTCCTACGAATTCAGGCGATTGGAAAATCCTTTTTTTCTGTTTCATTTCTTTTTCTTCTACCCTTGAAGTATCAACGTCAGATCAGATTACGTATTTCAGATGAGCTTTCCCTTCGCCGCGCATAAAATCCCCAGAAGTCTGTGTGATTTTAAGCAACTCCCTATCCCTGAATGGTGGGTAGTCTTTTTCCCCCCGTCCTGCCAGACAGACTGACAAATATCGACGGGTCGCATTATAAAATGTGACGTGACGGAATCATACCAAATTTGCCTGATTGTGGAATGTGGCATATAATGTGTCGACAGTGCGTCCACTGCACCTTCATCGAGAAACCGTTCTTCGCACAGCAGCTGCAGATGACGGATCGCTTTTGAACGCAAATAAATGGAGTGACTGGTGGGCTTTCGGGCTTTCCATGTTGGGACAATGTGGAAATCTGTGAGTGAGAGCTTTCAAGGGGCATATTTGACGTGCGTCACATCATCTCATCATCAATGCACTTAGGTGCGAGAAGAAAGAATGCGTAAATATCCGTATCTATCACACTGGAAATTTGTGACGAATATGTGCGGTTGTGATGATGGGTTTGATTGTGAACGACGTGAGAGGGGGAGCTCAAAAAAACTGAATCTGGGAATGCTCAAGAATGTGTGCGGTGGAAATGTCCTTCATATATGTATAAACAGATCATTCATGCTTTAGCACACCTTACCGCGAATGTCAGCTTTGCTGATGTTGATGTCGATGGGTATTTTCCTTCAATTTCGCCGGTCGCCGCTTCCAAGAAAAGACAAAAGACGTTTGAAAAGTGAAAACAACAACTGACACACCGTAATCATTGCACTTGGGCAACCACGTTGTCGACCGTGTTTGGAACGCTATTTGGTAGCATCATCATCATCATTATGGTCTGATCCTAGCCTTCCCACATCATCCATATTTCCTACTGGCGGCGTGCACGGGACTTGAGAAGCATGTTTCATCGCAAAAGTTTGAATGTTTGTGGTACGTGACGAATCGAAATTATTGAAGCTTGTAGCCTTGCTCCAGCGCATTGGATTGACACAATCGGTCCCAGTGTGCGAAGGAATCGTGACAAGCAGGTTCAGAATTAAGCAGCAGCAGAAGAGCATATTTCCCCGTGAGAACGTGTTTGGTCAGTTTGAGCTGTGTTGCGATGTGGAAGCATGAAGGTGTTCAGTTTCTTAGTAAATCTTTGCATGAAATGTTGATTTCATGAGTAAATTTTAGATTTGAGATAATTATATTTCCTATTTAAGTGTTCAAAAATGATTTTTTATTTCAAAACTATTATTTATAATTTGTTCTTTAAAAAAAAACCTTCAACATACAACATTGTCAATTTGCCAAGGTTTTTGATCCTCACCAATGGAATTCAAATTTGAACATGAATCAAATCTTACAACGACACAATGCAGAATCACTTGTGTGTGCGGCATCGTACCAGTTCGCCTCATTTCCCGGGTGCAGATTTAACCCTGGCTATGTCGTATTCAATTTTCATTATCCAAATGCAACTTACCGTTCTACCGCATACCGCTCGAATTTCCTCGGGAAAAGTATCCAGCAAAATAAGGCAAAGTGTCTGCTCACGTACCACAACAAGCACTGTCTATGACACGCGGGAAAAGTGAAAGTATGTTCCGCCGCACCGAGCTCCAACAACGCCGCAAGCACCGGGGCCTGTATCCGGGAACAACGGGCGCACACTGTTGTATGGGGCGCAAAATAAAACATCCTTTTGCCAACAATGTAGTCACAGTTCGCGCGCAACCGCCAACAGACGGTCAGGACGTTCTAGCACTTGCGGGATGGTTTTCACTTTCACATACAGTACGTACGTACGTACCAAGAGCAGGCAACTCTTTGCCACAGCTGAAGGAAATCTCGTGTCACACTGCACATTCCAGCTGGATGAAGTGAAATTGCTCCGCATATGGCAAAATGCAAACGCCATTTCCATCGCCGCCATTTAGTGAAGCTATGTTGTGTGGTGCAATTTTCTGAGGCTCCTTATTTTGAGCCCCGGGAAAGCTACATCTGCAAGGCTAAAAAATAAACGCGCTTGTGTGTGTATGTATGCATTTTGCCTTTTCTTTTTAACATCCCACTGCAGCCGTAGAAATTGGGGAGTGCTTTGCTTCGGTCTCAGTAGACGAGTCGTACTTGATCGAGCACGCGTGTAAGTGCAAATGTGCAGGAGCGTATAGCAAGTCCACGTTCTTTATGCACCACGAAATTGCAGGCATCTTTTCCGCTTAAACGCATACACAGACACGTAATGGTTGGTTTTGGCCGTTTTAGTGGCAAACATTATTTTGTGCTTCTTTTACGCCACATTGCCATAACCGTTTTCTTTGTAGTTCCAACAAAATTTCTGCTACTGAAGAGTTCTGAACGTCGTTAGTGATATCCTGTGGATATGCTTTTAGATGTTGGAGCTTTCTACGTTGTATGGCTGGGAATGAAAGTTCCATTGTAAAATTGTCTTCTTTGGTAGAAATATTTAAATCGTATACAAACAAATATGGAGATATTTTCGTGAAGCAAGGCATGCAAGTGACTTAGTAATTAAATAGACGACATAATACTGCATTTGTCTTGACACATATCCACATTTTAGACATATGTTATTGACGGTCCAGTGACAAAGGCGATATCGGCGCCAATCTTCACACGATACCACCGGGGATCGAATCTCATCCAAACCGTTCCTTCGTTTTAAAAGTCAATATCCCCGAATTTATATTTTTAAACTTAGTATGTTGTTGTTAGTAAATGTACATAAGGTTGTTGTATAACATAAGGTTAAGCAATGTTGTAGAATTAATTAAATAAGCAAAAAAAATGTCTCCATACTGATTGTGATCCCATACCCCCATCCCATAGTCAGACAGACGAACTTTTCCGCATTCGCATTCAGCTAGTGTTAGTGGACAATTTATGAACGAATATTTGCAAAGGACATCGATAGGGCTGTAGAGTTATTTTCGCCAACGATGTTAAGCATATGTTTCGTTGTAGTTCCAACCCATACTTTTTGTTTTGCTATCTTTTGAAAATCCAAAAACCCGTTTACATTCAGTCTGTGGATACCACCGGTATTTTATCGATAAATTGTCTGCTTGCCGTTGATACCCGGGAATACCCTGGAAGGAACCAACATCACCCGATGTATGGAAGCGAGCGTAAAGGTATAAATTCCTGAGGTTCTGTGGTCCAGCCAGCCAGCGAGTGTAAATCTTGGCCAACCCTGGTTGTTTTGTGTTGTACGAGCGGAAAATCATTGCTCTTAGACTTTGCGGTCGATGTTGGTGCCGTATCGAACGGGTGGAGTTCGTGCATTAGGAACCGCCGCCACAGCAACGTACGAGCAAAACTTCCCTGTTTAATCTTTTCCATGTGCTTTGACATCCTGGACGCGGAAGTGAGCAGAACAACTACTAAGCGAGCAAAATAAAAACACACTCACCTCGGGAGATGGCATGGATCCGGTTTTAATCCATACCATTTGGAGCTTTTCCAAGGATTTGCTTTGCCGCATTCTTCTGTTTTGTGTGTGTGTGTTTTTTTTTGTCTTCCTTGAACTCGGTCCACTTTACGGTCGTTTTCATTGGGAAATTTATTCGATCATGTAAATGGCACTTTTTCGTACTGTTGGAAGGAGAATCCACTTTCACACGGGGTGGTGTCGTACACGTACACCACCTCTGCTAAATGACGCTTTTCTAGTTGAAACAACAAATCCCCCCGCACTCCTCCAGTTCCCTTGGAAAACCCTTGGACATCACATTCGATCGATGGTGGAGAATCAACCACCAATTTCATCGGTAGCGGGAAGTAAATACGGTCTCAGCAGTCCACTTAGGGAGAGAGAGAGACTCGGCGCATTAAAATCGGCAGAATCGATGTTCCGAAGTATGTTAATTAGCATGTTAATCCTCTTTCGGGTCGAAATGTTGACGCGAACCCGGCGGGAATACCTAAGTGGAAGGGAATTAGCGTTGTGCTCTAAGGGACTCGCTGAAACGACGGTATGTTTACCCTGCTGCCGTTAGCATAATAATGAACTGTCATTACATTTGGCCGGCCACGACGACGACGGCGGCGGCAGCGATGACAGTGACGATGCTCGCGTAGAGAGCATCCTGCCCGTAAGTCGGTTCGGTCGTATTTCGCGTGAGTTGCAACATCAACGAGCACAGCGGCGGAGTGATTGAGATACCCGGTCCGGTCTTCATAACCTGCACTCCGCAAAATGCCTGAGCCCGTTAAGTCCTTAAGGAAGTGACAGAGTATTGGGAGGTGGTGTAAGCGAAAGCTGTCGTAAATTTAGCAACCACACACACACACACATTCCACACCGATGGAAAAGGTAGTGGAAACTAGAGTGCTTCTAGGAAGGTGGTCTAATTCGCTGAGGTTTCTGTAAGACGATCGACGAACGACTCCCCTCAGCAGGGTGCGAGGATTACAGCGTGTTGTTCGTTGTTTAAACCCTCATTTCGATACAAACTTAAGCATATTAATTTCGGGTCCTGCACACGAAACACCCAACCCGTGGAAGAGGGGCTTCAGTAGGGGGGTTAAAACGGTAGAGAATCTGGGGAAGCATAAATAGTTGTGATATTTTATGTAAATTTGTTGAATTATGAAGATGCTATGCTAAGCTACTTGAAGTACACGGTTAGTTTAGCTGCTCAGAAGGTTTAGTTATAGGTAGAAAAATGTGTACATTTTGTCATTTGCATTCAGTTCAATCGGGCTTAATAAACGACTGGAAGCACTTTTATTACACACCCCTCTCGGCTAGTGTAACTCCGTAGTCTCCAGGTTCACGCAGACTGAATAGTGTTCTTGAACTAACGAACGCTAATGGATGTTTTGAACGGCACACTTTCTTGGCACGTTCTTGTATGTGACCAGCTGCATCTACCGTGCTTTGTTCCTAGTGTACGTTGTTTACACTTTCCATAATCCACTGCTCCCACTAAATCAGTGCACTTTTCTCTGATGCTACTCATATTCTGCGCTGCTGCTGTTGTGCCACCATCTTGTTTGGTTGTTTCAGAACGATGAAGACAACGTTTATCCACCCATCCTTGCTGACATGTTTCGACTTAATTAGC
Organism: Anopheles minimus; assembly: GCA_000349025.1. Taxonomy (NCBI): domain Eukaryota; kingdom Metazoa; phylum Arthropoda; class Insecta; order Diptera; family Culicidae; genus Anopheles; species Anopheles minimus. Next base: position 3,754,541 of record KB664165.1, read on the forward strand.
CTACCACTAATGGTGATAGTTTTTGGCACTATTTTTCTACTGCGACGCCACGTGGCTCTCGTTGCAAGATCTACAACATTGGGGAGATGTTGTGATGCTAATCCATTCGTTGTTTTTCGCGATGGAAAGAACAAACAGTGACGATAATGTGTGTTTGTGCCAGGAGAACAACGACCCCGCGCACGTACCAGGTCGTTGTTGTTTGAGAAGAAATAATTGTACTTGTTTTCAAACATAGTTCTTGTGGATATTCATGATAGGAGTGTTGAATAATGGCATTATTAAGTGTGGTTTGTTGTTAGACAATGCAGGAAAACTTGAAGAATGATATTTTTATATAATTGAATTACTATGTCGTATAAACTAGTTAACAATTCATATCGTAATATCGAATGTTAAATTTACGAATCTAATCAAATAAAAAATAGTTAAAACGCTTCTAAAGGTAAAGTTTTCCCATTTTTTGCTGTTGTTTATTTTTCATCTTTCAGTCGCGTGTTGAAAAGTAGTTTTCCCTAATATTATAACCATCTCTCCAGTAGCATAATTTTTCCACCAATGCTTCCTCTATCAGTTATTCCGCGTATCAGTGTAAGGTCGATGTTTATATACATTTTTCCCTAGAACAGAAACCTCGTCACAAACTCGTCTTGTATGTAATTATGCCACTGTCACTACAACTTTTACGTCGGGATAGTATAATAAAAGAGGAAACGCAAACACATGGCGCTCTGTACACCGTTCCCGCAGAAAAGGGACCAACGCTCAGCAGCAGTAAAAGCACGAAATAGCACACCTCACGAAATACACACGTCCCTTTCTGGATGGGGTAAGATAATGAGAAAAAGTTGAATATTCTTTGTCTTCCTTTGGGACGGCACACCAGACAGAATTTCGTTCTGCTGGTGTGTGGCGGGGTCTGCTGTCGCGTCACAGTAAAGACAGCGGACGAAAAACAAAAAAAGAAAAACGCAAAACTTACTTTTTTTGTAGCTGCTTCTTCGTTTTTTTTTTGGCAAAGTTCTACAAGCGTGCCGAGTTCCCGTTTCCGGGACCGTAACTTCCGGAGCATTATCACTACTATGGGGAGCGGGAGAGACAGACGAGAAAAAAAAGGCACCCACAGTTCGTGTCTGCATGTCGTCGTGTACCGGAGCACGCACATGGATCATCTGCTTTCAGCTCCGCCGGCCAGAAGGAGCCAGACTTTTCGCGAATCCCGAAACGAAAGGAAGTTCCGGTTCACTAATGAGTGTACCTAATAAAAGGCAAGGGCAATCGGTTCCCGAGACCCAAGCCACGAACCACCACCGGAAAGAATGATAGCACATTTTTGGCAACACGTACAAGACGCGTTTGGAAAATTCTTTGGAAGATGGAACTTGGGCAAACATGGTGAAGCATACTCACCAGAGGGGTTTGGTGAGCTTTCGTGGCTGTAACTAATTGGCTGAGTAAAGGAAGATTAGTGAAGAAATGGTACTTTTTGGTGCACTTGGTTTATGATGCGATGTGATCTGTTTCCTTATTGTGTCAACATTTACGTACTTACAAACGTACCGCGAAGCAAGACCTTCAAAGGTAATGTTTCCCATTTGTTCCAAATGCTTGAGGTAATTGAAAGTTATTTCAACCTTCGTGAAGTTGTATTAATTAATGTACGAAATGTTCCAACGTTTGTAATCATTTTACTGCATTATCTTGTATGATTCATCCCAACACAACGAATGACTGAATTAAGTCAAGTTGTTTCGCTTGGTAACCGGTAACTTCATTCATGATCCACCCACTAAACCAGATTCCATGCCAAGTTACATTTCCCTAGAAACTATCCTGTCTTTGTAACACATTGTTAGCGTGAGCATTATTTTCCCGCAGAAACTCGTTATTCCGTGGCGCTTTGCCCCAACATCATCTTAACGATGTTATTGCCATTAGCCGAGCTAATGTAAACTATTCCCGAGGTTTTATTTTGGCACCCTGCACAGCGCTGTTGTATGTATGTGTATGCGTGGGTTGAGTGGTGCGTTTCAAATTAATTTGTAAACATTTCCCGCCTGCCAGACCTACGCCGATCCTTTCGCATCCACCTGGAACCTAAAAGTGCAATCACATTAAGAAATCGCCCAGCAGTGCGAGCGAGCGTTGCTGTGTGTTGGCATGGTAAAACATCGTAGTAAAATGAACCGATTCTAATTTGGAACGTAGAGCTAAAGTGAATAAATATTTAATTTCCGTTTTGTCTGGGGCCGCGCGTCCCAAACTGGCTCAGGTCTCAATCCCAAAGATGTGGCATCATTCTGACCCTTCACACGGTTTGGTGGGGTGTGTTGGGTAGGTTTGCATCTTGCAAAGTTTATTTAATTTGTTAGGAACGACTCGTAGTGCGCGCTAAAGGTAATGGACAGAGACTTTGGGGGGATAAACGAACAAAACGAAGAGTAGAAGAAAAAAAAACATATATCCCCCCTTCACACGAAGACGTCTAAGAAAAGCCAAATGATGTCGGCCACGTTAGGAATAAGCACGGGATGGTTGAAGCTCATAAAAATAAAAAGAGAGATCGTTTTGTGGTCCTGTTTTATGGTGGTTTCGAACGCGAACAGGAAAAGAATGGTTCTCGGGCGTCTTCGGCTGAGAAAACCGTGTGGTCCAACACTCCAACGACACGGCAGGTCTCGACTATTTTTTCCACGTTGGTTTGCTCCCGGGAAAAGACTGTTTTTCTTTGGCATTTCTTACACACATTTACTATTCCCGCGGAGGAGTTGTGGTGTGGGAGGGATGGGTTTTCTTGAAAACTGTTCTTTGGAAAACTTTCTTTTTTTCTTGTCCCACGAATAATCCTTTCCCATGCTCTGGGACACGTTGTAGATGTGTGTTTGGGTTCCTTCTTTAGCACATTCACTATATACATCATTTGCTTGGTTCACCACCCAACTCGCCCAGAGTGGGAAACAGTCCTGTAATGGGTGGAAAACTTTATGTGCTTACTTAGTGGTCGGGATAGCAGCGATTTCCTGCACGAAATAATTAATTTTATAGCCATTCCTGTGTGCTCGCTCGGTGTGAGTTTACTTTATCGTCTTCAGCATTGCAAAAAAAAGCACGTGCTCTACGATCAATTCTAACGCTTTTCTTTCTTTCTTTCTTTCTTTCTTTCTATTTCTATCATCCAGGTATGGTTCCAGATAACTACCCGAGATGGTTACCCCGCAAATGCTGGGACAGACGAAAACTGTCAAATTGTCAGCTAGGATGAAATGTGACATTGGCGGCTACGTGAGAAGACCATCTGTGGAAGGACAAAGCAGCGATGGTTAACTTCAACGTGCAAAAGGGCATTCTAGGTTTCTGCAAATCAAGTCGATAAGGGCGCGAATTCGGAGCAGTTGAATTCTAATGGATTCTAATGCACGTTTTAGGTGAACAAAAAAAATCGCCATTCAACCGGTTTAGGTTGGATACTTTTTTCCCCCAATTGTGGACACTGTTCGATGGAAAACCCCAAAGTCTGACCGATCTCACAGTGGTTGTGTGAGCCGAGTGTGAATGAAAGCAATCGAGTCCATCCGAATCGAGGCGCTTCAAGGCGTCGGTGGTAACATCCATTACAACAACGTTGCGAACAAGTGATGGTACGCGCTTTAGGTTTTTTTTATTCTCCTGCTCCTATTCAAACCATTCAGTTCCGTTTCGGTTGATCGGGCGTGGAAATGAGAAAAAAGGGGCAAATGGCAAGCCCAACCTTGCTCACACCCGGAATGTTTCATTCAACCGTGCTCATCTACAAGTGACGGCACGGAAATGCGGAGTTTTGAAGATAAAGCGAGCAACGGAGGCTGTTTTGATCTTGCCCACCTGTTCCGGAAAGGGGCGGCCAGATACTCCGAGAAGAGGATCCCACGCGGAATGGAGACAGGATGTCTCTATCTCCGAAAGCTGTACACCGAATCACCGGTACACGCCGGTAAATCATCGGGGTCCCCTTCCAACTATTGGGTGTACAATTTTCCATTTTCTCGGGCAAGTCTCGTCCTCGTCCGAAAAATGGAACTTAAAGAGGAAAAAACGCTCCCACCCGGCTTGAAAACGCGATGAAAATGGATGGACAATTTTACCCATCTTCTCTAAAACTCCTAAAGAAGAAATGGTACAAAAAATAAGGATGACACCGTTGAAAACGGCCAAACACATGTGGGGAGAGGTGTGTGTGTGTGTGCGTGAGCATGGGAGCAAGCGGTAAAGAAGCTGTGATGGCTTCACGTGCCGGCAGAAGGAAATTGCTTTGATAGTGTCACTTCTCTTTCAAGGATGAGTAATTTTTCAATTTTATTCAATTTACTCTTCCATCTTTCCCGTGATATGCCCATAGTAAAAAAGCCGGGATGAATAAAACCCATCGCTCTGCTGCTTCGTGGGGAAAAGCTACGTTCCTATGATAGGCGACATGCACACCTGAGGAAATGGGAGACTTTTTCGCTATCGCTCTTGATGTCGCCCCTTTCGGTGAGGTGTGTGGCATAGGATCATTCTTTTCCCGGCCTTCTTTTTCCAGCCGACTGGTTGCAATCAGTCCGCTACTCACTCGTAACCTCACGTGCTTTGTTATTGGAAGCGTTGCACGGATGAGTAGCGAAACACGTCGTATGCCCACCACCCTGTACGTGGTGTAAAAAATCAGGTGTAAAAATATGTTTTTTTCTCTTCTACAAAGACGCAGATAAACTGACAGAAAAACACAATCATGAGAGCGAGCTCGGTGCGAGCTTGTTTCGTGTAATAATACGATAAGAGATTTTTTTTTCTGTGGACATAATGTTAGGGCGCATTTAGACTGGTCGTATGTCCCACACTCCCAAAAGAATATAAGAAGTTTTGACTTGTTAATAGCAAGAATTGCTTCTTATTTTGATATGAAATAACCCCTTGCATTGTTTTACAGGTCTTGTACCGATTACTCAAAACCTTCTCAATTTCCAAGCACATTTATAACCCTCGTGCCTTTTGTGAAGGTACAACTATTAGTAGTTTAGCTGTCCGTGAGAAGATGGATCACGATATCTTCCGTCTGCTTCGGTCCGAAACCCGGAACCGAGCGCTAAATTGCGCAACTAATTCCTATTCCCATTAACCGTACCGTCTCCATCATCCATCTTTATACGGACGACGAGGCGCTGCTAATTCTTGTCCAGGAATCAAAGCTTAATCCATCTTAACACTACCCAAGGTTTTGTCGAATTCTATCGGTACAAGAAACTAAGGCAGGCGAATCCCAAAAAACGAAGTCCCCATGGCTAGGGATACCATCACCAGCAAAGCAACTGAACGGTGGTGATGATGGGTGACGGGTGTTCTTTGCGACATAAATCACATCTTCTGTGTTCTGCAACCTAACCACGCCACTTGTCATCGTGGAGGGTTTTGTCTACCATCTTCATTCGCTTCGCCTCCACCCTTGGAACGATGTGCAGAACTTCGGGTTTCTTCAGTTCCGCGGTGATGAGTGATACGATAACGATGGCACGATGACAGTTGTGATTATCGGAGCAGATCACGTGAAGAGCCCGCCAGTGACGATGATGGTGATGATGATGATGACGATGGCGATGATAATGATGAAGCTAGTAGAAAGAACAACAGTAACTATAATGAATTATGATTTAAATATTATGTAAATCACCTTTTAATTTATATTCATAACAATCGTAAGCCGGGGTAGATAAAGTTTTGCTAATCTACTCTCCCAATCCCAACCGTCCGCCCCATTTCGTCCCATCCGGTTTTAACTCTTGCGTTGGGCGCTTCCGCTCCTGCCTGGCTGATTCTGGGCAAATTATGCTCCATCTCTTCAACTGGTGTGAACGGGGCTTTAGGAGTCTTTTCATCGGGTTGGAAAATTGGACGCTCGGCAGTTCATCATTCAACGCCACACAAGAAAATGTCGGACGGAAACGAGGATTCATTCCGGACGCGCCGGATGCCACCTTTCTTCGCCCGGGTGGCAAAGGACGACGAACGTGTGGATTCTAAAATTTTCCTATCCAAACACTTCCGATCGTCTTTTGCTTACATTTCTCACTTTCGGATCGGTTGGCAGTTATGTTGTGGCGAGTGGTGTAAAGGTGTTGGAGCTTTTCATACTAGTTTTCTTTGCGGATGTCTACTTCTTGAAGATTGGTCGTTTTTGCTTGCGAAGAGGTGTGCCGGGCTTTTGAGATATGATGAGCTGCAGTGGCTGTTTGCAAGCTTTTCTTGCATACAATTAATGGCCGAGTAATCACCGTCATCATCAATCTTGAAAGGGATGGAAACGTTGAAGAAGTGGGCATATGTCTTGTTCTGAGAATCAGCAAGAATTAAGAATAGTTAAGAACCAACTAGAGGAATCCAATTTGTTATGATTTTGTTTAATTTTATTAACAATTTACTGGTCTTTTAAAAGCAAGAAAATAGTGGCTCGTTTTACAACAAAAGCCAAGCATACATGCTCAATAATTCACAAATGGTACTCGCGTGCTCGTATATTTAGGTTATGTTTTATGTCGTTGCGTTCCTAATGAATGATGCACTATTTGTAATTGTTGAGTCATGATTGCTGGATGAATTTCTTCCGCATTACGGCTCGGCTACCGGATGTGTGGTCCATTATGGTAATAATTTTACCGGTCGCCGTCCTACAATTCATTTCTGCAAACAAAAATGCAACCATGTGGTTTTTTTCCCACGAGGACGAGGAACAAAAAACAAACATACATTTATTTAGGTAGGAAACTAGTTTAAATTTACCTGTTCATAGATATTTTTTCATATGATGTGTTGGTAAATATGTTTCAAATTAAATGCACATTTTGGCGAAGCATTATGTAGTAGTTAAGTTCTGTATAATGTGTGGAGTAAATTATCCAGCTCCTACGTTAAACTTAACAATAGGTAAAATTGTTCCAGTTTCTCCATTACATCGCTACAGATGGATTGCTACGCACTAAATGTGTCCCCGGTGTATGTGCACACCGGCACAATAGGTTTCAAATTGTTTCTATTATTTTAACAACACAGCGCACATGCTTAACGGCAAATGATTGCATTTCCTTTCCACCGAGTACTGCACGCCGGTAGTAGTGCCAGAAGGAGCACTCCTTGATTTTTTTTTTGTTATTCGACAGGTGGCCTGCGCAGTACTAAATTTTGTCTACATTGTGTAATTTTTCATAAAATTAAACATTTATGCAAATGTTTTCCTCGAACCAAAACCCACCCGATACACACTGCTTCTTCGAAAAGGGACGCGAAAAACCAAAGGAAATGCCCTTCTTGAATACCGCACCCATACCGTGTAATGAATGATAATGAGAATCGGAAATATATCATTCATATAAATACCGGGACAACCGGGCGAAATAGAGTCGGTTGTAGCTGTGCCGCCTGAGCTGCTTTTTTAACATTTTTCTCCGGGGACACAACCGACCGGATGGGGATGGAAACAAAACTGTTTTGAGGTATACAACAAAGAAAAAACTCCCGCAAACCCTTATTCAGGTCTCGATGTGAGTTCTTACTACAAATTTGTGACGTAAAATTCCTTGGCTTATATTTTTTTTCTATTTTAAAATAAACACCGTTCTCCGCAAAGGTGAATATATTATGTGGTTTAAATTTGGAACATTATCAAGCTTTCTTCTATTCGATGCATCTGTTACCGTTTCTGAACGCGAGATGTTTTTTTCCGTAAGATCCTTTCAATATTGCTTGGTATATAGGAAAAAAATCAATACCTCCGGGTGCGCCAATGTCTCCACCACCGATCGGATGGGATGGTGGAAATCGATATTCGAATAAATTAAAATACCCTTTTCGGTTGTTTATGTACTACTAATACTGCTGCGATGACAAGAATCTTACCGTCATTCTGTCGTTCGGAAAGGACGAAAAAAGAGAAAGCAAGTTGAAAAAAGTTGAAAGTCAATTTGGGGAAGTTTAACTTCACTTCCGGGTTCCGCATCGTCAACTACCCCCCACATAGCATACGGGCCCAGGGGGTGGTTGTTTGGCGCACTAGGCAGGGGTAGCAGTTTTTCTTGCTTCGTTTTTTTTTGTTTTTCTTTCCCGTTTCGCTCGACTGAAGAGAATCGCAGCTCGCGAGGGTGTCGTTTATTGTGACCTTTTGCACACTCCAACTCCTCCACAGCTGGCGGAAGAATCAGAACGGAATAAGGCGCAATCATGCTCCACAATCCATCAATTCCAATACCCGATCGTTCGGTCGTGTCGGTTGCGCCGCCAGAACCACAATTATTCATTGCGTTGAAGCATGGCGCGCGACGCATTTTGAGGTGATTTGATTGAGCGCAGAGAAGGGTAAGGGAGGGTTTGGTGCGTATGTTGCTTCGAAGTTGTCGAAGGGTGCGGTCGATGGAAAATCGGCTCAGTAACCGCGACATCGAGACAACCCCAACCGTCCGTGAGTGGGTGTATAAGGCAACTGGGCTGGTAAGAATCTTCGGTCGTCAGCGAAAGCCTATGCCAGTCCACCAGGTGAAGCTAATATATTTACCTTTATTGCCTTTCCAATCGCTGGCGGGGAGAATAAGGAAGTGATTGGAAGTTAAGGATTTTGACGCTTCGCGCACATTGGTGGCTTACAGTTTACCGTCTGGAAAGGAAGTTATTCCGATATGGAAGGGAAAAATAAATTCGTTTTTTTTCCATCAATGAAGGCAATCTTTGAGGCGTACGGGAATGAAGTTCAAGGCGGTAATTTATAGACGTTTGTGACTTGATGAACGAATACGAGTGGAAATATATAAAGCAATAGTTTTATTGAGTTGATTTGAATCATATTTGAATAATACATGTGATTCGGAGTGTGCGGACCAGGCTAACCCTAAGGCTTTTGCTTTTTGTCCACCGATGCCTAAGTTTATTAAAGATTTCTCTAGAGCCCTTTCCACACAGCAGCAGAAAGCAATGTCTATGAATGTTTAATTGAACGTAAATACATAATGTTTTATCCACACGGCTGTACTGCATGAGGGTGTTAATGCTGGTGGGATTTTTTTAAGGGAAAAATTCCCCCAGGGCACTGTTCAAATGCAGGTTTATTTGGTAAAGATTTAGCCGGAATCGTATCTGTTCACGATTTGTTTGTGCGGTTTTCTTTCGCGTTCTGTCTACATCTTTCCTTGAGACAGGTTGCATCAATTTCGTAAAAATTTAAGACACAAATAAACGAAGATGCTTCCATTCAACACACTCACATCCAGTTCGTCTGTGTCGCTCTGTACGGTTAATTTGTTTTCCACCGGTTCGATTGCTGAAAGTAAGCCAGGTCAGGTAGATGCACACGGCAAGAATCACTTCAATCCGTGAAATAACGTCCGCCCAGAAGTGTCTTATGTTGTCTCCCTTATGTTTTTATACTGAATCCAGCCAACATTGGGACAATGTTACTCCAGGGAAATCAGAACTTGACGTAGCTGTAGCGCAGATATGGAGGGCATCCATTTTTGTCGAATTTTCCCTACCGGTTCGTTTTCATCGAGTTTTGAAGCACCCCGGTATTTTGTTTGATCCAACCCCGATAGGAAGCCTGTTGTTGAGCATGTCTGGTGTCCTTGACGTTAGGCACAATTTACTGGTTTTATGAAAACATCGAGGCAAATATGTCTTTTTATTGTGTGCTTAAATTTTTGCATGAAGAAGTTACCGCTCAAAAAAGTGACTGTCATGTTTTGTTATGTTATGTACAATATAGGAGAAATATATCTACCGTGGATACCATAGCGTTTCAATATAAATTTTACATACTTCGTGTGTGCAATCTGCAATCAACCTTTGTTAACAATTACCACAGCCTAATATTCGTTGTTTTCATAAGTCAAAAAAAAATCATAACCTTAGATGACACATCATTACCGGAATGTTTAAACACGCATACATTGATTGAATTTGCAATAAGGTAGGAGAATGTATCTAAATAGAAGCGAGAAAATCCTACCCTTCGGTTCCCTAATTCAATCAGGCAACGATGGAGAATTATTGCTAAAAACCTTTTTTTTACTCCGCGCCTGTTTAGATGTAATTGTTTCATACGCCAAGGCACGTCCTCCAGGTGCGCCTTTTTTCTGGTTGTTGTTTTATGTATGCTGGCAAAATTCCGACTCATAGCATAGTATCCCCAAATGTACAATTTTGTATAAAGCAAATTTTGAGGGACAGATCGAGGTGGTCCTGTTGTTGCGTTGTTGCCCACATCCCGCACCTTACGCGCTTCATGTAAATCATAATATATGCGTGTCGATATTAGCGCTCAAATGTAGCCGTAATCAAAAATTTATGAGAATTACCCACCCGACCCCTACTTGCCTTTTCTTTTACCCGTGTTTTCCACCAACATTCCACCATTTTGTGGCAATTGTTTGTCGTGGTGTCATAGGGATAGCCACAGCAAAGAGAGAAAAAAAGGAACTTCTAATGGGCTACGGTAGCTTGCCGCTGGTACGCTTAGTGGGTGATATATTATGCACCGTTGTGGAAGGCACGTGTACTACAAGGGGGGTTGCTTCTTCTTCGGTATATCTATTATCAAAATACGCTTCCAAGTTCTACGGATACAACCCATAGGCCTTACTTTGCCAGTAGCAGAAAAAAGGCTACTCGTGTCGAGGCAACAGCCCTTTTAACCATGTACCGTGGTAGGATAACGTTAAAATTATCCAACGGGCCTCCACAATGTATATAAAGAAATTAATGCTAACCGGAAGAGGGAGCCATATGCACACCAGTGCATTACATTTGCTGGGGACAACAAATTCCCAAATCCATTACCCAAACGATTACGGTGCGAGTCTTGATGGGTATTTCGGGTGATGTTTTCCGAGTAAAAGGTAAGGTGACTTTTATGGTGTTGGGGCCCGGCCAGCAAGGGCATTCATCAGTGCGGTTCGGTCAATTTGTTAGGATTAAAATAAATTCCACAGCCCCGTGTTTGGTTTAATTTAGGTAAATGCATTATATATGTACGATAACTGCTGAGGAATATTTTAAGATAATCTTTTAATTATACTGTTAAATGTGTATTTTTTGTTGGAAAAAAGTGTGTAAAGGAATGTTGTTGAATAAAAGTTAAATTAGTGTCCTTTCATACCATTGAAAATCATGCTATGTCATGCGTATTGCATACGTTTGGGGTTTTTTTGTTAATGTGTATGCATATGAATGCAATTGATCTTTTAAAATGACCCCCACTGTTTCAAATGCAGGATGAAGTAGCATCTTTTCTAGAATTTATCGGTAATATTACGTTTTTTCAGTATTTAAGGACGTAAAAAAACTTATTTTTACATTACCACAACTCCAGCAAGTTGATATAAAATCAAACTCCATTGTGCAAACAAACACAACACCGTTCAAACCTCCTGGAATCCTTTAACTTCAGACATTGTTAAGCCTCACAACAATCTCCTTTTAACCTTTGTGCCTCAGCAATTCGATAGCGTGACTTTGATGAATTAGTCTACAAACCAGTCCATCCGGTGGCTTGTAGCGGTTGGTACTGTTCACCACCTCAGCAAAACCACCCTCATCCCAAAAAGTTCCCGGAGGGCACCCACAGGATCAAGGTGCATGGTTTGATCGCTTCCAGCCTTCCCTTCAGCCGGCTCTTTCCATGCTCGGAGGTCCTTTCTTTCCGGTCTGTCTGTCTCCATCCGTGGGATTCTTCTGTGTGTATGTGTGTGTTCTGAGTGTGATTGTGTTTGTTGGAGAGCTAATGGTCCCGAAGCTGTAGACATCGTGCTGGCAACCGCTATCAAGGTGTCAGGAAAATCCTGCTAAATAAATTCACTCCCATTATTTATTTGATGAAAAATGAAAAGCCTGCTTCATCCTGACAAAGTTTTCAAACCTCTGCACGGCAGCTATCGTTCGGGATGATAGTCTATGGATGGAAGTGCCCGAAAGGAGAAGGGACGGTATTGGGACGGACGAACACAGCGCATTAACTTATGAGGATCATGCTTGACTTCATCATCAAGTGTGGTAACTTTGAGGTGGTACGCTCCATAATAGCACATCCATCTCTTCGTCTTTGTACGCCCTCAATGAGGGCGGTCAGCTAGCCTCGGTGGTTTGCCGACAGTGACAGTCCGCACCACTTCCCCCAGCGGCTGTGACAATATCCAGTGATGCCGTCAAACCCTGGAAGCAGTAAAAATGTCACTCAATTTATTTGAGAATTAAGAAAGTTTTATTTTCGTCTCGTGTTCTTCGGTACCTTCCGGGGGGGGAAGAGGACAGTTAGCCAATATACTCGGATAGCGTGTTAGAAAACTGTGGTGTGTGTCAATGAGAGTGAAAACCCCTACTCTCGTTTCTGTGGTGGTGGTGTTGATGTTGACCAGTTCGAGGTTTCTAAGAGTTTAGTGACACACGTCGTTGGCGCTAATGTAGCTTGTGAACGAGTCGACGCTAAACTCCGAGCTAAGTCAGGGAATCCGAGACGGAAGTGCGTCTGGAATGGGTGGAAAAGTTTATTCAAAGACCCCCCCCCCTCCCTGTTTCCACCTCTCCCTTTCTCCTGCTGGCAGGACAATCGCTATCGGTGTCCGGAACGTTTTCACACCAAAAACCAGGAACTTGACGCACACCGGACAAAACCAAATGTTTGAACTTCCAACGTCCACCACCGGCACAGAAAAGCATATTTGACGTCGCCAAGTCAAAACTATGCCACATATGAACGAGTTTGGTTGCTGGGTTGCAAGCCGGGGAGCGACGAGAATGGTGTTCTTCGGGTAAAAGTTGAATACCATTGTCACTCCGTTTGACATGGCAAATAAAAGGGAAAACTCTCGTCACCAAAGCCACTTGAGTTTCGAGTCATTTTTTTTTTTGGTACTTGCTTTCAATGGTTTCGTTTCGGCGTTGGTGGAGGAGGCAGAATCGAGAAAGTTTTTCCTTTTATTTTCGCATTTTTGCTTGTTAGAGTCACATGATGATGTTTTTGGTGTTGTTGGTTGGCTACACAGGGAGCAAAACAAATAAAGGGATGACGTAGAACTCCCACATTAGGTTAGCGGTTGGGGAAGTTCTGGCATGAAAACCCCTTTGCGAAGATACCAGCAGTTTGTCAACATGTCCTATAATTGATGGAAACTGTGCTGAGAGCTGTGCTTTATTTGTCGGCTTCCAACAAATGGACACCGAAAAGTTTTCCATAATGTTGCTCGGTTATGGTTGAGGAAAGATTTTTCTTCTGAAACCTTGAATTCCCAATTCAAACTGTATGAGAAGAAGTACGCATACCTATATGCGAATAAACGTGTCGTCATGCTGTGTGACAAATAAAATAAGATCAACCGGTGATAGGCAGCTCACTCAAATTCCACTTCCGGCTTGTTTTAGGTTCATAGAATTTATTTTATTGTGAGTTGGGTGATAAGAAGCTGTATCTTGCGAAAGAAGTGTGTGTTTACACATTATGTTTTGTTGATTCAAAGTCGTCGAAAGGAGCGTAGTTGAAATGGAAGGATGGAATGGAAAGGCGCAAAGGATATTGCCACTTTCGAGATGTCTCGTTGTGTCGCTTGTTATAGCGAACTCCAACTCCAAGACAAGAGTCTTCCAGTCAATAAAAATCTCGACATACGCACACGACAGATGGTTCGTACGGTTGGTCTACACAACGCAATCATGGGAAAGAGATGTGCCATCAACGGCAAAGCCTACACGACGTCGATTCCGCTACATTGGTGAGCCAACGCTGTCACCAATCGACATGAGGCCACTGATCATGACACCCATATCCCGTACGATTGTCGATCACATCAACATAAACGCAACAACTTCGACTTCAATCGCTTTTGCTGTTGTGCTTTTATTTGCGGTTTTTCGACATTTTTTTTTGTTCTATATTGTTCCTCTGCTTATGCGTTACGCGACAATGATGCCCATATTGAGCGAAGGATAACGCGAAAGCTTTTATCTTTGGTGAAGGAACACATTTTTTGTTGTGGCTACAGATTGCATTGTGCTTTCGCTGTGTGTGCCTCCTAGCTCTAAGTATCAAGGCTAAACCGCTCGAATTTCTTTTTGAGTTTTGTGCTATCTGAAGTCTTTCCTTCAGCATCGTTATGCTCTATTGAATACAAATTATTTCCATCCCATCGCGTGCTTCCTTTTCGATTGCTTGGGCTGATGCTTAAGCGGGCTTTGATACAAATTGAAAAAACAACCCATCTTACAACACCAATCGACCTCTTCGGGATGGTATGAGGATAGAGATACACACTCAGAAAAAAAAAACAATTTTCAACAGAAGAAAGTTAAGGATTGAAGTTCAAAAAAAAAAACACACTTTTCCATCTCCGAGAAGAGATACTCTCCTAGCCCAGATTGCAGACAGCTAGGGGATAGAATAAACCACTCGTTCACTTTGTGTGTCATTCCTTTATTCTGAACTTTCTCTAGCAGAGTGAAAATACAGCTCCATCCACCGGCTCTTCCTTCACCATCTCATCATCAGTTGGGAGGATTTTCCCGCGTGAGAGAAACATAATCCTCATTCACCTTTCATATCCTTTCCCGTCCGAACGGTGCACTGTTTCCGGGTGTTCGACCATGTTCCCTCAATTGGTAGAATGGCTGATTGATCCTTCGGGTGGAGCAATGCATAAAGAACGAAAAAAATAGAGTGAAAAACATAGTGAAAGAAAGAAAAGCTTGTTCTTTGTAAAAGTTTCAGGTAGACTATAAAGAATAGCCGAGCTTTTTTTGTGCGCTTGCTATTTTAAACAGTTACTGTTTTATTTCTCACAAATTGTTTGCAGTTGACAGCGCATTCTCACGATGCTTTTGTTTGCTTGACATCGGAGTTCTTGTGATGATTGTTTTATTCGATATTTTATTTATTTGTGGGAATGGTTACGTAAGTTAAAAAAAAATATTAGAAGGGAGAATAATTACGAAATTTTAAATAATGTAAATATGGTGTACTGTTTCTGTAATCATTGATTGTCAAATACGGTCCTAAAGTTATGCAATTCTATTAAATTTTCAAATTTGTTACAAAAACATGTTATGAATAATTTTCATAACATCAAATGGTAATACAATCCATTTCCACGTTACAGCCACTAAACAACATTTACCGAAAGTTCATTTAATTAAGTATAAATTAGAAACAATTGTAAAACGTCATTCACAAAGTTGTCAATAATCGTGCTAATACCCAACCATTCGCCTTAACAAAATCAATGAGCTTTTCATGTTCACCATTTAGCACAATGTTCTCGCACAGACGTTGCCTTCTATTCTTATGTCAATTTACAACCATTTTCACCAACCTGAAAAGGGGCCTTTTGAATGTTCACAATGGCAGTGTGAAATTGTTAATCGAACCGGAAAATTCAATTCCTTTTGCAGGTACACACATCGGAAAGGGGGCATGATTCGCGGGGTATTGGTAAACGTTCGATAAGCTCAACTTTTTAGCCGGAAAATGGCTTTTCCAAAAACAACCGTTCACTAATTGCGTGGTAATTTGCGTTGTCATGTGGATTGTGCCTGTTTCTCTCCATTAAGGTTCTCTAACGGATAACGGATTGTTTTGAGTACATGCTTGTTGAAGTTGTTACACTCTTTTTTTTACAGTAAAAGAAAAAAAACACACACGACAGGACATCTCGTTCTCGCGATCCATCCCAGTAAAGCTGTTTGGATCTGCAGCAGATAAATGGAGACCGGCACGGTTGTCTCACTTTCGCTGGTAGCAAAAGCAGCTGGTCGGCAGAAATAAATTGCAATCGAAGTGTCGATTGTACAACATTTCATTTTCATTAGTGTAAAATATGATTAACGAGGTAACAATTGATATTGAGTGTTTTAAACGAGTGAAGCATTTGCCCGTGCCAGAAAGGTCGTACGCTATCCTACTGTCGGGCTTTTCCCGCCCCTTTTAGTGTGCATTCCATTTTTAACAAGCTTTTCCCATTGTTCAGGAAATTCGATTGAACTTTTCCATTCCACCTGCCACTGGTTGTGCCATTTTTCTTCTTTTTTACATTTTCACACACAAACACGCACAGGCTCATATTGACATACGTACTGCGTTCCTGTGCGGTTTCGAATTACGAACGAATGATTTTTTTTTACTTTTTTTGTAATTGTATGTGTGTCTCCTCTTCGGCTACATTCGGCCGAGCCACGGGAGTGTAGTAATTAATCAAATGAAAATTATTGACATAATTGATTAACATTACCGTAGCCTGCCGCAGACGGATGCAAGTAATTTGCATACAAATGCAAACGCGCCGACACAGCTGTGTGCCTGCCGTCCCATTATGCGGCCAGCTTCCGGCCTACATTCTCCGCACAAAGTGTTTCCTTCGCTGAATACCTTTTCCGGGTTCCATTAATCATTATTTCACCATGTTCGGTAGCATTGTTTGGAGCGAGAAGAACGAGTGCGAGAGTCCGTGTGGTTTGGGCGTGTAAAAAGTTTTGGAAAACATTTTTTTTTGCTGTTGCCATACCGTACCCAAGCCTGCGGGAGCAGTAGCCGGGTGGACGCATTTTTATGAACTGCCATTTGCCTTTCCATCGTAATGTCACGGGTAATGGACAGGTTCGATTCCATTTACCACTTCGCCCGCATTGTGTGCGTGCATTTGGCCGTTGTTCGCTTGTTGATTTTGTGGCAGAAATTTCGACACCGGAGGCTCTCGTTAAAACTGATTGGTTAATTAAACATTGTGGCCCCACATGCGACGGGTGTCTATTCGTAGAACTCGTCCGGAAATCTGGATCAACTGATTAAGGAAAGAATGTTGATAACATTTCAATAGCATTTTTTATACGAATGTAGAAATCATTGAGTTTCAATTCTCGTAACATTTATTATCTACTTCTGAACGCTACCATGAGGAGTTCCAGAATAAGCGCTTTGATCGAGATGTTCCTTCCGTATCAAGTAAAACTCACTTTGCAATATTATTGTCATTGGTTTTCAGGGTTTTCCAAAATGTTGAAACCTTTGTCAAGGAGTTTAAATTTTATCAATTAATTAAAAATAGCGTCCGAAGCTACGTGTTCCTGAAGAAGATTACATACTTCGTTTGGGAGAAGAAGTTAAAACGAAGGATTATTGGATCACATGGAAATTGACGATTTTTTTTCGCGAAATGAAAATGAATTCGCCGATGATGCAGATGAGGAAATGTAGATTAGGGAATGGAAGATTAATGTCAAAACTCTCGTAATTACATTTTGTTTTATAAAATAATGGATGTATCTACGTTAGGTGTTCAAATGTTCAGGATCTCCAACAATCCTTTCTGATTTTTATTACAGGAATATCTAGTAACTATAAGAAGAATTCATCAAGTATTTTCTTCGAAAGCTATCCACGTCTACAAGATGACGCTTGATTTATCTATTCACTTTTAAAAGCATATCTAAGGCTCTGCCTTTCCAGTACTGCGAAAGTCTTAAAGCTGTTCTGTTACTGGTATCCTCTAATGTATTAAGATCAGCACAGTATTCTGAACTTTTCCCTTACCTTTCACTAATTTGTTGCATTCCGAAGTTGCAGAAATTGATGGATTAAATATACATTCAGGCAGACCATAGTATACCAACATCCCCCGGAAGCAAACTCAGAGATACTCATAAGTGAAGTACGTTCTTTTCTTCCGTTCACGGAATTCCATCGACTTGCGACAGTCAGTCAGTCAGTCAGTCAGCGCTGGCAAACGGTATATCGCACCTGGATGGAATACTGAATGGGCGACCCTAGCTTCCACTGGCTTCTTGATTGATGGAAGCCGGTACTTCTGCTGGCTCTAAAATAAAACGTGCCACCGGCGCTTTGCCCTCATCGGTGGTTTTGATGAAAGTGGAACCATCCCCGAAATGGATGCTCATGGAAAGTGAAATTCGAAGTTTTAGTAATGCCACCGCCCCACGTGGAAGGGAAGATGCTGAAGAGTGTTGAAGACTTGGAACCAAGTCGAAGGCTCGGTAGGATAGTAACGAAAGGTTTTCGGTTGGCTGAGCTCGTTTGAAACATTCAGTATGACCGGAGGACGATCTAGCGTAAATTTCCACTCGAATATTCTGCTCAGGATTTCATCACCTGCTCAGCTGTGCGTGAGGGAAACAAGGAGTAGGGGGCGCTGCGAGCGATGTGGAACTTTTGCGAATTGGGAAACGGCACGCACGATGGCGACGGTGTTGCTTGTAAGTCCAATACCATCAGCACTCTTGGATGTGGGATGTTAAAAGCAGCAAAATCCTTTGATAATTTTCTTTTCACACACACACACATACACACACATATCGAGCAAGAGCTCCAAACATGGTTTCCGCTTCTGCAACGTTCCATGGTGGGCATTTCACGTACGCACCCTAGAAGAAAAGCTTTCTCCGGCTTCTTTCTGCAAACATCGCTCGAAATGGGAAGAAATTTGTTCTCATTTCATCCACCGGAGCGTTCCTTCGTATCCAACCTGATGAAAGGTTCCTGTGGTGGCCATATTTGAAGCTGTGTGTGTGAGTTTGTGTTTTACATTGAAAAGGATCTTCTTGTTGGTTCCTGAGACCAAAGCAAGAAAAAAAAAACACGCACCGGTCCATTTTGAATTTCGCGGTTGTGGGTCGGGTGTGTTCTTTTCGAGCCTTCGTCACATTTTTAGAAACCGTATAGAGTAGTGTGCTTGTGCTTTCGAAGCACGTCGGCCGTATATTGACTGTTCCACCATCTGGCAAAGAGGGGAAACTCTCCGGCAAGGTAGTACACTCTGTTCACTACTTGCCGAAGCCGCCCTCCGAATGATGGTGCCTCTTCGATACTTTATCGCTTCCGTTCCGTTTCGCTAGCTTCGAAAATTTGATGGTAACTTTTAGACAGTTCCCCACTTCCAATACCTGAGCGCACGCTGTTCGAACGGTTTCGAAGGATCACACTGATCATACTCAACCGCACGGGAGGCGTTTCCCGTGTGTATGTTTAATGCGGCGCAGAGAAAAGGAAACAAATGGCTAGGAAAAACTAGCATCTTTTAAACTTCCTTCCCAATGATGCACGCTGTTTGCTCCGGTGCTTGTTGCCGGTTTAGGTTTCGGAAGGTTGCACTTCCTTTTGCTCCTTTTTTTTTATTCTTCCAGTAAGATGATGAATTTCACAACACGGACAGAAGATCATAGGGCTAAGTACATATGGTTTTCCCCCCATCCGAAATGGATTGGCTGCAGATGTTTTGTTTATTTTACGATAGTGATCAGCAGTACCCTCTGTCATGTTTCGGATATGAACCATGCAAAGAAAATTGCTTTTCGATTATAGTAGTAAAAGAAAGTGCATTTGATGTGCGCGTGTATGTTTACGAGTAATAGTGTGTGCACTAGCCCTTTTTAAAATAAACAAGATACTATATTTGTGGAACTCACGTATGCAGCAGCATGGAGAAATCAATTTTCTTAAATTATAATAATGTTTACCTTTACATAACTCTTCAAAAATAAACGCCATCCCAAATATGTATAGAATATGATCGGAACAAATTCAAAATTCCTAGTAGATCATTTCAAAACCAAGTTTCTGGGCTAAAAGGAATCGCCTAAAGCTCTTTTTTTCGAAGGTTGGGCTATGACTTGAATGGAATATTGTGATCTTGAAGGATATTCTGCAGATCAGATTTTTTTAATCGGTCACGAGGCTTGGAAGATTTTCTGATGATGAAATGTTACACGTTTCTGGAACACACTCTGGCCAGACCCTACAAAGCGATCGTTTGTAGATATTGCATGGACGACGACAGCCTTTTGAAAATATTGTTCCCACACAAATCTAAAAAAATTCAACTGATGCGATATCTCCTAAGGCTCCGATGAAATTAATGGTTATTGACATCAAAAGTTACAGAAATTGCAAATAAATATAAAGTTCTATTAAATTTCATAAAAGAGAAAGGAACTGTCATAAAAAAAATCTACAGAGCTCTTCTAGCTTCGTTAAAATATTTTCTTCGTTCAATCGCTCTGTTACATAATTAATGTGCGCTTATTATGTTTGGACGTTTGTCGCTCGCTCGGCACCGTAAAACTTTACTGCAAGCTCACACAATCGGCAATTTTGTCGCTGCATTTGTCCCTTCCATTTGCAACTATGTGCCGTTCCCTTCCTGTTGCTGTCGCTTATTGCACTTGTCATGCGGTTTCGCGATAAGAAGGTAAGTCCGGTCGTTAAACAGCCCGGAAGTATTTGCTAAACGACTGTTTATTCTTTGAACACCGCTCTGGCCGATCGTTTGTGTGTGTTGCAATCATTTTCAGTCATCTTGTTCCATTCCTCCTAGGCAGTCGGAAACGGTGCGCTTTGGGAAAAGTTTTCAACTCCCATCTTGTTGTGCTGCTGAGAAAACGGTACGAACTTTCTAGTGGTTTATCTCACAGGCAATGAGTAGGACGCTGCACAGTGTATAGACCGGTGCCCCGGAGCGGCGAGATGTGCGTTGGGTGTCGACCCCGTTAATAAATTGTCTTCATTTATCAACCAACCGCCCCGTCGGATGGCTCGAAGCAATGAACTCGCTGCGTCGGGTGTTTCGCGTTGGAGGTCGTGGACCACTGCTGGGTGGGAGTGTTGATTAGGACGAAATGGAAAAAAAAAGTAAAACACCACCATTGGAACATTGGTGTGCGTCTGCTCGTCTTCGCAAGATAAAAGACCTTCGCCTCAAATTACACTTTCGGTTCGGGGAAAATCTAAGGAAAGTGTTCCATCACCGTTTCCAGGCGCCACTGACGAAAGGACACTTTAGCGTGCAATCAATTAAAAGAGCAATGCTTGGAATGCTTCACGTCAGACGTTTCTCGCTGCCAACCATGGTTCGCAACATGCGGCAGAATATTACAACGAAACGGCCCCCTCAACCGTTTACGAATGCTTTAAATAGTGTGACAAACCGCTAAATCGATTCATTCCAACCGGATGAGCAACGGACCGATCGGTATTGGGATAGTGTTGTGGTGAATGGAAGGAACACCGCGCTTCGTCGATGATGCTTCAGCTCGGCGAAACCCAAACAGATAGCTGCCTAATGAGCTGAAGCGCTATTTTGCTCCGTACCGGTATCGTGTGCCGCTTGAAGTGGGTTCAATTAATTAGCAAGACTATTTGTCGAGTAATTGATCGAATCCATTTGGATAAATTATTTTCTTCCCAGCAGCATACTTTAAAATCAGTCGATGTCAGCAGCAGCTTACAACGGCTCTTTAATAAATACTGCAAAACGACTGCTTTACAAGCAATAGAAACACATTCCAAAACTGTTGCCTACCATCTGCTGTGTTGGCTACTCCTTCCGAGAGAGTGAGAAATCCACCTTTCAATGGACTGTTCCCAACGATGCTATCCGACTTCCATGTCAGTTTACAGTTGATTACGGTTTCGATAACTTCAGCTGCAACTGTCCTGGCAAGACGCGCACATAAACCGTTCCCGGGCACCATTCCCGGTGTCCATTCGGTCCATTTCGATTGGAAGATTTTCTTTCGCTCGTCTCGAGATGTCCTCGTAAGTGTGTGTATCTTTTCAGCATTGTGGTTCGCGTACTTGAATGTCGATACCGTCGAGCGCCTCCACGTGAACGAACACACATGGAAATGTGTGTGAAGATCTGAGAAATTGCCCCATTTGTGCTGCCTTCCCCAAGATACGCAAGCTGGCCGATTCGCAAGAGGTATAACCACACTTTAATCACAGTCTAGACGAGGATTCTGTGAAGTCCCGCGCTGAAGTGTTCCTGCCCGGTGCTGTCATTCTCTGGAGCTCGTTCCGGTTGTCGATTGTTGTATCTGTTTGTGTCCGGCAGTTGTCTGCCTTGGTTTTGGTTTTCCGGCTTTCGGGAGGAACTTGTCCAACCGGAACACATTCGGGAAATACTGTTATCTTGCAGACTGAGAGCGTGGACTCCCCTCTCCCTTCAGATAACCATGGTGATTGGAATCGAAATCCAATATAAGACAATTCCCAGATGACGGGTTTCCCAATCATTCTGTGGTGGTACGCTCGGTTGTGAGTGTCTCCTCACCAATGCTCTTCCCAATATCGATACTTCTGCCCAGTTCGTGACACAAACAAGTTGCACATGAGTTTGTCCCTCGTACAAAAGTCTTTCTCCCTTCATTGCCATAAGGCTCCGGAGCACGGACAACAGCGAGTGTGTTGATGTTATGTGCCCTAGGTTCCGTATGTTCCCGTCCGTGCGTTATTAGTTCCTGTGGGGATTGCAACCGGTACCGGTTACCAGGCCCTAATGGCCGTAAAAGCAAACCCACTCAATTGCTGCCGAGTTTTGGGGACATTCGATAGGTAATATTCGGTTCAAAAACGTGCTGCGATCTCCCGTGCGATTACCATTTCGTCCGGTTCGATACCGTCCACCGAAAGTGACCTGTTTGGGGTCATTAGATGGCACCCAAAACGGTCTCTTTAGGTCGTCCCCGAAGATTTTGCCGGTGTTTAGGGGTTGTGTTTCTTCGCTGCTGTGAGCGTACTGTCCTTGTTTCACTCTCTTCTCAATGCGCCAATATCGTAATGCGATTTCTTCGTCCTCCTGTACACTATTATTCCATGGGACAGCAATACTACCACAAACGGTTACGTTATGGAACGATAGCGTTGCGAATGTCGAACCATCCCAATGCCGTTGACGATTCTGCTGCTCTGTTTTTTGAGCTAAAGGAAGCGTTTCCCGTAATGGATTTCTTTATTGAATTTAATGCATATTAAATGAGCTGCACCGTATTCTGCCGGGTGCGGCTTTCCGATGGACAAAGGATAGATGCTAAACATCTGATATGCGGCAAAATCTATAAGTAGGTGTTGCCGACTTACAAACGCACGGCAAGACGAATAATCCGACCCCTAAAACCTCCGGTGTGCGTGCTTCTGATTGGCGTCTTCAGTTTGCTTCCGAAGAAGAGCAACTCAGTAATGGATAAATGGTGTCGTTTTCCACGCGATAGATTTTTCCGGTTTCTCCACACCCTCGGTTGTTTGCTTCCGTGTACTATATTTTAGCGAAAGTCAATGGAAAACAAATAAGCAAAGCAAAAGGCCGAAAGATGTTCGTTTGATGGGCTATATCCCCTTCGGAAATCGATTGCATTAATTATTAATGGTCAGCAGCAGACAGCATCGGTAAAAATAAACACATTAAATCCAGTGCGCAAGGTGGCTTGTGGGGGATTTAATTAAGTTCGTCTGGTTTTATGTTACGTTGTTTATTCAATTTCGCTGCTATATTAACATCGCTTTCTATACTGGCTATATAAACGTCTGATGTTTTATTTTTGTCTTTGCTTCTCTTTCTTACAGATCATGTCCGAGAGTTCCAGTGCGGGAAGTTTTACTACAGAACTTTCTACCTAGACGAGGAACGGGACGCTCTCTACGTGGGTGCAATGTAAGTAAAATAAGTTTGTTTAAGTTTAGAAAAATGTAAATTAAAGTAACATTTGTACGAGCTATGGAAACTTCCCTAAAGATGCTTCGAAAAAGAAGTCTTTAAATCTGTCTGGAAATCTGAGCAAAGTCAGAAACAGACATTCCGACATGCGCTTCAGTTAAACGATTTCAAATGTAACCGATACGGTTGGTTTGCGTTTCGATTTGAGATTAGCTTTTACGTGTTGTAATTTACTTTGCACCTATTC
>KB664165.1:3778268-3794213 GCA_000349025.1 Anopheles minimus
TGGGAGAAGAAGTTAAAACGAAGGAGTAGTGGATCACATGGAAATTGATGATTTTTTTTCGCGAATGAAAATGAATTCGCCGATGATGTAGATAAGGAAATGTAGATTAGGGAATGGAAGATTAGTAAACTCTCGGAATTACATTTTGTCTTGTAAAATTATGGATTGATCTACGTTAGGCGTTCAAATGTTCAGGATCTCCAACAATCCTTTCTGATTTTTATTACAATAATATCTAGTAACTATAAGAAGAATTCATCAAATATTTTCTTCGAAAGCTATCCACGTCTACAAGATGACGCTTGATTTATATATTCACTTTTAAAAGCATATCTAAGGCTCTGCCTTTCTAGTACTGCGAGAGTCTTAAAGCTGTTCTGTTACTGATATCCTCTAATGTATTAAGATCAGCACAGTATTCTGAACTTTTCCCTTACCTTTCACTAATTTGTTGCATTCCGAAGTTGCAGAAATTGATGGATTAAATATACATTCAGGCAGACCATAGTAGACCAACACCCCCCGGAAGCAAACTCAGAGATACTCATAAGTGAAGTACGTTCTTTTCTTCCGTTCACGGAATTCCATCGACTTGCGACAGTCAGTCAGTCAGTCAGTCAGCGCTGGCAAACGGTATATCGCACCTGGATGGAATACTGAATGGGCGACCCTAGCTTCCACTGGCTTCTTGATTGATGGAAGCCGGTACTTCTGCTGGCTCTAAAATAAAACGTGCCACCGGCGCTTTGCCCTCATCGGTGGTTTTGATGAAAGTGGAACCATCCCCGAAATGGATGCTCATGGAAAGTGAAATTCGAAGTTTTAGTAATGCCACCGCCCCACGTGGAAGGGAAGATGCTGAAGAGTGTTGAAGATTTGGAACCATGTCGAAGGCTCGGTAGGATAGTAACGAAAGGTTTTCGGTTGGCTGAGCTCGTTTGAAACATGCAGTATGACCGGAGGACGATCTAGCGTAAATTTCCACTCGAATATTCTGCTCAGGATTTCATCACCTGCTCATCTGTGCGTGAGGGAAACAAGGAGTAGGGGGCGCTGCGAGCGATGTGGAACTTTTGCGAATTGGGAAACGGCACGCACGATGGCGACGGTGTTGCTTGTAAGTCCAATACCATCAGCACTCTTGGATGTGGGATGTTAAAAGCAGCAAAATCCTTTGATAATTTTCTTTTCACACACACACACATACACACACATATCGAGCAAGAGCTCCAAACATGGTTTCCGCTTCTGCAACGTTCCATGGTGGGCATTACACGTACGCACCCTAAAAGAAAAGCTTTCTTCGGCTTCTTTCTGCAAACATCGCTCGAAATGGGAAGAAATTTGTTCTCATTTCATCCACCGGAGCGTTCCTTCGTATCCAACCTGATGAAAGGTTCCTGTGGTGGCCATATTTGAAGCTGTGTGTGTGAGTTTGTGTTTTACATTGAAAAGGATCTTCTTGTTGGTTCCTGAGACCAAAGCAAGAAAAAAAAAACACGCACCGGTCCATTTTGAATTTCGCGGTTGTGGGTCGGGTGTGTTCTTTTCGAGCCTTCGTCACATTTTTAGAAACCGTATAGAGTAGTTTGCTTGTGCTTTCGAGGCACGTCGGCCGTATATTGACTGTTCCACCATCTGGCAAAGAGGGGAAACTCTCCGGCAAGGTAGTACACTCTGTTCACTACTTACCGAAGCCGCCCTCCGAATGATGGTGCCTCTTCGATACTTTATCGCTTCCGTTCCGTTTCGCTAGCTTCGAAAATTTGAAGGTAACTTTTAGACAGTTCCCCACTTCCAATACCTGAGCGCACGCTGTTCGAACGGTTTCGAAGGATCACACTGATCATACTCAACCGCACGGGAGGCGTTTCCCGTGTGTATGTTTAATGCGGCGCAGAGAAAAGGAAACAAATGGCTAGGAAAAACTAGCATCTTTTAAACTTCCTTCCCAATGATGCACGCTGTTTGCTCCGGTGCTTGTTGCCGGTTTAGGTTTCGGAAGGTTGCATTTCTTTTTGCTCCTTTTTTTTGATTCTTCCAGTAAGATGATGAATTTCACAACAGGGACAGAAGATCATAGGGCTAAGTACATATGGTTTTCCCCCTCATCCGAAATGGATTGGCTGCAGATGTTTTGTTTGTTTTACGATAGTGATCAGCAGTACCCTCTGTCATGTTTCGGATATGAACCATGCAAAGAAAATTGCTTTTCGATTATAGTAGTAAAAGAAAGTGCATTTGATGTGCGCGTGTATGTTGACGAGTAATAGTGTGTGCACTAGCCTTTTTGAAATAAACAAGATACTATATTTGTGGAACTCACGTATGCAGCAGCATGGAGAAATCAATTTCCTTAAATTATAATAATGTTTGCCTTTACATAACTCTTAAAAACTAAACGCCATCCCAAATATGTATAGAATATGATCGGAACAAATTCAAAATTCCTAGTAGAGCATTTCAAAACCAAGTTTCTGGGCAAAAAGGAATCGCCTAAATCTCGATGGTTTTTTTTTCGAAATTCGGGCTATGACTGGAATGGAATATTGTGATCTTGAAGGATATTCTGCAGATCAGATTTTTTTAATCGGTCACGAGGCTTGGAAGATTTTCTGATGATGAAATGTTACACGTTTCTGGAACACACTGTGACCAGACTCTACAAAATGATCGTTTGTAGATATTGCATGGACGACGACAACCTTATGAAAATATTGTCCTCACACAAATCTAAAAAAATTCAACTAATGCGATGTCTTCTAAGGCTCCGATGAAATTAATGGTTATTGACATCAAAAGTTACAGAAATTGCAAATAAATATAAAGTTCTATTAAATTTCATAAAAGAGATAGGAACAGTCATAAAAAAATCTACAGAGCTCTTCTAGCTTCGTTAAAATATTTTCTTCGTTCAATCGCTCTGTTACATAATTAATGTGCGCTTATTATGTTTGGACGTTTGTCGCTCGCTCGGCACCGTAAAACTTTACTGCAAGCTCACACAATCGGCAATTTTGTCGCTGCATTTGTCCCTTCCATTTGCGACTATGTGCCGTTCCCTTCCTGTTGCTGTCGCTTATTGCACTTGTCATGCGGTTTCGCGATAAGAAGGTAAGTCCGGTCGTTAAACAGCCCGGAAGTATTTGCTAAACGACTGTTTATTCTTTGAACACCGCTCTGGCCGATCGTTTGTGTGTGTTGCAATCATTTTCAGTCATCTTGTTCCATTCCTCCTAGGCAGTCGGAAACGGTGCGCTTTGGGAAAAGTTTTCAACTCCCATCTTGTTGTGCTGCTGAGAAAACGGTACGAACTTTCTAGTGGTTTATCTCACAGGCAATGAGTAGGACGCTGCACAGTGTATAGACCGGTGCCCCGGAGCGGCGAGATGTGCGTTGGGTGTCGACCCCGTTAATAAATTGTCTTCATTTATCAACCAACCGCCCCGTCGGATGGCTCGAAGCAATGAACTCGCTGCGTCGGGTGTTTCGCGTTGGAGGTCGTGGACCACTGCTGGGTGGGAGTGTTGATTAGGACGAAATGGAAAAAAAAAAAGTAAAACACCACCATTGGAACATTGGTGTGCGTCTGCTCGTCTTCGGAAGATAAAAGACCTTCGCCTCAAATTACACTTTCGGTTCGGGGAAAATCTAAGGAAAGTGTTCCATCACCGTTTCCAGGCGCCACTGACGAAAGGACACTTTAGCGTGCAATCAATTAAAAGAGCAATGCTTGGAATGCTTCACGTCAGACGTTTCTCGCTGCCAACCATGGTTCGCAACATGCGGCAGAATATTACAACGAAACGGCCCCCTCAACCGTTTACGAATGCTTTAAATAGTGTGACAAACCGCTAAATCGATTTATTCCAACCGGATGAGCAACGGACCGATCGGTATTGGGATAGTGTTGTGGTGAATGGAAGGAACACCGCGCTTCGTCGATGATGCTTCAGCTCGGCGAAACCCAAACAGATAGCTGCCTAATGAGCTGAAGCGCTATTTTGCTCCGTACCGGTATCGTGTGCCGCTTGAAGTGGGTTCAATTAATTAGCAAGACTATTTGTCGAGTAATTGATCGAATCCATTTGGATACATTATTTTCTTCCCAGCAGCATACTTTAAAATCAGTCGATGTCAGCAGCAGCTTACAACGGCTCTTTAATAAATACTGCAAAACGACTGCTTTACAAGCAATAGAAACACATTCCAAAACTGTTGCCTACCATCTGCTGTGTTGGCTACTCCTTTAACAAGAGTGAGAAATCCACCTTTCAATGGACTGTTCCCAACGATGCTATCCGACTTCCATGTCAGTTTACAGTTGATTACGGTTTCGATAACTTCAGCTGCAACTGTCCTGGCAAGACGCGCACATAAACCGTTCCCGGGCACCATTCCCGGTGTCCATTCGGTCCATTTCGATTGGAAGATTTTCTTTCGCTCGTCTCGAGATGTCCTCGTAAGTGTGTGTATCTTTTCAGCATTGTGGTTCGCGTACTTGAATGTCGATACCGTCGAGCGCCTCCAAGTGAACGAACACACATGGAAATGTGTGTGAAGATCTGAGGAATTGCCCCATTTGTGCTGCCTTCCCCAAGATACGCAAGCTGGCCGATTCGCAAGAGGTATAACCACACTTTAATCACAGTCTAGACGAGGATTCTGTGAAGTCCCGCGCTGAAGTGTTCCTGCCCGGTGCTGTCATTCTCTGGAGCTCGTTCCGGTTGTCGATTGTTGTATCTGTTTGTGTCCGGCAGTTGTCTGCCTTGGTTTTGGTTTTCCGGCTTTTGGGAGGAACTTGTCCAACCGGAACACATTCGGGAAATACTGTTATCTTGCAGACTGAGACCGTGGACTCCCCTCTCCTTTCAGATAACCATGGTGATTGGAATCGAAATCCAATATAAGACAATTCCCAGATGACGGGTTTCCCAATCATTCTGTGGTGGTACGCTCGGTTGTGAGTGTTTCCTCACCAATGCTCTTCCCAATATCGATACTTCTGCCCAGTTCGTGACACAAACAAGTTGCACATGAGTTTGTCCCTCGTGCAAAAGTCTTTCTCCCTTCATTGCCATAAGGCTCCGGAGCACGGACAACAGCGAGTGTGTTGATGTTATGTGCCCTAGGTTCCGTATGTTCCCGTCCGTGCGTTATTAGTTCCTGTGGGGATTGCAACCGGTACCGGTTACCAGGCCCTAATGGCCGTAAAAGCAAACCCACTCAATTGCTGCCGAGTTTTGGGGACATTCGATAGGTAATATTCGGTTCAAAAACGTGCTGCGATCTCCCGTGCGATTACCATTTCGTCCGGTTCGATACCGTCCACCGAAAGTGACCTGTTTGGGGTCATTAGATGGCACCCAAAACGGTCTCTTTAGGTCGTCCCCGAAGATTTTGCCGGTGTTTAGGGGTTGTGTTTCTTCGCTGCTGTGAGCGTACTGTCCTTGTTTCGCTCTCTTCTCAATGCGCCAATATCGTAATGCGATTTCTTCGTCCTCCTGTACACTATTATTCCATGGGACAACAATGCTACCACAAACGGTTACGTTATGGAACGATAGCGTTGCGAATGTCGAACCGTCCCAATGCCGTTGACGATTCTGCTGCTCTGTTTTTTGAGCTAAAGGAAGCGTTTCCCGTAATGGATTTCTTTATTGAATTTAATGCATATTAAATGAGCTGCACCGTATTCTGCCGGGTGATGCTTTCCGATGGACAAAGGATAGATGCTAAGCATCTGATATGCGGCAAAATCTATAAGTAGGTGTTGCCGACTTACAAACGCACGGCAAGACGTATAATCCGACCCCTAAAACCTCCGGTGTGCGTGTTTCTGATTGGCGTCTTCAGTTTGCTTCCGAAGAAGAGCAACTCAGTAATGGATAAATGGTGTCGTTTTCCACGCGATAGATTTTTCCGGTTTCTCCACACCCTCGGTTGTTTGCTTCCGTGTACTATATTTTAGCGAAAGTCAATGGAAAACAAATAAGCAAAGCAAAAGGCCGAAAGATGTTCGTTTGATGGGCTATATCCCCTTCGGAAATCGATTGCATTAATTATTAATGGTCAGCAGCAGACAGCATCGGTAAAAATAAACACATTAAATCCAGTGCGCAAGGTGGCTTGTGGGGGATTTAATTAAGTTCGTCTGGTTTTATGTTACGTTGTTTATTCAATTTCGCTGCTATATTAACATCGCTTTCTATACTGGCTATATAAACGTCTGATGTTTTATTTTTGTCTTTGCTTCTCTTTCTTACAGATCATGTCCGAGAGTTCCAGTGCGGGAAGTTTTACTACAGAACTTTCTACCTAGACGAGGAACGGGACGCTCTCTACGTGGGTGCAATGTAAGTAAATTAAGTTTGTTTAAGTTTAGAAAAATGTAAATTAAAGTAACATTTGTACGAGCTATGGAAACTTCCCTAAAGATGCTTCGAAAAAGAAGTCTTTAAATCTGTCTGGAAATCTGAGCAAAGTCAGAAACAGACATTCCGACATGCGCTTCAGTTAAACGATTTCAAATGTAACCGATACGGTTGGTTTGCGTTTCGATTTGAGATTAGCTTTTACGTGTTGTAATTTACTTTGCACCTATTCGAAGCCCCTCTCCTTCCCCCCCTCCCCCTGGCAAGGTTAATGGAAAAGCAAACAGGAAGAAAAAGAAAGAAAATAACGATTCCTGACGCAATGTTTGTCCCCGTTTGCCAGTTCGTTCATTATCACCATTTTTTAAACAACCCACCTTGAAAAGATCAAGCCCCCAAAAAAAAGAGAGGAAGGGAGCAAGAGAAAAAAAAATACCACCCGAATGCACAAAAGCTTTAAGTACATCTTAATGTAAATTAGATTTTCACCGTAGCGTCATATCGCGTATTTTTTTTCCTCTCGATGTCATAAAAGTTGTGATGCGTTTTTTTTTTCGTTTGGTTGTTAGTTTTTTTTTCTCTTCTTCACTGGAACTGGAACTTTCCGGCACTTTGGTGAAGATCAAACACGGCGGCGACTCAGTGCTATCACAGTTGCGGTACGCGAACTGCTGCAGTGTGTATCTTTGCGTTGATTTTTCCTGACGATATTTCCATTATGCGGCTAAAAGAAGAGTTCGCTAAGAGAGAGTGAGAGAGGGAAGGAAAAGAGCAGTGGGAAAATTATGTTTTCAAAGGGCCTTTTTTGCCTGCCTGCGTGATCCGGCTGCTGCTGCATCGCTTCATCCTTATCATTTTTCCCAGCAGCACAGTGGTGCTGGTAGAAGCAATCGGAACAACTGGAGCAACGATAGTGGAATATCAAAATGCTTCGGCAACGAAATTAAACATTCATAAATTGAAAAAGATTTTCCCTATCGCGCGTGGCGATGGGTTTTCGCCCTTTTGGTTGGGGAGACTTTTTGTTGTCACTACCGCGGATGGCATCATGTGTCTGCTAGTCGTTTAGAATAATATTTTGGAGGTGTAAGCGACAGAGTTTGTAGGATATTCGCAAGAAAAACGCTAGATATTTCGGATGAGAGTGAGAAACAAATGAAAACGTGACCATTAGTCGAAAAAGACGTGCGACAATTTTCCGGACATGTTTGACTGTCCCGTAAAACTGGGAACGCCATCCAAGACTCCTCAAAAAAGCTTATTAAATTAAGTTTTTTTTTGTGAACGACACATACACACGAAGAGTTTACATCACAACTTCTTCGGAAAGGAGCGAATCTAAAGGGTTTCGTCCTTGTTTCTCCCTGTCGGATAATCAAATCCGTTAATTTTCAACTATTCTCCCTGAAACAACTCATTATTCATCAGATTGGTATTCTTTCGGTGTCGTCCTGATGCACGTCCCCGATGCGATGCTGCATCCTCCTTCCTGAGGGTGGAAATTTCCATCACTTTAAATCCGTTTGCTTCACTTCTTCGACACGTTTCACTTGTCTGGTGGGAAGCGTCTGCTGGCTGCTATACATCTTCCAATCCCATCGCGCCCCCAAAAAACGTGATGGTTGAAAATGCTATAGTGATAAAAGCAGGCAAGTTTGTGCATTGGAAAACACTGGGGCACTCTTTCCGACAAACCGGGATGCACCGGGGGTGATGGGAAATCTTCGGTCTGACAGTTTCTCGCGGCCCCCTTTCAAAAAGGGTGACACTTTTAGCAAAGCCCGTTCTCCCCGATACTATTAACCGTCAGCAGTGCAAAGTATTGCGGATGAGAAGAAAAATCCAGGCGGGTGGAAAACTTTGCGCACAACTTTACAACTAGTGCGAAGACGTCTCTGGAAGGTGATGGCGGTGTTCGTTGTGTGGTGTTCTGTTGGTACGATAAAAAACAAAGCGAAGTCTCATTAATAATTTTATTCAACCATAATTATATTATGAAATGAATTCTTCCCACTCGAAAGTGAGCAATTTCATCGGATCTAGTCGGAGAAGGTAGTAAAAGCACAAAAAGGCTAAAAAAAAAACTGTTAAACTTTCCCTCACGGTGACATAGTACGCAGTCTCTGTCTTGTGTTGGGATCTCGAGAAACGATGCGACATTCTGATTCAGTACAAGCTCACAAATATGCTCAAAACCGTCACTTTGCTTCTTTCTTTCTATCATTTTTGTATTTGTTTTCCTTCAGCGGAAAATTGCTCCATTGAATGGTTGGACCAGCGCAAGGAGAAACTTTTGTTAGTCAAGTTAATGTAGTATATGAGCCGTAACGGCATATTGAAGCGGTAGGGTGGCACAATTGCATCTGCTGCAAGGACTTGCATTATTTCCTTCCCAGAGCTAGGTTTTAGAACGCAAAAGTTGCCCGTGTTGGAACTCGTTAGCACGATGGGAAGCAATGTCATTTGCCAACAAACAATTTTTCACTCGTTCGTGAATTTTTCAATAGCTGACACTGATTTCCTGCTCGGAAGAGATGAGCTGATCAGAAACATAGTTTTTTTCTGTTGGAATCTGCAAAGATCTGTAACGATCTTTCATGCGAATAAGTCCATAGTCTTGTGTCACGGGGTTCGGTCAAGGTCCGAAGGTCGAATGTTATCTGCTTTTGCTCCTCACAGCGAGCTGGCGAATTGCCTTCAAAACTATTGGTACCTTTAGAAGACATCCGTCCCATAATCGAGCAAATACAGAGACAAATATGTAATGGAATGGAATTGTTTCTTGTAGAGTTATGTTAAAAAATCCTTCCGATTTTTTTAAAAGAATTTCTAACTTTTCCAATAAATTTTGAAACACGGAAGTTGAAGTAATCATAAACCTCAGTATTTTATGATGACAATATGTCTGGAATTCTATCTTAGGATCAGCAATATCCTTATACCAGTACGAAAAGGAAGAAAAAATCGTTAATGAAATCTATGCTCTGCATAACACACCGGAAACTCATAGTAGAGCACCATTTATTGATCCCACCATACAGAGTGGCATTCGCCGCATCTCCTTATACCTTGTTTCGATAGTAATTGTATTGTTACATTGAACTTCACTACCGAATGCCTTGTAATATACACCTGTTACAATATTATTATATCGTTAGAATGTTTTTTAGTTTTTCCCGATTAGCGTGAAGTTTATAATCTTACGCTACAAATCGCCTTAAACGTTGTTGAATAAAGGTTCTTTTCATCTTCATTCATCACCTTATTGAGTGTTGATGACACTTTGCTACACTTCAAAGAGCTGCACAGTTTGCCACGTGCCAGTGTTCCCTGTTCCCCAACGACGGTGTAACTTCCCATCCCACTAAGGGGCATGGTGACTACCTAAGCCCCGTCCTGGGTATGGTCAAAACGGAAAAACGATCGTCATTTCCGTTACGGTGGTTGGTGGTCATTCCATTCCGACAACCATTTGTGGGGATTACGCCCAACTCAACACACACACACACGCTGCTGTGTGTAGGGATTGCTTGGATTTAAGTGAAAATTAGAAGAAACACTCATACTCTTTCCCTTTAGGTTATCCCCAGCCTTTTTCATATGTGTATGAATGTTGCGCATATGTGTGTGTGGACAGAGCGAAAGGGACGAACTCTAGGCGACGTGCCTGCCTGAGTCCGTCAGGGATTGTTGAAATTCCGGTCGCGTGCGTTCCCTGTCGGCTTTGAAGTTGCCCGGGTTGGTTCGTCACGCCACGGTGGCTGCGTGCAGAGACAGTCTGCCCTTCACCTATGTTCCCCTCCCTTCTCCCCCACCGGTTTTGTGTCTAATTGAATTTATTTTTAATTACACTACCGCACACGTTCCTGTTGGTGGTTGTGGCACGTGTTTGTTAGAAACCTGGGACGGAATAAAAACTGAACCGCTTTCTTTCGGTATGTTACACCTGGAATCCAGGGGTGCTCGGTTAAGGCCAGGCTGGACGATTTCGTGCAAAACTCTTCACGTTATACTTTATCCAAATCGTTTGCGATCCTAACTGTCGCTGGCAAGCACTCTTCCAGCAAAAAAAAGGCTGTCTTCCATAGGCTTAGCTCACCTGGAATCCCAAGTCTGGGTTCGTTACCATAGCACAACGCGCTGGCCTTGTCCACCAACTGCACTCTCTTGATTGCTATCACTATGTGTACAGTTCCGGAAATAATTGCGAAACTTCCATCCAGCTCCTTCCAGCTCTCCGAATTCGGGGTTTGTTGCATCCGTTTAGTTGTGTTGCAGTTTCTATCCCATTTCCCAAACGGCAATCAGTAAATAGAGGTCGTGCACGACAACAAAAATTCCTTCATTTTTTCACCCAACCACCCCACCGGCTCTTGGATCAGAGGTTGGTGAAAAAAAAACACACAAAACGATTACATTTAGCTCTGGTATTGGTGGCGGGGGTTTTAGTGTGCGACAAAATCGTACACCTTCCAACATCCGTCCTTCGCCATTCTATCCGCTTTATAGCCGATGGATCCCTTTTGCACAAGGATAGTAGTAGTTGGAACGCAGTAAACATACACAACAATTAGTGGGTTCTATTGCGCCGCTGTGTTTGCTGATTGTGCGGTATCAAGATTGTTGTTACGGGTGGATTAATTGGAGTCCAACGTTGCGCTAATGAGCGGCAATCACCAGCAGCGTATAGCTGAGGCCGGCCCGGTCACATTGGTACGCACAGGATGTGCTGCTGGTCGCATGCACTCGGTTGGTGCGCGTGTTGCAGTTGGCCTTGTTGATAAATGGCTTGCTTTATCGAAGTTACAGTTAACTGCGTTTGAGCGGTGGTTAGAACAGGCTGAGGTAAGAAGCAAAGTGGTATGAAAACGATTTTTCTTGCGGTTTTTTTTTGTCCACCCTCTCGTATCCTAGGCCTTTTGGTGACGTATTGCGGTTTGTGTGGACGTGTCATGAAAACAATTTCCCGTACTGCAGCGAGTTGTTTATGGTGTAAATTTTAACCTTGTCTGACAGGGGCATATGATCGTTAGGGATATCAGAGTACAACGGTAATAGAGGAAATTATATCTTAACGTTAGTTTGATATGTTTTATGAAAAGTTCAATGTGGAGGTGGGAGTTCCAATTATGAAATAATGAATACTACTGATTATTTTGGGCTGTTTCACAATAGATGGCACAAACCATCAAAAAGTTGAGTGCCTGACAAGAACGTCGAATCGCAATTCCTTAGAGATTGACAGATCTTGGATTCATGAATCTATAAAGACTACCAAATTATCAGAGAACTAT
The DNA here is from genome assembly GCA_000349025.1 of Anopheles minimus. Classification (NCBI taxonomy): domain Eukaryota; kingdom Metazoa; phylum Arthropoda; class Insecta; order Diptera; family Culicidae; genus Anopheles; species Anopheles minimus. Next base: position 3,789,937 of record KB664165.1, read on the forward strand.
GAATCTTTCAGAGATTTTTGAACATTAATAAATCTTCGTTATGGAGATTCAGAAATATTCATGCGGATAGAAGAATTAAGATACTTTGGAAATTTAAAATCCTTGGAACCAAGATATAAAAAGTGACCTATAATGATGGCTAATAATTTAAGGTAAATACTTTTTCACTTCATTTTAGTTCTACAACCTCTTGGGGTACAACATAAATTAGCCATCAAAATAAAATTATTTCCAGTTTTTTTATACTGAGACCTACTGAAGTTGATTCTGTAAAACTTGTGACCAGTAATATGTATTTCCGATGCATGCACACTTTATTGTTTGAACCATCGGACATAACATCTTTTTGGGTTATTCTTGGCGCTGGTTTCGATTTATTTTTGAAGATGGATCTTTGAATAATTCCACATCATTTCCTTCGCAACTTGATGCATTTATTCAGCGAATTTGCGATTTGATTCGTTTCAAGCGAATCAGTTCGAATGGATTTTTGATGATGTTTGCTTTTGTGCCACCACCCAGTCCGTACTTGTCCGGTGCTGTTTCTTCTACGTTTCCTCCTATCGAGTCGGTTTATATTTCACATATACTTTCTCATCCTTGGTGCGATTGCGTGCGTTTGCATCTTCACCGTTAGGTAGTAGATCCGTTGGGACGCGCACCCTCTTTTATTCCAATCGTTTGTTTTACGATGGCGGGCGACCACCCACTAACACGCTTGCGATCATAATTGTGCTCCGGGCGGTGCCCATTACTGGGGCGCACTCTTCTTTCGAAGCCCCGCGAGAAAGCTTTTAGTTCTGGGGTTTTGCGCTTCCGAAAAACGGAAGGTTTTTCTCTTCATCGTAAACAAACATTTCGCCACGGTGCAAAGTTCGTGGTGGACTGCCGGAGCCGCGTGCGTTTATATTGCCCACTGTCGCCAAACTTACCGCCGCTGATGATGATGGAACAGACAATGGCCGACCCGTCCGTCGCACTGTAAAATATGGTGATTTAATTTTACTGCACTTACCCCGTTCTTATGTGTGTTACTCGATGCAAAGTGATGTGGTGTCGTGTTCTGTTTTCTCCGTCCGCGAGCCTTTGCTGCCAGGAGTTGTTTAAAAGGCGCATCAGCGCCATCATGATCCCGTTTTCAAGATTTGTTTTACTGCTTGATGGCGTCACACTCACTTTATGTGCTGATGGGACGTTGACGTTCTTTGTGTATGTTCTTGCGCGACGCAGTATGATTGTTTTCTCCTCGTAAAGCAGCCTTGATCATGGGTTAGCATAACATAAAACCTACGTTAGCGTGATGCATCATGATGTGACAATTCGATGCAAATGGCGAACGAAACATGGTTGTCTGTTCGTGGTCTAACAAGGTGAGTAAAATATATACGTTTTATTACTGCAGAACTAGTGTATCATATAATTAACGAGAGAAAAAAAAAACACAGATCTTAATTATAAAACTAACGAACTTGATAATCGCTCTCACCGCTAGAACACACCTCAAATATTCACGCTTCCATCAGATCCCTTTCAACGGATCTTTTGCCGTCTAATCATGACTCTAAAGCGGATAAATATCCTTCGTGATTAAATCTCCTTCCATGAACATTTTGCAAAATAATTAAAATTACCTTCGTTAATGGTGAATTGAGAAGTGAGGCTACGGAAACCAAAGGGGATTCACTCCGGATAGCGTAACGCAGGCACTACAACCCATCAGCAAGATACTCAAGCAGCGCGAGTGACGCAGCAACCCTTCCGGATTGACGGATACGGATTACGGAAAATATCAAATTCCTTCCCATTTATCCATCTAACCGCTTCCAGCGTGAATGTGTAACGGACGTTTTGCCGAGTGGTTTGAAAAATGCCTGCTCTTTGTTGAGGCAACAACATTTTCTTAGATTCCATCATCCATTTTACAGTGCTGTGAAGACATGTGACACATTTTCCTTCCAGCAACATCACGAAGTGGTTGCTCAATTTTTCTACAGAGGTAGCCTTACGGGAGGCTTCACAAAGTATTGTGTTACCAATTAAGATTCACTAATGTTGTTGTTTTTTTTTCGTTTCGTTAAATCAGTTTACATGTATGTGTTTTCTATTGATTTGTGGATGATAGGAATCATTTACTTAGTTTTTTAAGTTTACAATATTTATGCTATTTGTCTGTTACCGTTTACTTGCATTTATTTGATCAACGCAAAAAACATAAAGAAACACAAAATACCTTAAAACTTTTAAACCCCATTTATTTATCATTCAGTATTGATAGTCAATAAAACAGCTATCAGTCGCAAGAATTGTTGTGTGTAAATTAATATAGCCAAATTTATATTCAATGAACGATAATTCTCCAAATGGTTATCTTCAGTGCAAAAATGGCGTGAATGTTATCTACTTCGGCGCCACCAGAACAGGAAACGATAACCCTCCCAGCCCGTCCATCCATTGACAAACTTTCGATGAAAGGCTATAAAAAGGAAGTATTGGTTTTCCCTTACAGCGTTTATCCCATTTCGAAACACTGCCCAGCTATCGGGGGCAGTATGATCGGATCGGATATAATGCATTCAACCGGTGCGATGGCAAGAGGGTGGCAAACCAGTATGTAAAACTCTTTTAATCAACATATTGTTCATTCGGGTGAAGCAATAACAATAAAGAGCTTCCGAAGGTCAACCCTTCGCTTGGTTGTCGGTCCGTATATTTTTTGCTGAACCATATTGGGACCCGCTGTTGGGATCATCATCCCCACGGAGTAAAAAGCCGCAAGCACGGGCCACAAACCTTAACGGATGTGAAAGGTGGAAAAATCACCCATTTCGGTGCTTCCCCTTTTGTTGTACAATGGTGGCCAATGGACGGATATAGTCCCAATTCTTCCTATTGCTCCGGCTGAATCATATTTGAGGGGAGAGTGGACGCGATAGCCCCAATTCCAGTTTGCCCATATCGAAAAAAGCCGTTCAATCGGTTCACCATTCATAATCCCTTATGTGTTATGTGTGTGTGTGTGTGTGTGTGTGTGTGTTTGGTGCCCACAGGGGTAAAAGGGGCCAGTTTGCTCCACCGGAAAATTTAGTTCCTCGCCCGAAAAAAAGCACCTCTCACCCTTCTCTGGGCGTATCGATCCCGATAACACACCGTTACAAATTCCATAAACCATTTGCAGGGTTCAAAAGGAAAACTAGGATATCATAAGAAGCGTATACAGGAAAGGAAGGTGAACCAACCCGGGGAAACGTAAAAGGATCTCGATGGATGACACCTATTTGTTGAGTAGAAAAACGCGCCCCCCCAAATGGCAAATGGCGGCGTGCAGAAGAAGAGACATTAAAAGCGGCTTTTTTCTTCGGCATCTCCTCATCCAATCGGACCAATCCTGCTCCTGGTGTGTTATGGCAAGAACTGCGTTAAAGCGTGAATAACGTCGGAAGGGTTATTTTCGATTGTGTCCGAAGATAAAATAGAGCATCTGAAGCGTGTACTCGCTGCTGTGGGTGGCGAAATCCAACGCCTGCTTGGTGTTAGGTTAGTGGATGAATTAAAACCGACGCACAACGGAATAACTCTTCCCGTGCGTGTTTGTGTGAAGGTGTTTGCGCATGAGTGCGTACCGAGCGGATAAGCAAGCTTTAGTGATTCATCGCCACCCACCGACATGCCAACAGTAGTGGTGGAAGAGATCATGTCGGGGAGACCATAACATGATAAGGGACAAAATGTCCCTTTTGTGTGCGGTGTGAAGGTACCCAGACAGGGAAGTTTCGACGATTCCCGCAGGCTATTGGGAGCGCGTGATACAAGCCGATGGTGGAAAATGTCCCCGAGAAAATGATGTCCTCCTTCCCGGGGGGTACCAAAAAAAAAAAAAGGATAGATTGGATGTATAAACTACACAAAAGGCAAATCAATTTTCCGCTACTCTGCCTCGTACGCGCATGTATTTATTCGCATCCCCTATTTTCCAAAAGGGCTGTCGCACTCTGTGTGAGGGTAAGGAAATCGAACTGGTAACCCCTTTTCGCGTCACACGCATTTTCTGTTGGACGGAAGGATGAGTATGTGTGTGTGGTTATACTTAGCTACTTTCCTTTTCAAAACGACCGAAACAAGCGTGCGAAATGCCACACATGTACGGTCTTCGATCACCATCATCCATGTTCGAGTGGTCCAGTTCCAAATCCCACTTAACCGTCCTTCATTTCGGGGGTGTGTAAATATATTCTCGTGCAAATTTTCCTAATCTGCTTGGTGGGGGTGTTTTCGTTTTT
>KB664165.1:3794272-3876772 GCA_000349025.1 Anopheles minimus
CAAAGTGACGGTTTTGAGCATATTTGTGAGCTTGTACTGAATCAGAATGTCGCATCGTTTCTCGAGATCCCAACACAAGACAGAGACTGCGTACTATGTCACCGTGAGGGAAAGTTTAACAGTTTTTTTTTTAGCCTTTTTGTGCTTTTACTACCTTCTCCACGGGGGTGTGTAAATATATTCTCGTGCAAATTTTCCTAATCTGCTTGGTGGGGGTGTTTTCTTTTTTTTTTTTTTTTTTTGCTAACCAAACATCCCATTCCTTCAGGCAGCGTCCTGGATCGTCCTGAGAAAGAAAAGCATTTTCCACCTAATGAATACAAATCGTTTTTTCCTCCCGAACCTAGCAGGTCGGCAAGCGAATGCGGATAGTGAGAAATGGGAATTTGGAAGAATTCTTCCCCTTTCATCCTTTACCTTGATAACGGTTGGGAAATGTCTTAAATGTCCATCGAGGGAAGCTGTTAAGAGGCATCCTGCAACGGTCCCGGACAAACGAACGGTACAAAATGGTTTTAAATGCTTCTCAACGTCAAGGGAAGGCGTTCGCGTTCTACACCTGGGCACACTCATTCAGGAAATGGACGTTTGCTCCGCGTAGACAATGTTGATTTTCCTTTTCTGCAGACAGAAAACGAACGGCGATTCCCAAAAAGGGGGCTAAGCGATGGAGCTCCCGAGTAAGGAGTGTCATTTGTTTCTGAAAGGATAAAGAAACATAAAGGGCCTGTTAATGAAAATCTCGTCCGACAATGGGTTTTGTTACAAAAGATAATGCTGCAAGATCGTGGCAGTAAGATGCAGCTTGATGGAGTTTTTTTTTCGGGAAGAAAATTCATTTCCGGGTAGCGTTTATAGCTTTACAAGAGATTAAATTTTATCTCGTAGAAATAGCATGGAAAATAATGGTACAAAGAAGGAAATCATTATGCAGGTATATCTCTTTTATTTGCTGCCAAAAGTGGAAAAAGCAGCGATTGATAGTTCTATAAAGTCATGAGGTTTTTATAGTATAATTTCTATGATAATATTTTTTTTTTAATTTAAAATTTTATTTCCATTTTCTTTCCTATAGAGTCATTTCTTTTGATGTGATTAAAATGTAATACATTCAAACCATCTCAATCAAACAGCACCATCTGATTGTTTGTTGATCGGTTTGGACATTTATGTTACCTTCTTTAATCTCCCATTTGTCTTCATTGCTTGCTCGTTTTCTGTGGGGGTTCACGTGTGTCCCTCGTTTTTTTCTGTTATTATTCCTACTGTCACTATCAGTTTCCCTTGCATTGATTCTTTGACAAGCAGATTCAATTTGACAGCGGGAGGTGGTTGTCATCTGAAAAAGAACCTTAAAAAAGCATCCTGCTGGGGGAAGAAATAGATCAGTAAGATTCGTCTTTGGACTTGGTGGTTCAATATTTTATGCCAGTTTTTTTTTTTTTTCTCGAACACGGATAACGATCAAACCAACTTCTGGAGGGGTGTTTTAGCCAAACTCGATATCCTTCCGTGATGACCCCGTGAGTGCGCGTTGGATATCCTTGTACGAGTTTTTTTTGTTCGGCTTAATGCAACACAAACAGATGCATCAACTCCCGAACAAAAAAGTCACCCCGATATCTGTGGAACACGATGAGCAGAAATAAAAGAGTCCTTAAACGGATTAAATGATCACAAGCACCTACTACCCACTCGCTACCGACAGTTCGGGATTTCCGGTAACAAGATAGAATCAGGGACAGGATTTACAGAACAGCAGACACACACACACACACACACACATTCGCTTTTTCGCTTATCAATGGCACTCAATCTTTCCTCCTGTGGCATCCCGAGGGCTGACCGGGGGTTTTTCCTTTTCGGCGCCTTTGCTCTGCTGATGGTTTTATTTGGCTCTTAACGATGTTTCTGGCCATCACTGTAGTTTGTACCGCAGCGGTTGGTGCTGATGCCTTTGTGGGCTAGCCGTTTTTGTGCCTAGCTGTAATTGTGTTGTCGCTTTTGTATGTCAAGTAAAGCCCAAGGGTTTGCGGGTTTAGCCGTTTTTCTGTCGTTGGAAATTGGTTTAATCATTTAACGCGAACATCCCAAATCTTCCATCACTAGTCGCGCTGGGTGTGTCTGTTTTGTTTGGTCTCTTTGTTTTGTGTAGTGATTTTGATTTGGGGTGGTAGCTTGCAGCAATTGAAGATGGCGAATGGTGAGATTGCTTCGAAGGGCTAGTCCTTAGTGCTATTATCTTAAGTATTTTATTGATGGGATGCTTTGTGTAAGATGAAGTAAGGTGGAGATTTGGATCTGCTGCTTTCAAGCATTGGTTATGAGGGGTAACGTACAATAATTATGGGTTAATTGTAATTAAGAACCAATATTTGCTACAATATAATGAGTTTCCCGGAAGTTCATCAATTGTGAATATTCTACAGGTGGTATACCTTAACGAACAGTTTAGTTTCAATCTCTTATATTAATCAATCAGGAATAAAAATAAATCATTTAGATGGGTTCTTAAAAAACTGAACCCCGGAAGACTATGTAACGAATTGCTTCATGTAAATCTATCCAATGGATTAAGATTTGCCTATCACGTTTATAGACTACCTTCGCCCAGAATTGGTCCTAATTCGATTTATGCTAATGTTGCGATTTTCAATAAGCATTCCTTCCACCATGACACCGAGGTAAATCCCCGCAGCGATGCCCAAGCTAGTCTGCCATTTATGCGCCAGCTGTTGCTCTTCATAATTGAGCGTCGATTTTATCAATTTCAACTTCACACATCCATCCCGACGCACACTCTACCGCGTCCGCAACTTTTGGGGTGCATATTTTGTTCTTCGCAAAAAGGAAAAGAGATCGAATGGAAGATGCCACGGTAAGATGTAAAATGTGTCTTAAAAGTTTGGTCCATTTGTTTGCCTTCGCTTTTCCCCCCCGCCCACGTCCATAATCATCACCATCTGAGTCCTGAGGTTGATAAGAGTTTCGTGTTTCATCTACGTAAAGAGAAAGAAAGGAACTTTGGTCAAACTTTTATTTAGGAACAAAAAAAAAACCCCAACACTTAGTGAGGTGTAGTCATGGCGAAAGTGATTGAACATTTCCGCTTCAATAACTTCTTCATCCCGGCGCTGAAAGAAAAGGACATTTGCTCGTGTGTAAAATGGAATTTATTTTAAGTGCTCTAAGAGCGATAACTTTGGTCGTGTGCGATGTCTCTTATATAGAGCCCGTGCGTCATGATTCAATAATAAATATATGGCGATGAAACGTCTTCTACAGACGTACTATGACCGAAGGAATCTATCTTCACACCATCGTTATCAATATCAACCGGACAGAAAGGGAGGTTGTACTATTCTACATCAAAGATTTATTTTCCCTGACGAGCTTATTAATTGGCATTATGATTCGCTCTTCACATCGTCCCTTTTACAGAAATACCATCAGATTATAAATCCTCTTTTGTCCAGGCAAAGCCGGAAAAGGGTTTTCCAAAGTATCCCGGTTTGTTGTGTGTATGTGTGTGTGTGTGTCTGTTAATGCGTTCACAAATCAAAGCTTGGAGTTCTCGAGGTCCTCCCAATTCCTGAGTTCCCATCCTATCTCTTGCTCACTATGCTCGCAACTTCTCGCAGTGTCCGGAAACGAAGTAATTAAAACTTTCTGATGACTGGCCGCATGATTTTGTATCGTATAAAAACACCCCTTTTTCTCGGCATCCTCGTTTAGAATTGTGCGGCTTCTCCCGGTAACTCCACAGCCCGTGGCCGGGCACTCGGGCTCTTGGGTACAAATATGGAGTTCCGATAGCGTTTGGAATTTGCTAAATAGCTAAAGTTGTACCATAAATCCTGTTCACGAACCATAAAGTCATCGTCTTCCGACGCCAATCTCTCGAGGCACCGGCGATATGTAGTGAGGCAGCTGCTGTAAGTGGTCGTTGGTGCATGACCTGGAAAATACAACTACTCCTTCCAGGCTGCTGACCTTTTCTCGAGCCTCGAGGTTCCATTTCCGCCATCCCCCGTAGAAGGTCCGCAGCCAAAGGTGAAGAGGACCAATGGTTTAATTTCCCTTCTGACTTCTGCACTGTACGCGTCCACCCAGTGCTGAGGATTCAATTAAAATTTGCCTCAAATTGGATTATACACGTCAAAACAATAAATAAATTTTGCACTTCAGGATGGTGAGCTTTTGCGAAGGGAACACTATTTGTCCGATTATGGGATGAAGGTACGAACTGACTGAAGGGCCTCTCGCATTTGCTTGCTGTACATATGTACGGGGTGCGTGGTGGAGTTTCCATTTTTGGTCAAACGTGTTTGTGTAGGTATGTGGACATTTAGTGGTTCACTTCCAAAAAGACGAAGAATTCTCTCGGCAAAAAACAGGACCGCCCAAAACCGTACCTCGTCTAATTTAAAGCATCTCCAGAAGGACAACTTGCCAACGCCCTTCAAAAACACATACAATCCAGCTGCCAATTTTGTTTGCCGAAGTTAAAATTAAGATTTGACTACAGTTCACTTGTATAGGTGCGGTTCACAGCCAGCGTTACGTCTGGTCGACTGGGAGATTGTCCCATGGAAGAATCTCACTACTGGCGGACACTTCGTTTCCGGACACTGCCGTTGGGCTGTACTGGGCAACGCACTCAACATTATTGCCCCGAAACCTCCATAAACCACTTATTGGAACGTGGTGCTCGAAGGGCTTCGCAACCAGGGTGGGTAGCAAGCGTGTCTGCCTCGACGTCGGTAAAATCGTCCGATGCTCAATTATCCCGGCTAGGGTGAAGTGTCCGAATGTTGGTAACGGCTGTTGCGCGCTCGTGGATGGTTTACGATTTTTGAAAACTCAATTACGGAGAAAAACGATTACGACGTTTTACGACAACGATGATCGTGTGGTGGTGTACCATGAGATTAGGAAGGTGTTGGGTTTGAAGGGTGGATTTGCCATTAAAAAATGGTAGTCTCAAAAGCTCGATGTGGAAAATGGCAGAGCACTGGATCAATGTAGACATTCAATCAATAAAATGTTTCGAACTTATCGTTTATATTTTTGGAACTTAATGAAACAGTACAATGCTATTCTAAAAATAGTCGTAACAGCGTTAGATTATTTATATCGAACCGAAAATCCTAAGAGTCACATTAATCTACCACGTTGTTGGATGTGTTATATGACGTCATTTTTGTACCTCTTTATTCCCTTGTGAGTAATTCATATACGAAAACATTCCGAACCAGAGTGGGCGGTTTTTTTTTCGTTCTAGGATAAATATTGTTTTCTGACCCCTTTCTAAGAGAGTTTGCACCCTTTTGCTTTTACTTCCTGCTGCTGTTATAAAACATTTATGTGCTATAAATTGTAAATGCTGTTGCAGTACTGTTTACTGTGAGGAAATGTTGGAATCAAATCAGAAATTGAAAAAATAATGCTAACATTCCCCTAGGACCAAAAAAAAAGTCATCGGACGATGAAATCCCCGGAGAGTGTAAATAGCACTCTAAAAAGAAAGCGGTCATTCAATCATAGTGCCATAAATAGATATTTATTGAATTTTTCCCATTACAAATGCCTTTGCCAAATCGAAATGCTGTTTCTCCCCCCGACATCATAAATCCAAATTAAGCCTGTCAACCTGCTATGCTGTTGCTATTTGTCAGTGCAAAAATAATCAACACACTTCAAGTTAATAACGCACAACACCAACACCGCGTCACCCACCACAGCACAGCGCGCGAAACACTTCCGCCACAATTACGCTCAGCTTTAACTAATTTGTCGCAAGCGAATCAGTACACCATTTAGCTTCTATTCATTTCAAAAGTTACGGACATTTTTCACGCTTAATTTTGCCCTTATCTTAGTTTGTGCTGAACTTTTTCCATGGCGTCTTCCTTCTGCTGCTCATTTAATCCCCCATTCGTGTGCTTTAAGGAGAAAAGAAAACAAAATGAACCGCACCTTAAAAGACAACCTCGAGTTACAAAACGAAAAAAAATGTATAAAAGCGAAGCAAACGCCATCGCGCGCACACTTGGCAGGAGCGAAAATTTTTAATTGAAATTTATGACAAATTTTGCTACTCTTCGCACAAATGGGTGAAAGCCGGTTCGAATAGCGCGCGCAGGTGGTTCAACCGTGTGGCAACAAAAAGAAGAAAAACCAACCTGCCACGGTTATGCCACCGCACCTCCTCCAAAGTAAAGAGATGCGTTTTTCAGTTGGGTCCTTCCCGCCGTAACGCGGGAATGGAGCAAAATTGGATAAAAGCAGTCAACGCGAAGAGGATATTCATGTACTCTGTCATTTTCTTTGCAGCGGGAAGATGGTGTGACAAAAATAACGGAAGATAACATAAAAAAAAATCCCCCGGAAGAAAAAATCCGCCACAGAAGATGAACGACACTTTTCGATTCTTCCCCTGCTGCCCCAAGCTGTCCCGAGTTCACGATAAAAAGTAATGCCATTTTTCCGTTAAAAAGGAAACGCTTTCTTGCGATTTGATCCTTTGGAAGGAAGAAAACCATTTTTTGCTGGGATGCTCTCAAGTAAGGATGGAGGAAAAATTTATTTTAATTTGTTAACTTTGCCACTTGTTCACCCTCACCTGAACTACCATGAAGTAGTAACAGCTGGTTAGTAAACACTATTTTAACATTTTACGTTTCCACTCAATTGAAGTACTTTTGGAAGTTCTTGTCAGTGTACTAACTTTATCGTGATTGAACGTGATTTTCAGAAGGTATATTTTTTCCCCTAAAGATAAAACTTATTTATTACGTTATTAAGTACACTTTTAATGGACATTTACAAACTTCCGTGCTGTTAGGCAGGTTTACAGGTGGGCAAGCTTTTGAAAAACGATGTGCAGATCTAAATTAATGAGTCTGTGCATGTTGCACTAAATAATGTATATTTAACGTAATTTAGAGCCCAAGCCACTAAACCTCATCAAAAAAAAAAATAGAAGGAATTCCATGTAAGCCTGAATTTATTCCAGAAGGCAACATCCCTTCCGCTGGATACGTCGTACACTTGGGAATTGTTTCAATTTTATTCCAAACCACTGTTCGGTGCTGTAGGTGCACAAGGTGTTGGCCAGTTAAGCTGTGCCCGACCGTAAAGTTTGAATAAAATATGGGAAACAAATAGTCGGGGTTGAATAAAATATAAACTAACGAGCTTAGGCATCTTCTTACAGGTTTTTGTTTTGTTTCGTGCCATGCTGTTAAGCAGAAAAAGAAAAGAAAACTCCACACGATACTTGATATTCTACCGTACCGGTGGATGGGCGTATTTTTCACGCGTGCGGATATACATGTCCGAGATATGGAAGCATGTTTCCCTCCTTCGTTTCACTCTACTACAAAACCCCCAACGGGTAGTTGAAGTTTGTGCGGTATTATGTCAGGTTAAACATCGATTTACCTGAGCACGATGATGGTCCAACACTGTGGAGAGTGAGTTCTCAGATCCTGCCAGTGTGCAGCGTCTACTGAAAGGATGTTTTACTGTGACCCATGGTCGAGAAGGATACGTCTAACCGGTTGGAGCTTTAACCGTACACATCAGCCCGACGGTACCCGAGATCCGTTTGCTGTCCATGTAGGTGGTTATTTGCTCGTCGAAGCGAGCACCATGAAAAATTAACCTTCATCTACACACGCTCTCGCACACGGCTGGGTGGCAGCACCTAGCACCTTGTCCAGGAGCTATGCGCCACAAACGCTTCACCTGGGCCGACAAAAAAAGGGTTTCGATGTTTGAAATATCCGTAGTCTGTCAGGAATGGGGGAAACTCACCCAAAACGGAAGGAAATAACAAGCCATTCCCTCGCCCAGAACTTCAACGTGTGCGGCATATGCCTCCGGTTCCCCACAACCTGATGCAGGTGATGTCAGAGGCCTGAATGAGGATACCGAAATATATGACCCCGTAGAGATTCATAAACGCAATTATTTGCGCTTCTACTCTTGGTTGCTGCCTCCCTCCAGAACTCACACCCGTCACTCCGAATAACCTGAAGTTCTTCTTAAGGAGGAGACTCTTTTACAACGCACGATACAGTACGTTTGCGGCCAGTATCAGCCACAGGAGGTGATACTATGCTGCCATGCAACCTTGACGAGTCGAAAGGATCTTCGGTGAATATTTGCTCAGCATGTGTGGGCATTTCGTATCGGATTAAACACTTCCTCCTGCTGTGCTGCGGTTCAGTTGGGCTAAGGTAAGCGCTTAATAAGACACGCTTCAGGTGGTGTATTGTCCGTAAAATAACGCATCCCTTTCAAAACCGGTGTGATAGCAGCGATCTATACTGTCCGGACGAACATTTTCAAAGACTTCCTTTTTACCGAGTAACAAGCAAACATGTACACAGCCACACACGATTAGTGACCGCGCTCTCTACATAAAGTCTTCGCTTAATTGTGGTTGGAGCGAACCTTCCAACTTCCCTGTTGTGATTCCCTCCTTAACCTCAAATAATCGTTAATCAATTAGTTTTCCATCGTTCCATCTTCATCCGGGGAGCTGCTGCTTGATGCTTTTCGCCGGAAAGATCGAGTATCTCGAGACGTTCCACTTGTTGTGTGTGTGTGTGTGTGTGCCTGTCGCCATAATCAAGTTTACTCGTTCATTAGTGCACTCGAGATTTTCCGTCCCGGCGGAAGTCAATGTTGGTGCGTGCACATTGCCGGAGATGCGCATTACGGTGTAATAAATAATCCCTTGCAGAAATGAATGGGGCATCCGATGCTCTGGCTTTCACTCCATCTTTTACTTCTGCTGGTTTCGTGCGTATATGCACAAGTTTGTGAGTGCGGTGTCGTAATGTCAAGAACCGTCAAGAAGTTTAACCACACCACAAAACTTCTACACCCTCACGTCTTCTTTCTATGCGATTGTAAACCAAAAACCCGGAAATGCTTAAATGAATAACTAGGGAAAGTTTGCTTTTTCGCTTTGATGTTTCTTTCTTTTGTATTCTCATCTCCCTTCCGGCGTTGTATAAGCAAGACACGGGTTTATACGCCACGTGGGAGAAATCCTGCGAGCGCATCCCTCTTCTTTTGGGAGGATCGGAAAGTAAACAAATTATTTATTATCCTTTAACTCAGGCAGATTGTGGTGTTTGCATTTCGTTGGACATGTTTCCCTTCCGGATTTTGTTTTGTTAGTTAAATCCTTTATTCTAGCTCCTTGTGTTAAATCAGAATAAGGCAAAAGAAGAGAAGCATTATTAGAAGTTTTTTTAATTTATGCAAATTAAGAACAATAAATTAAGTATATATTTTGCAATAGATATATTGAAGAAGTTTTATATTTAGTGTAATTTTATGTATAATAACATTATTATGAACATCAGATGCCATTCTGAAGCATCCTTGGAAGATATCCTTTCAAAAGGCCTCCAACAAACAACTATAAAATGAAGTTATTGTGCGCCTAGTAGAAGGCCAATCTATTTCCTGCTTCGCCACCTTTGCACATTCATCACAAATGCCACACATGAGCACACACATTTACAAAACCTGATTGTCGCTTTGTGTTTGAGTGTGTGTGTGTGGAATTTGCCTTGCCATATGCGCAATCATCGATGTTGGTGGCATTCAATAATTATCCCAGGGCACCTTAATCAAACCATGAAATTATAATTGCTCTATTGAATTCCTCTACCCAGCCATTGCGGAATGATGAAAATGGCGTCACCGCCCTGTAGCTAGCGCCGGGCACGAGGATAATGGTATACCAGTTTTAATTGGCACACTACTGTGTAAAAGCGCATATTGTGCTCGAGCACTTTGGCGGAAAGCTCGAATTATGGTTGCGTAAATATCCTCTCCCGTTGTTCGATTTTTCCCGAAGTGACAACTGGGAGGACTCCGGGCAGGGTATCGTCCGCTGTGTGAAGCTTTTCATCGGTTCAGCAGCGACGTTGAACTCGGTGTGCCTTATCGGTGGCGACAGTAAACGGAGAGGCGTTTAATTATTTAGAGAGATTATTTATTCAACGACTTCCGATTGATTGCGGGCGCGCTAAAGTGATGATCGGGATGGAAAATTCTTGGTGGTTTGTACTTCCTGCTAAGCATTGGGGCCGAGGTACTTTTTAATGCAACGCTTAACACCTTTTAGCTTAGCACAGGTAAACCATTACGTTCCGAAAGGAAGGGAAAATCACTTTCCGAAAGCGTTATCCTGCCGTTTCTTTGCTTCGTGGGGATGGAAATATTTCTGTCGTCGACTCCATCTTACATACGACTCGCTTTTTTGCAATTGTATTGAAAAAAGAAATCGTCACTTTGCGATCTGGATTTATGCTGCTTTTAATCCCTACGCTACGGAAAATCTCTTCCACATTTCCCATTCCACAACCCGGGGCGAATATTCGCTCGTTTAACCATTCCTCCGTTGCATTGGCCATCAAAAGGAAATGCACTCGTTCAGTTGGCAGCGCGTCAATTGTACGAACGGTTTGCATTTATTTGCCATACCCCGAGAGTGCTGCCCGATGCAGCGTTTTGTAATTAGATTTAATTTTTAATTAAGTAATTTGTGCCTCTGGTGCCTGTTTTTGTTCTGTTGTGATCGCTGGCTCGTCCTGGCAAGCAGGACAGGGCGGGATTGGTAATTGAAAGAAGCCCGGGATGAACGGGTCAAGCGTTTACAACTGTATTCGCCCATTTCTGGGGCGATAATTGCATTACATTTACACAAGAAGAGATTTTATTGCACATTTTACGTTTGTAATTGATTTTATAATGAAATTGTATCCAATTTTTCTATTAATTTTATCTGGATTCTTCCTTTATATTTTTTCACTTTTTTAATAATTTATTTTATTATCTCACATAAACTTTTTAATGATTTGATGTGCTTTAAGACTAAGAACTCTGGTCGTCCTGCTATCATCGCTTATCCAAACCATGCGATTATGCCTATGCAGTAATATTATACCAAAGGATTAATAAAAGCCCAATCGATTACATCCTAGCTGCTGATCTCATGTTCCAGACAACTCTACCGTCTTTGCCAACAAAAGCAAACAATAAGCACCCAACAACGAGTGACTTATTACTACTAATAAATATTTTATAAATATCCTCGACGAAACCCGTTTGCCGAGGATGTAGACCATGGGAAAGGGAATGCGCACACCAAGGCACGATTGATTGTCCCGTGAACAAAGCGTAAGAAGTACGCTACAGATACCCAAGAGAGGTCCTTACACGGACTGCTAATACCGTGATATGTTTCTTCGTCGGATTCTACCGCTTGTTGATCAAAACTATTCCACCTCCCAGCACGAAAACACTACTGAAACAGAACATTGCAGCGGATGTAATGTGTAAATGTATATCCGTGTGTGTGTGTGTGTGTATCTTACGAAAAGAAAGACGAACACGTGTGTGGGTTTGGAAATTGCGAGTAGTTTGTACATTATTCCATACATAATTCATAAACCGATGCTCTAGCTGCCTCTGTTTGTTGAACCCGGTAAATTATGCTTAATAAAGCAAGAGCGCTCGAATGCCGGGGGTTTCGTGTTGGCCACAACAGAAACATGAGCTCCGTAATCTAGACAGTAGACCGTGTCGATGTTCCATGTGGCACGAAGCTGACCAGCACACCTCGGGAGGATGATTGTGCAGACCCTGGAAGCTATCGATTCGGTGTACCTGATTGGAGTTGGCGGTAATTATCGTCCCGCCGGACCGTTTCTTGGGCAATTTTTCCTATTCTTTATCGCTGGGCTTCGGCAAAGGTAAATGAACCTTTCTCGCAGGACTCATTAGCAGGTGTTGTTCGAACTGGTATCGAAGGATGTGCCGTGTTTATTGAGAGGTTCGGATAGTACAAGATGATTGTTCGAGTGGAAAGCAGTTAGTATTTCCAGGAATGCAAAGCCTTCTTCGAACATTTGTGGATGTGTTTGGTGTCTATCATTGTTGGAAATCCAAAGAACTTCCAGAAACAGTGATGTTTACTCACTATTTTAATTGACAATTGGATTTTTTTATTCCAATTTTTTATTTGTAATTTACTGAGTGTACCAATAATATTACTCCAATGCTCCCAAAATTCACATTCAACTGGTCCCAAAGAGCCAACTCACCAGTTCTGTTCATGTCAACGTGCTAACCGGACGATAGTTGTCGCTAATAGGTGTTTACAGCAAAATCTAGCACAACAAGTCTATCGAATCCATTTCGTCACGCCAATGAAGGTTTTCATATGCTGTTCCTTTCAATCTACCCCACAACACGCTCTCCTTCCCTATCGAAAGTTCCCGGACTCAAACTGAGCGAATGTTACCGAAAAAAAAACGATCAATTTTAGCAGAGATTTTTCGCAATCTTTAACGTCCGTGCATCATCTTGGGTTCGGTTCTTTCAACCCCTCAGCAGAAGCCATGTCGCACAGAAGGGGCCCTACCCTGGGCCTGATGGATAGTGGTGAAAGGTTTCGCGTGAATTGTATTGTAGGAAAATGAAAATGTCAAAGCAAAACCCCCCCCGTACCAGTGTGGCTCCTGCTGTTGCGCGCTGTCTTCCTTTCCTTATCGACAGCGAAATCGTTCGTCTTTCGTTGAACAATATGGTGGTGAAGTTTCGCTAGTTTTTTCTTCTCCTTTTTTTCTTTTCTTACATCAAGACCTTCCAACCACCAGCACAACAGCAACTTTCGATTTCATTCCATTTTCCCTTTCAACGAGGGGCGAGTGAATTAAAATATGTTTTCCACTCGATTAGCATCAGAAATCATTTCGCCAATTCGACCCAACCGGTTCGAAGGACCGATTTGCTATTTTTTCCTTCTTTTGCAAACGATTTGGAAGCTCTCGATTCCACTCCGATTTCGGTGTTCGGTCCCGCCCGAAAGGGGACCGCGCCGGTGAGGAGAAATTCAATAAATTTTATGCCTTGACTTTTACTTGCATCCGTTTCGGCGTGTCTGCACGCGCTCGACCATTCCATCATCGTGATTTTCCATTGGCCTCCGTGCAATATAATACAACACAAAACCTATCCTCGGCTTCCCCTGCATTCCTCCTCTCCCCTCTTGTCTACCTTTTTTCAGTGGTGCGTGTGCACCGCCTTCTTCTGGCCGGTTTCGGACGGTGTTTGTGTATGTTGTTTTTTTTTCGCTCCATTTTTGCAAGAAGCGTAATTGAATTTTCCGCTACTTTTCGAAAGGAAAATAAATTTCAGCCAACGCTTCAGTGCAGACGCGGCTGTGTGACGTTTAAGCGAATGTAAAGATTTGTTTTCTTTAGTTGTTCGTGCGTGTTCAGCAAACAAGCATTGAAAACCATCGGATGGACGTTCCTCGCCGAACAATAGCTTCTTAAACGGTTTGACTCATTTCCCTCCAGTGCCTAGGGGATCGTGAAGGAATTAGCTTACGTCATCGGTAACAATATTGATCGTCCATTGTGTCGAAAGCCGGATGAAGTGAACGCACGGTCAGGATAACCGGAACCGGATGTGACAGAATTGTCGCTTCCCGGCTTGCTCCGGCCCGTCCTCACTCGGGCCATTAATTGAAAGAACAATTCATTGATGATTTGAATTTTCGCCAGCATTGCTACTCGAACGCAATTAATAGCAATCACAGGATACGGTCCGGAAGCGTCCACTTTTGGATGAAAAATCGATTCACTGAGTTTGATCAAGTGAGATGAGTTGCTAGAAAATGGGCGTACGGATCATTGGATCTTTATCGGTAGTTGGTTTCTCAGAAACCGGAACATGGTTGTCACTTGTCAGATCCCGAAGATGGTGTTCTATGGAACAATTCTTTTTGCTTACGGTAGTTCCTCAACTCCTCAATAAAGAAATTAGCGATATCACTTCTTGTCCAAATAGCCCTTCAGGGTTAATAAAATATTTGATGGATTTAAAAATGCTGATGGACACACAGATACAGATACGAAAATCGAAGTTCTGAGACTGATTTTAGTAGCTATTGAGGTAAAAAATGTAATGTCCCACGTACTACACATGTTTTATATCAATGTCTTAAACTATACTAAATTAGCATAGTCTATTAATTATATGAATTCGTTGTTGAGAGTTCCCTATTCCCGAGAAACGTTTAATAATTGAATAGTTATTATTTTGAAGTATGTTGCATAGTAATCAATGGCTCCATTGAGATGACAACATTCCGCAAAAATCAAAGCCTCTCGAAGCTATTACAATAGCAACAAGTATTCAAAGACTCAACCAGGATAACAGTAAAAAACGAATTATTATACCCAATCGTCCTTCTAGGAACAACAAGAATGCTTTTCAAAATCACTTTCCATGTGACATAGAATAGATTGTACTTTTTCTGCCTCTGTCAAGATAGTTACTGTTTGCATCCGTCTCGATTAACAGATTTTCCAAGAGCCCTACAGCACTCTCAACCGAACAATTGTAATTTATCGATAAAAAAAGAGAAAATCACTGTCCATCGATCACACCATACTCCCATGAATAAAGAGATGTAGAGTTTGTGATTCATCCGTTCCATTTCCAGGGAATTCCTTTCCGATTAGATTCCGTTCCCAAGTAACGATCCATATGGACAGCACTCGGATCCGTACGTACACTCCCTCCTTAATGACAGAGTATGTGCGAATTAAATGTAAAACATTTACACCATCCGTTACACTCGGGGTCCGTCTAGTCAATTGTGTCGAGGGAGGGTCTGATCACAGTGGATCAGTTGCTCAGTAAATGCATCGTCCCGAATGCGAATGAATACCGACCGATTCCAAAATCGATAGCTATGCAAAGAAAGGCAAGATTTGAAATATTTGCCACAAAATCAGGACGACAAGTAGCAGCAGCTGCAGCAGCAGCAGCAGTGGGGCTAGTTAGCTGTGGAGGTGTAGATCTGTCCACTGGCCAGATAGATTTGGTGCGTATATTGTGTGTACTTGCGAACGCTTTATGCATCCAAATCGTATGCAACCGGGTGCTGCAACGACGGGAGTGGGATGTTAAATTCTGCAATTTCCTGCTAAATGTAAATGAAAACAAAAGCCATTTGTGACGATGCCGACAAAGCAACCCGTCCTTGCAGGGAATGAGGCATCGTTGTGCAATGGTAACGTCATCCCCACTCCACTCGACTGGACAAAGGCATTTGTTGGAATCCAGGACCAGCAAATCCCTCTCCAGAGTCAGAAGGTCCTTTTCGAATGCGGTGATGGCTGACCATTGCCATCCTCGCTCACCATTCCATTCCTGTCCATCGTCCAGCTGCCGGGAATGCGAGAGCGCATAATTCAATTTATATTTATGCATTTGCATCTGTAAATATATGTGCGCACGATGCCCATTTCGCTGTCGGGGCCCACAGATTTATATGAAGTGATTATTTAATGTACGCGCCGGTTTTCCACACCGCCCTCGATTGTCCCGTCGTCGGTTGATATTTGTTCTTCGTCCGAACCTTAAGCGCACCACAATTGTTTGTGTGTATGTGTGTATGTGTACCGGTTTATTGCAATCCATCCACCGTGTTGGTCGGGAAGCGTCACAGGACGAACCCGGGGCACTTATATTGCGGTAGGATTACGGAAAGTATTAACGCCACCGGAGAGAGAAATCGGTTTGTCGGTTTCGACAGTCATCTTTGTCCGAAACAAAAAAACAGTGGGGTTGGGGGGGGTTGGCTCTCTGTATCTACTGCATTTGTGAATTTATCCCCAAACACAAACACACACGCACATACGCATACATCAAACCATGAAATTGTCATCGTTACACAATTCTGGATGTATCGTGCCGTTTGGTGTTGTTTGGATGCGTGTAGCAATTGTCATTTTAATGAGGTATAAAACGATGCCTTTTTCGCTGGGCAGTGTTTGCAAATTGTACATTGGAAACTCGTTTTGCTCACTCGAGTTTCGAGTGCCGACGTGTTAGGGTGGGCTTAATGTGTGAGCTCAAAGTTAATACGATAATGCGCGGGGGAGGATTCGCGCGCAGCTCTCCAGCGGCGGATTACCGTTTATCGATGCACGGGATGCCATTTTTAAGCCTTAATTATAATCCACCATTGATTAAAATGTTAAAAATTAATAGCCGCACGGTTTTGTTTATTTGCCCCTTTTCCCGCAAACATTCAATTCATTTAATGATCATTACGCGGAAACATTACGCGTTCTTCGAGCCATGATGGTTTTAGCCATAAAAGATTAGATCCGCATCCGCTTAGAAGAATGGTTCGCAAGTGTGTTCGCTTGTGCACTTTTTTACGATCGCAAAATTGGCCGGCCAATGATCGTTAGCCGGCGGAGAATGCGACACATAAATTTAGCGAACGCGTTCGACCAAACGGAAAGAAAGCGGGCCAAAAGAAAAGAACCACACTAGACATGGCGGCGTGAGAGGGCAAGAAGTTTTGCGCACACCAGTCCAGATGGGTTTTAATTGAATTCCAGCTAGCCAGCGCCGGGGATCGATCGATTGAAAGCTGTGCTTGCGGTTGCTTACGCGAACGCCACAAATCTTCCGCCGGTGCCAGCCTTTATTGAAGCTGTTGGCGAATAGTTTTGCTCATTAATTGCTTCCTGCTTTTACTTTATGTGTCTGGGGTGTTTTTTCGGGGTGGACGGACTTTCGCATCTGGATACTTATGGAAGGAAAGAGTGCATCGATGTGTGTCTGGTTTGTTGCTGGAATTTAGAGTGCTTAGCCGGCGATAAGTGTAGCAGTGTTTGAATAACGTAATTACAACCCTCCAACCATATTGCTGATGTAATTCGACACACAAAGAAGACTTTATTGTAGTATTTCAATCTGCGGTTGGAGGGTCATGACGTCAATGAGAATATAGTTAACTTTAATCCCTTTTTTATGGTACAAACAAGCATTTTTTATTGAAAGTGAAGGGTCCTCTTCTTTGTCGTTTTATATGGCTTTCTTTTTGACTTTTAAGTATTAATTGGACTTAATTTGGATTGAGGAACTAAATCATTTTCTAGTCTTAATTTTCTTTATGTATTGTTTTAAAACATTTTCCCAGTATAAAATTAATAGAAACGCTAATTGTAAGGGTCGTTCTATATATTGCTGCTATGTTACATTACAGCCAATGTTCTGTTAGCTTCTCTTCATATTTTTAATTACTCCACTACTTTTATGGTCCTCCAAAGCCTTTATTGGTAATACTTTAATCAAATAACCTCGTTTTTATAAGCATTGAGTGACAACAAACTTTTTTTTTTAATTTAAAAAACGCGTCCTCACGAAACTAGGACAAACTTCCCCACTAATAAAGGTCGTCTGAGCAAACTTTTATCCCTGATTTGATTAAAAATTTCTTCATCGTTCCCCGTATTTCATACCTTCGACAGCAGGCTAGATAAACGGCAAACCATGGAGAACAGTAAGCGGTACTGGCGTTTTTCGTGTAGTTTACTTTCCACTTAACCTTTCACTGCTGTGTTCACGGGCTAGTTTTGTGCGCTGATAGTGTTTTGCTGCGGGTTGTCTATTCGTATCATATTTTTTTCTCTTCGCTTACTTCCGTGTTTCAGCATGTCGTCAGAAGAGTTGTGTTTTTTTGTGAATCCTGAAAATGGGGGAAAAAATGGCAGAGATATTAGACAAATTTCGAACGAACCTCAGCATCATCATACACAGCACACACAACTTCGGAATCGACGTGTTTCGAAAAAGGGGAAAACTTTATTGCAACTTCCTCCGGATAGGTCATTTGGTTCTTGGTATGATGGATGGTTTCGTTTTTTTTTTCGCTGTACATTTATCCTTGCTTTTATCTGATCGCGTTTTTATCAGCAACGGATATAACTCTCTACGGACTCTCATGGAAATTAATTAACAGTCCTGCTTTCTCGCAGTCTTTTGGTTATAAAGGTTTTTTGTCGTATAGCTGTATAGCACGTATAGCTGTGTGTTTCCATTAAGAAGAGTTTAGTGTAGTTATAGCATAGAAAAGAAAAAAAGTAAATGCATTTTTTTCTACTCCTACTAATCCATTATTTTTAACTCTTTTACTATTTTCAGGGATCGTGTGTTTAAGCTGAACCTGAAAAACGTCAGCATGACATCGTGTGAGGTAAGTAAAGAAATTTGTCAAATAAGACTTATTATAATTTATTTTTAACCATCATTTACATTTTGAGAGAATGTAGTTAAATTAAATCGTTCGAAAAAAATGACGTAATAAATTGTTAATTTGATCTTCCATCATTGTTACGAAACAGCTCCCGGGAGCCAAAAGTCATCTTCGCTTTTGAAAATCTTTCAAAACTTTTGACAAACATTGTACGTGACGCAGGAACGCCTAATTTATGCCTACAAACTTGTCTTCATAAGGTTGGACGGATGAAATTGATTAATTGCTCTCAGACGTCGGGTTTAGCAAATTAGTAGCCAAATTTCCAGACGGCTGTTTTATCTCCTCCAAGAGTGGGGAAAACATTCATTATTAAGGGTCAGTTTCGTAACAGTCCGTCAAAAGGAAGGATCCTACCGAAAAGGAGAAAAAAAAATACGAAATTATTCGCAACCCTAGCAAATGAGAAAATCCCGGTTTTGTACATTGTAACCGTGCATAAAAAAAATCTAAAATTTTAAAGACAAAAAAGAATTCAATGCTAAATACCTAAAAAAATCGATTTTATGTACTTTTCTATTTTGTTAACAGTTAGTAAGCAATTCTGTTTCTTGTTTATCCCGTCCAGCGGCAACGATACTTTTTGTTGACCTTTTGCTACAAAACTTCTAACATTTTTATCTTTGGAAAAGAAAAATGTCTTTGTAACCGTGCTTTCTTTTCTCTTTTACAATTTTGTAAAAAAAAAGCTAAAGATTCTTTTAACGCCGGGTCACGCGGCCAAACCGTGAAAGAACCAAACCGGGACCGAAATTTGCTCCGTCGAAAAAGGAAATTGTTGTAGTAAAGCGTGAAAATAGCGACGATAAATTAGATTTATGATTATTGTTATTGTTTCTTCCCGTACCTCGCTCTCATCGATGCCACCTTCCAGTGTTTCCCGGTTGGTGTATTTTCTTTTTAAAAAAGGGGTTTTCCATTCAAAGATGTTCTCCTGCGGGTGACAACGGAAAGATCGGTTGTGTTGTTGTGACAAGGAAAAGATGGAAAAATTTAAATTACCGGACGTGCCGGTATGCTGCGTGCTGGACTAACTCTTTGTTTCCCCCAACCAAAGCTGGTTTTGTGTTGGTGTGCTCTGTGCTCCGTGACGAAATGGTGTTGAAATAAATTTCCGCTGTTCCGAACGGTTGAAATAAAACGGGAAATGATTCTTATCCCCTTCGGTACGCCATCCCGGGTTCTATGTCATTTTAATTGCAGTGGAAGCGACAAAGTTTGAAGTTTCTATTGCTTACAATTAGCTTAAACTATCCGTTTTATTTGCCATTTTCGTGTGACGCATGACTTAATTTTGGACGCATTACGCGTTGAAGTTTACCGATTCAAAGAAGCACGTTCGGTGTGAAATCGTTCATTTGATTTGTTTTTTTTTCTTCTGAAAACAAATATCCTCAAATTGGAACTATCCCGCGATAATGCTTTTTGATGTCAGTAATGGGTCTTTTTATAGCAAAATCCTCTCTTTCGTGTTCCTCTACAACATCCAATGTTGTCCACTATCAGCTCAACATCCAATGTCTATCTATTTGACGTCAAATATGTGTTATCAAACTTTCATTAAAGTACACAAATCTGTCTCTAAATATTGCAGAGCGTTGTTGCATATTTATTCATCATAAAACTCTTGCTTTCTTTGTAGCCAAAATTGACAAGAAATTCTACGGAACCTTCTATCCTCGCCACGTGCCAGAATTGATTTTTGACATCGTTCCATCATCTTTCAAAGATTCGTGTAGCTTGCTTGTAATTCCCTTCGGCAAAGAACGGATACACCCCTTTTCAATCCTTTCTATCTTTCCTACCCTTTCACAAAAGCAATGTCTCCTGTCTCTTCTCCTCGATATGGTGCTCAGTTATTTACGTTTCCCCCTGTTGACTGCTAATCGATTCCCAACGAAATCCCGCTCATCCCATTGAGACCAAATTTTCATTCACAGTTTTCTGGGGAGAAGCCCCAAGGCAATACTGCCTTTCCTTTCATTTAAAGCCGTTTTGCACTTCTTTAAGAAACGGTCCAAATCGTTGTCGGTACGAAACGTTGCGAGAGGTTCACATTGGGAAAGTGGATTTACCTTTAAAATTGTGATCATGAGGGGTAGATTAATGAAAAACGAGGAAGAAAAGCCTACAGCAGTGTCTTTAACATCCTAAACGGGGAAATTCGCATTACCAATCGTTCATTTCGTACGATGGCGAAAGAGTATCCTCTCCATGAAAAGGGAGCATTAAAGTGTCACCACTGTCTCGAAAGTTTTCACCGGGTGTATGCGTCACTCTTACACTTTCATAGTACAAAGCAGTAGTCCCAATGCCGAAGATAGCTGTTTTTTGCATAGGAATGC
Source organism: Anopheles minimus (assembly GCA_000349025.1). NCBI lineage: Eukaryota > Metazoa > Arthropoda > Insecta > Diptera > Culicidae > Anopheles > Anopheles minimus. The sequence continues at coordinate 3,814,781 of KB664165.1, forward strand.
CGTGTCGAAAATATTCATCCCACCAAGAGCAAAGTAGCGCCACAAACAGCCGGATGTTTGTTCATTTTTCACCAATAAAAGCCGTTGGAGATTAGATCAAACCCGGTAGGCGCCCAGCAAAGCAGATAAGGCGCCAGATCGGAAAGAGGTTCTGATTTACGCGAAAGCTATTCAGGGAAATGTGTTCTGTTTTTCAGGGATCGGGAGTTTTTTCTTCGGTTGCATCGCATGCATTGCAAATGTGAACACAGAGGGAGCTATGAGTTGGGCATGAGTCAACGTATTCGGGAAGGCAAAGTTTGGACTCAGACACCGTTCAGCATCATCAACTGATGACGGAGGGATAAAAAGGGAAATTGAACGTAAAAAATCATTACGGACAGTGGTGGTGAAAGCATTAATCCGAAGAGTAAAGCACCCGTCCGATGGTACACCGGAAGGTTTGGATTTTAGGGACACCAAACCCATCATGCTTATTGAGGAGACGTTACTGACACAAGTGCGCGAGTCGTTTAAAAACGGGCGATTCGTCGTGGGGAGTGGCGTTGTAAATGTTGCTGCGACATGTCGTGTTGCTTTCTCTGGTTCCCTTTTTTTACTCGTTTCTTCAAATCCTTTACGTACTCTGCCTGGGCTAAATCGAGGATATAAGCTCTGCACCCTTGGCGAGATCAACGGAAATCGGAGAAAAACGATCAACAGTGAAATATGTTTGCTTTGGTGTGGGATTTAGTTTTTTTTTGCGACATGTTTAGCGGCTGGAAAGTTGCGCGTGCTGCTGCATTGCTGCCATTTTTGTAAGGCTACTCCTCATGATTTTCCCTCTAGCGTTTTGGAACCGATCCATTCAGGCAGTGGCCTGCGGGTGGGTTCGAAGCAACAAACAAACTCAAACCCGAATCCTTTTTCGGCACCAGCACCGCCGCTATACTGTTTGATGCGTGGTGACGATTACGAGTGGCGAGGAGTGAGCACCGGCAACATTCCATCCATCAAGTGTACATGTTGAAAAAGATTGATGGAAGTAAAGAATGACGAACAATGGGCGTGCATCCCCGATGTGGCAATGAATGAAGAGAAATAGGGGTTTATCAGACTTCACATACACAATAAAAAAAGAAGGCAAGATTGACTCTCAGCATCACCTTCATCTCTTCATCCTCATTTCCATCGCATTAGGCCGTTTTACTGCAGGGAGTGTACGTCTGTCTACGTACGCGTTGACGACTTGTTGGTTCCGGCTGGTTTACACGCCGAGAGATGCCCACTTACTTCACGGTTCGGAAGGTTGCTAGTGGGATTTGGCATTTTTGTAAACGATTAACTGCTGAATGCAAAACCCGCAATGCTACTGCAGTGCCGATTGTTGTGCTGCGTTGAGTGGTTGAGTAGAGATTTTAGGGCTGAAGGATCGTTTATCAACCCGTAAGCTGGTAAGTGATGTACATAGAGAAGAAATCGAGAAACTATTATCTTCTCTATAGTGATACGTCTTGTTGAGTAAGTTACTATGTATGCATAAACGATATTTATGATAGTTAATGAGGCATGATTACCAAATCTTTCATTCATTTGAAATGTTTAGTTATCACCGCTGAACTCTCTAAAATGTTCTTTTTAATATCCACTTAAAACTATATCATATCTCCATTTTAGAAAATATGCTTTCAATTTTAAGTCTGTATTCAGTTTGTTTTAAGTCACCTTGCAATTTAAAACAATTTTCTTTATTTGTATTAAATTAATTTAATATAAAGTAAGTAATTACAATTTTATTCAATTAGTTAATATTCAATCGTATAAAAAAAACTCCACACGTTTCCAAAAACATTTGTTTTGAGTATATTTTTATTTAATAATCAATCTGTAAAAAGATTGCCAAACTAGCAACCATACTCTTTACATACAAATTGTCCCAACAACCCAACAAAGATCTCACCACATGAATCCTCCCTCATGGTAACTCAAGGCTTATCAATGGTACGACATCAATAACTTCATCAAATCGATCATTTCGGTTCAACTGAGACGTTACCATTATCTTTCGATTGAAGCATGCATGTGTGTGTGTTTTTGTGTTAACAGAACTAAGAGTCTACCATGTTATGCCATCAACGAATAAAATCATCACACTCAGCCTACACCCAAACACTCACTCCGATGTCTCCCAAATGGAGACGCCTGGTGGTTTTGCTTGTTGTCTTGCGGTTTGGTTCGGTACGCAGAAAGAAAAGCACACTTTTCCAAATCCTTCATGAAAATCGAAAGAATCTGGGCAAAGAATCACCTATTATGAACGCTAGCAACTCACACACATGGGGCGTTTTTTATCATCATCACGCTGGGTTTATTATCAGAGCTGTTGTGCGTTACAGGGATTTTCTGTGTTCGTTTATTTTTTTCTTGCCCTGAGACATTCTTTCCATTTGCTTGCTTTCATCGATTTTCGGTCAATAGTCGGCAGGCGGCCTTTTCGGATCGTTTGTGTGCGAGGTTTCTGAAGTTTTTTTTTCGATGGGTCAGTTCTTGGGACATTCATCCCGTTCCGTGTGTATTCGTTCTCTTTTTTCGTACACTTTTGCGGTGTGATGGTCCATTCTGTTCATTTAGCAATTTACTAGCATTGCTGCTTTCCTTCAGCACTTACTCGTGTGGAGGAAAATCGTTACCTTGAACGATGGCGATGTTGATTGGTCACTTGCCTACTGCTGGTGATGCCGTTACCTCCTGGGATCGTTTTTCCTTATTTTCACTGTGCTCTTTACCATCGTGTGATGTATTTATACCCATTGCACTCAACAAAAAGCAACTTCACAAAAGACCTATTCGGAGGTAGTAAGAGGAGACGGTGTCAAATTGATTGACTTGTGCCAGTCGATACGAGAAAACGTTTTCTGTTCGATTGCGCATCAACAAATCGCCTAAATTCACTGCGATCAATGAAGTCTGACGATCTGTCTCGAAGGACTTTGGATTTTTCTTCCCACATGTCGCAACCCCACCACTCGTGGCCATTGTGTGTGTGTTTTTTTTTGTCGGAAGTTTGTTTGACTACCGAGTCTGTTTGCTGGGCAATTTCATCCGTAAAATCGATACTCAATTTTCTTCGCTGTAGTTATTTCTTGATCGTGATCGTGTGCTCTGTACGAGAAATCCTTAGACCTGGTCCGGTCGTCTCATGCATGCTGATGAGCAGATTGTATTGTGGTTGAGGGAGCAAAAAAAAAGTGTAGCGAACGGTTTTCGTCTAAAGTATTTACTGTTTATCGATTCCATTCCTTTTACGTTCATTTCATTCATGCCACAACCGTACAGAACCATCGTATGCAAGGAGACACGTTCGTTTGTGATTCGGAAGAGATCATCATGACGGTAGTAGTGGCAGTAGTAAACCACATCAACTTTCAATTGGACCAGAATAAACTGAAGGCCCTGAGTGAATACACAGGATAGCATAGCAATACGTAGTTGAGTGTCTGGGCTTAGACATAACTCTGGTGTACATTGTATCGTCTGCAAATTGTTTACCAACCTTTTGATCGTGAGTTGAATTTGTAGCAAATATTAGAATACGTGGAAAATGGATATGTTATAAATTTCGATATTTGTATGGTTTGTCATTAAGAAGAGATCATTAAGAGCATACATTTTTATTTGATAAATGTCCTTCACAACTGTTCTGAAGGATTTTTTTAATATAGTTGTTATTTAAATAATCAAAGGATTTTAGATAAACTATCCTTGTAAACTAAGCAAATCCCTTAAGCAACATCAGACAAAAATTCTATAATTCCTATTGAAATTCTCTCCCATGCGCAGCCTATATTGGTGATTGGTAAAATTTAATTACCATCCATGATTTACGACCCAAACGAGCCTGTACCGAACATTGGCTTTTTGCTTAGCCACCACTCTCCCAGAAGTACCATTTTAAAACGACCATTCAGTGCCAGAGCAGATATTTACGGGTCCCCCCTCGTAGCTGGGGTGATAAATTTCGGGCTAGAAAACTATCCATACTTCACAGTCAAAAGACCAAAAAAAAGACAGCAAGAAACGAAGACGATACTGTCAACTGAACCTTTTCCGCTTGTTCCAATGCCCATTCAAATGACGCCATTTTAGAGCCGTTCGTAATCCGTTGTAGCCGGAAGGAAAGATATGATCTGAACCCGGGGCCCGACTCGTCCGAGAAACTGTCGTGTCTTGTTTTTCAACACTCGTGCAAAAGTTTTCGATCATCTGGCAAAAGTGAATTGTACGGCAAGCTCCAGCCGGGCTGCGTTAACGGACATCCTGTGTTTAGTAGCGAAAAACTTCCTCTTCCCAAACAGACACAGAAAATAAAACCAAACTATCCCAAGCAGCTGGATGAAAAGTGGTACCCGTGTGAGAGAGAGATCAAGGTCCGGGAAAGGGCTAATGAGTGCAAACAATGCGATGGTATGGGTACCCAGGTAGCGCGTCCAAAAATGGCGATGGTTTTTCCGAAGCATTAGACAGCTTCCGGGACGGGGCCTCGACGAATGTTGCCGACGAAGCGTAAATGTAGCAATTGTTCCGGGCCTGTGATTTTCCGCACCGAGCCACACACACAGAAGGTGGCAAAAGTTTGGCAGGAAAATTTATTTGCGCGCCCCGGGTGGGATAGGAATGGTGGTGGCCCCGCTTTTAAAACAAGAGTGGACCCACTCAAATCAACTCCCTTCTCGGTTTGGGAAAATTTCACTCGGCTGCACTCCACCAGCCCAGGATTCGGTGTGTTTTATTGTTCGTTCGATTTCCCGTACCGATGAGCGGAAAGGTTACATTTACTGCTTCAATTCCCCCACACGTAAAATGGCCCCCTGTTCCCGTATATCGAATAAAAGACTCTAATTTATGGTTCTACCGATAAAAGGATCATCCGAGTTTTCGGCCAGCTCCAAGCGAACGATGTGTTTTAGTTCAAAAATTGCTGAACACATGACTACCTTCTCTTTGCGTCTCTTAAGCACCGGAGCCCGGAGCTGTTTAATGAAATCGATTCATTTTTTAAGGTATCGACTGGTCTCCACCGGTTGTTGTTTACTGCTGATCGTAGCAAAACTACCATCCGAACTTTATATTACTTTTATGTGAATCCGATCAGATAGAGCTTTCGCTTTCAGCACCATGTACTGGTGTTTCCCTCCTTTTTTTGGCCGAAACGTGGATGAGAGATCGTGTCATCACCGGGTTGGGCACATTTTGCAGATGGTATGGCACCGCGACTCGTCTCCAATCGACCGGAAGCGTATCGGGTTCCTAGTTTCAGTTGACATGGAAAACATTTCAAAGTGTTTTCAATTTTGTATTTAAGAGAAGACAAAAACCGGGAAAATAAATTTTGCTGTAAAAACAGTTTGCTTCGCAATCATTCCTATTGGACATTACTGTCTACAGGGTGGGATATAAATATCCAATGAAAGAAAATTTTCTTAAAATATTGCTATCAAATATTTGTCTTTTTTGTTCTTTAATTGAATTAATTGAATTGGGTCGAATAATCATGTACTTTAGACATAAGCTCTAAACAAAACATATTTTTAGATTCTATAAAGATATGATTATAATCACTCTTTTCAATTATTTCAATGAGGGTAGAAGTTTGTTTTCTTTTTTATTCGAGATTATCTTTTAATTTCTTTGAAATTCTTGGAAATACTAGATAACACACTACATACAAAAATTACTTGTGATAAAATTTAGTTTAATTGTTTAATATCAACACTTCCCTTTATTAGAAATATTGGAAATCTGTATTAGAATTGGCGAAACAAACAAACGTAAAATATTAACAGCCGATCTCTTAATAAAAATTATAAACAACTGGAACGCATTTGGTTTATTAAAATTTATCTATCCGCGTATCTCGGGTTAAGACTATATACTTAGCAAAACAATGCTTTAGAATCAATTAAAGTTGTCCTAAATTACGTGTTATAAATAGTTATGTTAAAATGTGATGCAGAAAAATAATAATACATTTATTGTCACCACTGTATGGTCTGAACGCATACGGTTCGATTTTTTTATTATTCCATGCACAACTTCCACTCGTTCAATCGCATTGATAAAAATCCAAACTGTGATGTTCAGCTCTCGAACAAAAAAACAGTTTTCAACAACAAAACATGAAAATAAACTCTTCCGTGAAAACTATCGGAATTGATCAATTTACTCTTTTGGCGAATCGTTTTTCCGTCCGAACCTGTCCGAAAGGTTCAGCATATAATGGAAATCCTTCATAGTAGGGCACTTGAATTTATTTGCCTTTCCAAAGAGCGACCGAAAGAGGAGGTTGGAATTTGTCACTGTGGTTTGAGCATGATGGTGCAAAAACTTGGCCACACGGTTAGCAAGAGGGAGCAGAACGTTAACGGAAAATCCGCTAAGCCCCAAACCATCTCCGCGTACAGGAGGAAGCCATTTCCAGTGTGTACACATTTCCATTTAGATTTTTTTTTCTGCGCTTCCATCCATTAAATCACTCTCGCTCGGTGTGCCCGTTGGCGCATGGCGATGACATGATCAAACCATTCCAAAAATCATCGACCATCTTCCCCTCCCTGCTATGTGAACATCCTTACTCCCCCGTGGGCACAACAGTCCACCAGCAATTTTAAGCTCTCAGGAACCCAGACGAAAAAAAAAGGAACAGTGCGACGGAGTGTGTGGTGCTTTATCTCTCACTTCAATTGATGCTGGCTTGCCGCAAAATCTCTGTCTCTTCCGGTTATGAATATTTTTCCTGCCCTCCAAACGGATCACGGACACCCGGTCATCTCACACAGACACCGCGGATATCTGTGTCCGGAAGCGGACCCTTCTCTTTAAAATGTCCCGAAGATTGGATGATGCAGCAGAATATATTTAAAAAATATACCGCTCCCTCACAAAAACAAAATAAGACCGATCAGCGAATGGTGAACAGCAGCGGGCATTTGTGTATCATCGACAGCCGGCAGGGCAGTGGCCCAATCCACCAACACAGCATCCGGAACTTTCCGATACGCTCCAGGGCAACATTCCGTCACCTACCCCGGAATGTCTGCGTCCGGCATATTCGTGAATTTTAACGCCGTTCTGCTTTACTGCGGTAGTTCGTCGTGATTGGTCACACGAGAGCAAAAGAGAGAGAGAGAGAGAAAAAAAAGATTTCCCCCTTTAACATCCCGTTTTCACGTTTCGGTCTCGCGCGGCGTCCACTTTGGGGGATACTACCCGTTGACAACCGATTGATGTCAAAATAAACTAGCATTTTGTCGTCTATCGAGGGGATGGTTGAAGTTGTGATTTTTGTTTTTTGTACATTCTTTTTTCTTCCATTTCTTCTCACCAAACGAGAGATTGCTGCTGCTGTGTGTTGCTGTTTTATTTTCATACCCCTTTTATTTATTTCCTTAAATATGTACAAATACTGAACGCTACCCCCATTCGGGTTTTGAAGTCTGTTCCGGTCGAATGACGCAACATGCCCGAAAGGCATGGCCTACCACCGGGTTGCATCTGTTGGGTGGAAAGAGCTAACCGACTGACCTGCGGCAAAATCTGCCCGTCCTAAATTCGATACCCCAAGCTGCCATTTGTTTGCCCCGCCACTGTACGAGACGGTGCTAGCTAATGCTCTCCCGCAAGGCAACCGCAACCGATTGCGAATTTTCTCTGCGGCATGGGTGAAAATGCGTTGAAAAGTTTCCACTAACTTCATCCCACCCATCAACGCAGTGCTCTAGACGGTATGAATCCTTTCCGGGTTCCGGAAAACATCCAACACCCCCAAGGCGATAGAACGGGACTGACAGGGTTGTACACGTAAGGGAGGATACTGGAAAGGTTTCTTTTCCTACGGATGCTTAAGTTAGGAACACCCTTTTTATTTCAATTGAAAATAAAGAATCAAACGAAAGTATGTCTAAATCAATCCAAACAGTAGAAAAAGACAAGAAAATGCATAAAGCTGACAAGAAGATGAAACAAGCAACGAAAACAAGGAAAACAAGCTAATTCAAGAGTTAATAAAACAAAAAGAAAATCAGCATAATTTTAAAAATAAGCGCAATCTTGCCTCAAGCATTAAAGGTTGTTTATTGGTTTGCCTCACTCTTCTATGTTCCTCATCAGAGGGGTTGTTAATTATTTATTTCTTTGTTTTGTACAAAAAATGGTAACAGCTGCAGCGATCTGTTAACCCTCAAGAAATTACCAATTTTCTTTATAATGTATCGTTCAAATTCTTTATGTTTGTGGTTTGTAGATTTGTTTGTTTGGTTTTATTTATTTTTTTTCATTTTTTGTTGCTGTTTTTGCTGATACTGACATTTCAGAACCGCGGCATACTCCAGTAAAAAAAAAATCCATTTAAAAATCGGAAACATGCCATTAACGTCATCATTTTGAATTCATCACGATCGATCGAACATGGACGATGTGCAAAGCCTGACAATGACAATGAATAAGCGTTTCTTAATCGATGCACAACCCACACATAAATGACAGCTGTGAAAACCCCCAGTGTTGCGGGTTTCAAGATTTGAGAAATTTGAGCCATGTCCTTCCAAGGATAATGATATGACTATCCATCTTGAGGTGTAAACCTCCCGGGGTAAAAAAAACGCTAGTGGCAACGTTGGACATGAAAATAATCTCATAAACACTCAAGCCCATGCAAGCATGTCGCTGATTTGCTAGTCAAATGTCCTTCTGTCAGCTGCTGTAAATAAAAAAAGGGAAACATATAGAGTTGCTGCCTTTTTTGCAAACGAAAATCGACCCCACAGAATTTCCCTAATGTAACGGATGGTGTTATTTTTTTTCTTTGCTTGTTTTTTTTTGCACTAACCCTCCACAAGGGGCATAGTCAATAACAAACGAACTACAACGTGAAAAAATCCCATTCAAAACCAGATCGAAATCGAGAAATGGAAAATATAGATATCCGAGTAATGAAGAATGGCAGTCGGAAATGAGGTTTCGGTTCGACGTTCTCTGTCTCTCTCTCTCTCTTTCTTTAGCGAGTGTGTGTGTTTGTTGTGTATTTACCTCAGGCACACGCGTATGCGGCTACCACCCACCACAAAAACTAGCCTCCCATGGGTATGGCTAGAGACCGGTGGAAGGTGAGTGATGTTTTATGTTATCCTGTCTCCGGCCATCAGACAAAAGTGCCTTGTAACTTCTCGCCGTAGACCAAGCTCGATATGTGCATGTCTGTACGGTATATTGTTGTAGTTACGAAAATGTTGTTGGAAAATAAGACAGCTGTTTCTTTGATTTTTTTTTTAACGATTTTGTTCACTTTGCCCTTACACATGGCTTCCCCTACCTAGAGCCAAATTTAGCACCCAATGGTTGTGATTTTGATCGAATTATGCCTGTCAAATTGTGTTACGTCTATGTTCGATTGTGTAATTCCTAGCCGTAGGTGTTGGTTTTTACATAGCGAATGTTTCTTTCAACTTAATCGTGTGGGATTTCGTTTTGTAAATGTTTGATCAAATTGTGACCACCTTTCGATGGTGTGGCCAAAGTTTTAAGCTTACTGCTTTACCCATAAATAACAGTCTTACACTCTCTCCGAGTTTGAACTGCCCTTCCGGTTGGTAATATAATTGCCCACCGTTATCTATTTCACCTATCCTCCATGTTTTAGTAACGGTGCAAAACACGGGAAATTAACGCCATTAAATGAGCATCCAAAGTGCCTTATCTTCACGCCCATTAGGAGTACTGCTGCCGTACTTACAACCGGCTAGACCGTCAAATAATATTGCATCCAGAAAATAGCAACCCTCAAACCCTGGTAGACCTCCGCCAGTTGCAGCAAATAGTCTTTTCAAAACTTCATCCAAATACGACGCTATCTTACCTTCCGGAATAGGTGTCCTGCTCAGTTGTGGTAAGAACATCAGGTCGCAAAACAAGCTCATATCGTGTATCGTCATCACTTTTTGAAGTGTGAATTTATTAACAATTTAACAGCGGAGATAGCGCGGAGTCTGCCGGTGCGCGTACTCTAGCCATACCGTTTGCGGAGTGTCGACAGAGCAGCGGCCGTGCGAGAAGCTTAACCTGAAACCTGGAGCACACACTGGTAAACCGGAGACCGGATACGAGATATGCCAATCCTCTTGGTAGCTCTTCGGGAGTCACGGTACAGGAAACGCACCCGAAAGCGAAATGGATATATTCCAATTGTGCGATGCCACGATCTTTTGGCAATGGAAGTATAGCGGCAGTCTATTTATCATCTGTCACAAAACGCTGATGTAGGAGGAAACCCAAAAAATCGGTAGGGTGTTTGCTACATGTCAAACAAATGGGACTCCTCTCGTACGATTTGTGGCTGTAAAATCCGACAGCATCCGGGGGCTAAAATGGCAAGCAGATGAAGGTTTTTTTTCTCCCTGTTTCATTCCTCTTTCTACGTACACTCTTGAGGGTGGTCTGTCTCTGTAGGAAGCTGGGGTTGGGTAGTGGCCGGAATAATAGAATAATATTTAGATAGAATTTAAATTAGAACGATAGAAGCCCGGAGAGTCAAGTTGAAGGGAGGGGTTTACGATAAGAGCTGACGCGGCCGGGACTGTATGAAGGCGCCAGCACCAGGATCAAGACAAGCCACACTCAGACTGCAGTGTTGGGAAATAAATGCTGGAGGAGGAACTGTGTCTCTCAAGCCTTGGGGAAATAGAGAAGGAATACACCCTGCGTTTTGTTTGGCGTTGCAGACGTTCGAAAGGAATCTCGAGACGTGATGCGTTGTTTGACTGCAGGCGTAAGTGAACATGACCGCAGAAACCATTTACCGGGCAAAACGGACCACCGAATTGAGTTTTTGTTCTGCAAAGGGTCTAACATGTAATAAAGGGAGGTATTCTCCTACCGCCCACATGATTGACACCGTTGTTTTTTTTCTCATTTGCTCACATTACCCTCATCTTGTAGAAAAACGACGTGTTCATTGTGCGTGAAACGATGCTAACTAGCTATTTCGAAGCAAAATGGCATTATAATACGCCGTAAGATATGTTGCTGACGGGCATCGTGTGCGTCTGTTGTGATATCTTATGGCGTGTACAGTGGTTTTCAACCCGAAGGATAACAACCACATGGATAAACAAAACAGAACTGTCAGTACCACCCTCGAAGTATGTCGATCAAAATAAAGAGTTTTTAGATTGAATGGTGTAGAATTTTTAATAAAAATTATTTTTGAATATTAGCTTGAAAGACACTGCCTTTGTTTGGAGCGTGTCCCTTCGCCAAGCAAAGATGGCTTATCAAGATGCTTCAGTGAACCGTGGCATGGGCAAGTGAAATTTGATACGATAAAAATGTAAAACCCACCAAAACCAAAATGCCACTGAAGGGACGGACTCGTGGATTAACAAATGAAACAGAGCAGAGACCATGGCCCCTCACTCAAACCGGCCATCGCCATCAGTTGTTTAAATATAAATGGTACCCTCTCGAAGGGGCTCGTTGGATTTCATCTTACGACAGTAGCCGCGGGAATGGAGGCACGAACAGCAGACACGAAAATGACACACTGATTTTCAACTGATTTGTATGCTTTGCTCGTAAAGAAAATCCGATGGAAAAATAGTACACCGAGAAAGAAGGAGAAGCATACAACGATTAATGCTGACACGGCGCGGAAAACTGTTCCCCATTTCTACCACCGTTGTAGTCGATAAGCGAATCTGGCGTGCGAATCCAACCTTAAGGGATCCCGGATCGCGTCTGGTGTGTGTTTGTGTCTGCTACCATCAGACGCGACCATCCCCCGGATGATGTTACCTTTTGCCAATTGAATTTTTCAAACGTTCTCCGAATGATTATTCACCGTGCTGTGCTGTAGGTAAAAAGGCGAGGCAGACAGAAAGAGAGATGAATCAGTACAGTAAAAAAGGAACATAGAAAAAAACATCATCCAACAGTAAGGATGCGTCCGTTTAGCAGCACCAAGTAGCGCCAGTCTGTTTGAAGTAGTCGACTTAAGTGGCATTATGCCGTTTGCGTGTTTGCTTACGCATTCCATAAATAAAAGATGATTCAAAATATTTACACTCGCACGAGAGTGGAAACAGACGACCATGATGATGACGACGGGCCACACGGAGCACGATAAGGAATATCCTTGTTACAAGTGGCGCAGGAAAGATCCTTTCAAACACACCGTCGGGTAATGTTTGGTGGAAGCTGTTTAACGATCCGCTGATTTTTCTCCATTACCTTCACGACGGCATCGTAAGGAAGGGAAGATAATAAAAGAAATAAGAAGTCGGAATCACTTTTTGCGACCTGCAATCAAGGGAAATCAATTTCGTTGCTCTCGCCGTGCGTAGAATCGCATCCTGATCGGTCATAAACCGGGAACGCTGCGAAGAGATAACAAGGGAAAAGACGCAGACGACGTCCATATTTTGTGGTTTATTTTGTTTTTATTTAACTTCTCAATTCAATCATGGATCAGATTGCGTTAAATTTATAATTTTCCTCTTTGCAATTGAATTCCTGTTTGTGTTTTCGAATCCCTCAATCTAGCTGTCGTCTTTTATCAATCTTACGAGTAGAATAACCATTTCCCTTCCCAAACTTATCGTCGTATAGACAGTTAGAAGCGTTTCATGTTTGAATTTTCGATTGCAATCGGGTGTTAGTAACCGGTTCCGAAGACACTAGTATCAAACGATAAAGCACTCGAAATGGAATCCCCCAAACCCTTTCAGCTTCAGCAAACATTACACAAAAGCGTTATCAGAAATTGTTCTCCGTTTGATGTCCGTTCGCTAACGAATCGCAAATGGGAGGCGAGCTGGTTGGTGGTTCATTTTCTTTTATTTATTCAAATCGCAATCTGTAAAATGGCCCGAGGGCTAAACTTCTCGCTCTTCTCGACAGTTGCAATCGAGAAGTGTGTGTGTCCAACCCTCCTGCCGAGGCTTTAATAAGCTTGCCACTCGACAAAAAGGGCTAGATCATAATCATCCGTACTTCAACGGAGGTTTAATAAGATTAGCGTGTTTAGTGGACCTCCATTTGTCGTAACGCAGCAAAGGGGGAAAACGCTTTCCCGCCGAGGATGTTCGATTTTGAAATAGATTTCCCAGGGCGCCGCCTTGGTGGTACTTCAAACGGCACCAATATATGACGGAGGGGTTTCGATGTTCGAGATCTGAGTTTCACTTAGGTCCTGCATATGTATCCTCTCTCACAAAGAACACAAACTTCATGCGTAGTTTTTAATAAAGCATTCTTCCCAGCCCAATATTGAAAAGGTGAAGGACCTTGAAAAATGTGCACCGTAAAAATACGACAAGTATTAAAATTAATGCTATCAAACGAAAGGCACGCCACTCTGTCACCGTACGTGAATTGAATGCTGAAACACAGCCGCGACGATGTGTTCTAGCGTTTCAAGGGTTGATTAGGTTGGGCTGGCTTTCTAAACAGAACAACAACAGTGCGAAGTTTCCGCATTTTTGCCCGACATTCAAATCGGGGTTGGAGAGAGCTAGGAAAGATAAATGTGATGCTCGTCGTCGGAGGTTCTGTACGTTTCCCTTACTCCGCTTTTTGGGTGGAACATTACAAACGATACTTTGCGTCGATTCTTACCCCCGACCGATGTTTGTTCCTTTCGCGCAACCCCTAATGCTCATAAAAGGGCAAAGGTGTGTGCGTATGTATTTGCCATGCTGCTGTTTTTCCAGGGGGAAACATTAAAAACCGGTTGCACAACATGACGGTTGAAATGAAATCGAAATCAAACAGGGAAACATCAAATTGAGACAAGGAATGTGGCTATGTGCGCTTAATAGACCGAGGCAAGAACGCGCGCGCCATCCAATCGAGGGAATCCTGTTCTACGCTATCAACCTGCTACGATGGCAAACCGCCTGGGTGAATTTAATGAAATTTGACATGAACGTTCGCTCGTGGTCGCGATGCCACCATGGTTGGTATAAATTTTAGCGAAAGTAAAACAGGAGGAACACCCGGACGAGGAGTAGTTGGCTGCCAGCTGCAGTGCACCCTCTGTTCGAGTGTAATAAGGTTTGGCAGGAACGTTTTGTCTTTGTGGATAAAGTGGGTTGGGTTTTGTATTTGACTGTATTTGCTTACGATTAAAGGAACACAACTGCTCTCTTAGCTCTTCATTGGTTGTACCGAAAAATTATGTTTTTTTATTAATGATATTTTATTCTTTTTCGTCTCGTTATAGGTAAGTCATCAAAGGTGACACGGTTGACGCGTTAACTTAACTACTGCTTCGCTTCACAATGAAGTAATTATTTTGAACATCGTTCCGACAGAGTATGTATTTGCAGTCTAAATTCCACATCTCACCCTTTTAAGCACCCATACGAGCCATAAAATTTTAATGCAATTTTCAACATAATGGTACTATTTTTTTAAGTTGTAGAAACAAATGGTGGATGCTGTGTTAATGGAAGCCCCTAAAACATACCGCATTTTTGCCGTTCCCGTGTACTCGTTGCGTAAAATATGGTTCCCAAAATTTAAACAATTTCCATCAAGTGAAATTAAACTTTTGGAACGATGATGATGAGCGGCTTTGATTCTCCCGACGCCCCTCGTCCTGCCTGACCCATCTCTGTGGAAGGTTCGCAGTTGTGTCCGATGGAATTATTTTAAGTGCATCTCAAACAAGGAACAGCCCCCGGTATGAAGGATCCACATGTATAAGAGCTAACGGAAAGCACTGGGAACATAGTATTTCGGCGACTGGGTCTTTAATGTCCTAATTAAATCTGTGTACACTTGCACGCGCTCGTTATGCGCTGTCGGACCATATTATGTCCCTGGCGAAGAGGTACACACATTCACTGGAAGCCATTTTCCGCGATGATGAGATAAAGTTTCAAACTAAAATGGTATCTAGTGATAATATGGAAATTTTTATAGTTTCTCGATTTTTTGTGTAATTTAATCTTTGTTGTTCTTTTGTGTTCAATGTCTAACTCTTTATGATTATTGAAATAAACTAAACGATAACGTGGAAGATGTACTTCTTGCTTCAGGATATACATACATCTTCTATTCCAATGTCAGAACTGGAAAATCGCATGGAAATTTACTTACTTCAGATCATACGTTCGTTCTTCACATCTCAACCCTTCGTGGTAAATGACTTCATTCGAGCGACTCGGTCCCGATGTCTCCAACGAATGTCCATCTTCACCAACTCTCGTCAACATCGCATGAGACATAAAGAAGCGTTCCGCGTGTTGCGAAAAGAAATTCTTGATGTTCACGGGTTGTTGCTTATCTTTTTTTTTTCACTAAACACCGTTCCATACGTTCTTGCTATGTTTTATTTTTCCAATTCACCCATTATCCGGTGCTCGTCATCGCTGGTACACAAGTACGTGGCTGGCAAGCCTGCTGGGAGAGATTATACTCTGATTGCACGTGTCCTCAAGTGCCCGAAACAGACCGTTGCATTGGTGTGTGTGGTGCGTTTGACATTTTCGCTTTCCATGCTAACGATGCAATAAGCAGTTTGTAATCCACCCGTCAAGCTCTACCTCAGGTTTCGCGAACTTCCCCTAGTGGGACGTATTTTTACTGCTCTTCTGATGCGCCTTCTACGTTTGGGCGAGTAACCGTGCCGAACATTAGACGAAGCACCGAAGGCAAAGCTTGAAAGGGTTGGTTTGGGAATTTCACCTAATTTGCCAAACATGCTTCGAGCATGTTGGACAGATTAAGACAGTAGTGCCTCTTTGCTGTTGTTTTGGAAAGCATTTTCCGGAGAGCAAAACCGAGACCAGGAACGGAATGTCATTTGGAGCTTCCTCACCCAACAGGTACGGGAAGACATTCACCCAACATTCTAGACGAAGCACTCTGGAATGGTGTTTTTCTTAATGGACAAGGTTAATGATCTTTCCATGTTTTTTTTATTTGGTGGCGAGGAATGTTCGCTCGAGTAGGATGTTGTTACATCTATTTTGGTCCTTTTGGTACAATGCAAGGAAAAAATAATCCCATGAAAAACATTTTATGATCTCGCATATCGTTTCACTTATGTTCAGAGTAAATTTGAAAGCCGAAAATTTCACAATTTTATTATTAATCTATTTATTTTTTTGTTTCAACATTATATAAGAATGATACAAAATTAGGCAGAAGAAAAACATTCAAGCTTATAGCTTCCAAAGCGATTTGTGTTTGCAGGATTTACATCCATCACTGCATCACCAACGCTTATCGCCCGTGTGCTCGGTGCCCCAGTTGGCCCTGACCGTGTAGATGAATAACAAAGTCATCGATATGCTCAGCGAACGAGCACAACACGCGAAACGGATCATGACACTTACACCACGAACGAGCGGGGTTAGATGAGAATATCTTCAAAATCTTAAGCTGCCGCTTCTGTGCTTTACCACTTCTCAAAGGGTCTCCGACATTGATCTTGCAACGGAAGAACTTGAGTGCAGTGCCCAGAGATGCACTTTCATGCTTTGTATGCGTTTTTGTCTGGCTCACAATTTATGTTCGTACACAGCAAGAAATACCTCCCGGTCGCGTTATCCTGGCATCAGTTTCCTGTTGGACTTGTTTGTGGTTGAATCATCTCTCATTCACCGACGGGTACGGAATACGGAATATACTCCAACAAGTACAGAACGTCCACAATGGGATACGCAAAGGTCGGTACCGCCATCGTCTGCAACTTCTGGAGCTGACCAGCGAACAAGCAGGCATTCGTCTGCAAACGGACTCACAACGATAATCACCCTCACCCCTACCAATCGCTTCCAATCCCTGAAGGGGTCTGGTAATGCATCCTTTTTTTTGCGGAATGCCCAACGGCCAAAGAAAGAACCGCTTCTACCTTCTTCTCACCTTCGAAAAGCTTTCGTCCGTCTTCCCCTCCTTCGCACCACTTCAATGATTGTACCCGGAAGGAAGTGAAATCCACAGGGAAACATCTTGTTCTTTTTTTTTCTCGTTCGTTTTACTTTCCGTTGCAATTGGTACAGCTCTATCTTTGGGAACAAACGCGCGCGCGCTCACAAACGGATAGACAGCCAAGAGTTTTCATTTTCTTCCCCACCGATAAGATGAATCGGGAAAAAGGTGTACCGGAAGGGATCCAACCGGAGAGCAAGTGTCCGTCCGTTCCGTCGACCCGAGGCTCCAGCACCCGGATGTGGAATCGTTGCAGGAAAGATCTAAGATGCCTGGCCTTGAGCACAAGGGTCCGGCACAACCATTTCCAAACAGCGACAGGTTACTGTGTCGGTTTACGCTTTTCACGGTGCTACCCAATAATAAGAAGCTGTTGAAGCTTTTCTTTTGCACCTTTCCGGTTCGGTTGCTGAAGGCGACGTCAGGCCACGTCCAATGGAGGGAATGTATCAGCATGTTTTCGCTTGCCGACTAGGTAGCGGTTTTGCTGCCATCCACCAGCAACGATCAGAAAGGAACAGGTTTTGGTGGGGATCTTTCCTAGAATCATCTTGACGGTTCTTGCCAGAAATCCAGGATCGGGGGAGGAATATTTTTGCAAAGCTCACCGGAAATCCCTACTGCTGTAGATTTTTTTCTCTCTTCTTGTTGCATTGGAACAGTCAGACCCCCCAAGACGATAAGATTATAAGCCATTGTTGTCCGCGTCCGTAAGGAGAGGCAGCAGTCTTCCAAACTGGTCAGCTCTAAAAGCAACACAGCTCAAAGGGATATCCTCGCCGCGGGGATGATCTTCAAATTCGTACATAGCAAACGAACAGAAAACATGGTGGACGTCTTACGGTTTTTTATGTTTTGCACTTTCTTGTACCACTACTCCCGCTCACCTTGTTAGAGCTTCGCATTCCAAACGGCGGGGATCCTTTTTTTCCGGAAGCCAAGCTTTAGAAGGCGTGATACACCATCGTTATCCTTTTCGCCTTTGATGAAGGTGATTTGTTTATTCGCAAAGCAACTAGTGATGCTGTTTGTTGCCGGTGGATCCAGGCCCCAAGGATAAAGGAGAGCTTTTCTTATCCTAAATAGTGCTCACCAACCTCCACAAACTGTTACGGTGGATAGTAGCACCGTACAGCAGCAGGATGTGGCCGTTTAGCTATTAATTTTGACTGAGTGAGCTCTTATGAATTCAATGGACTGAGGATGAAGATGGTTCAGCTTCTTGACGGGATGGCTTTCTTCGGGCGATCGGTGGCTTGTTAGCTGACACGGGTTGTGCTCGCTTCTCGCTTTTGCCTGCACGTTCAAAGTCAGACGTACGTTAATCAAATGCAAATGATGGTGTTCGTGCTGCGAGGCTATGTAGTTTACCATCTGGGAGGAATGTTTCACTTTCTTGCATAAACACTTGACCAACAGTATTTTTTTAAAACGGCAGCGTCACATGACGTGAGAGTTGTGAGACTAAATATTTTGCACGTTATGAAGCTCATTCAGTGAATCGTTCTATTAAGATAATGGTAGTAACTACTTTATTATATTCATTATGTCTGACAGAGTATTTCCTTATGCTTCAAAACGTGAAGAAGTATCAAAAGAGCAAAGCAAATAATAAATTTAAAATCTTAATGAATGATTGACCGACTGCGATTTCTAAGTTTAACTTTCCAACCTCTGTTTGCTTCTTGGAAAAGCGTATCACACAAAGCAATAGCTTATTTCAGTAACTATAATGTTTGTTCACGAAATCAACCGCTTTTAGACCGAGAGTCTTCGGTTCAATCGACTTTACTGCAGGATGAAGCGGCAATATCTTGATTTGAACTACTGATCACTACGATTGTCTTTAAATAATAAACTGTAATTTTATGTGTTATTGCATTATAGTAAAAATTGACATTTAACGTTGAATTATGTCATTTCCAATTATGGTCTTATTCCAATAATGCTTACTTGCATCGTCACGATTCAAACATATTCATACACCTTTTAGTTTCACGAGGAAATTTCAATCAAATGGAATTTAATTTATCAGTTCTTGTTGTAATATTTTCGTTGCAGTGTAACTCTACTCAATTAAAATCTAGAACCAGGTACGACTGTGCTTGCGCGAGCTTCGTTAAATGGACAACAATTTGCAATCAATAATAAATTTAGCTTGTGAAACAATTTTTCGAACCAACATCATAAATCAATTTCTTTGAACTAGGAATGGCGAATAATTTACAATTATCCTATCCCACCACTCAGCGAATTACATCGTTTTCCGCTCAAAAGTACCAACTCCACGCTGAGGTTACACTGGAGTGATAAAAACAAGCAGAACGCTTTTTCCCATTCCGGCTAATTTGAAATCTCTACAGACATGTTTTCAGCAGCGTACCACGGCCATAGACTAGCGTCAGTGTAAAGGCCCGTAACCGAAAATGGTACATCGCCCCATCTACCTGTTCCTGTCTATATATCCGACACAAAAATGAGATAGCCGGATAAAGAACCCACATAACAGACCGGGGCAATCATTTTTTTCCCGAGTACGCGAACGGTGTAGCGACTTCGAACGGCGAACAATTGAGCATAAAAACCCCACCCCATCGCCCATGCAACGGAAGTCAGTGCAAACATGGTACCGAAATGGGGCGCAGGAAAAAAAATCCCACCCAAAAGATCTGAGGAAAATCTCGCGAGTGAAGGATAATAAATTTAGTAGAAAATTTTTCAGCTTTCAAACCCTTTTTTTATCCGGTAATCGGTGGCGGTTGGCGGATAAGCTGAGTGGCAATGGGGATTTTTTTTCCGATGCTGGGAATTTTGGTCAATTTCTTCCTGTTTTTTCCTCTATGATGTAGAATCTCCATACCGCTTTGCATCACGTGTGTGTGCGTGTTTATATGGTCGAAAATGTTGCAGCTTATCCTATTCCACCATTCACCACTGCTGCATGCGGTTCTCGGTAGAGGGACTGTTGGAAGGGTTGTTTTTTGCTCTACCCACCAACGTTGCCAATTAGTTTTTGTTTTCCTTTGAGATTTTATGTGCTGGGTTGGCGGCCAGGAAAAACTCTCCATTTATTGGGTTTCCTGTTTCCTATCGCATCTTTAATTATGCAAGCACGTAGAGGTATGTGAGCACGGACGGGTTGTCATGTGTTCCGTGTCGACCAATCGTTCGACGGTTAAGTGAATCCTTTTAGCAATAATACATTTTTATATTCTTTTCCAAAACCGAGTTAATTATTCTCAAATTAAAGTGAGGGATATATGTTTGAGGATTTGTAGTTATATACATTTTATAAAAGCATTGCACGTGGGTTTAATTTAAAACTCCTGTGCTCTTCCCTTTTAATAATGCTGCTACAGATGATTCTTCTCGTCAAAAATCGATAGACATGTTTTGGATGTTATGTTGTACGTGATTTGGCGAGAGTCTGTAAAACCCCGTCGGATGAAGAGCTGACATTGATGAGTCATTGACTATATTGTCAGCATGGTCACCAGGTAAACGTCTTTATACCTTTCCACATAAAAAAGGTTGGATGGTAAAGATAAATTGACAAACACATTCTGATACTGGTGAGGCATCTAGTAAGTGCATCGGTGTTGTTTCTTTTTTGCATTTTGTACGCCCCTGAAGATGAATGATGACACAAACTCCCGCACCACAGAATAAGTGAAAGTGTTCTTGGTGTTGGTAAGGAACTGCTCCACACTTCTGGTGGCCTTGTGCTGGTGGAAAGCTCGAATGACACACCGGCCGGAGGGCCAGGCGGAACTGTTGAAGGACGTCTGAGTAGGTCGAGTGAGTCTCGACTAAAATAGGACGGTTTGCGTTCAGTTCTGCACGTTTCCGTCACAAATTCGCCTGCCTCTTCTGGAAGGGGTTTCACTTGCTTATTTCCCAAATTACAAGAGCGCCTCGTTTGAAAAGGTCTGTTTTGGCGTGTCCTCGTCGTCGAAAATAGACTGTGGCGTGTGGGATAAAAGATGTTGTTGGTTGTTAATGAAAAAGATTGGAAAAAGTGCACATAGGTGCACAGTTTCTAGAATTCGATTTTTTTCGTTAAAGATGTTGAATATAGCAAGTGGTTTAAATATAAATTTTGAATGGTTTTTTGTTTTTTCGAGTTTTTCAATTAGGTTTCCACGTTGCTTAATCAATTTTTGAGAAACTAATAAGAACAATAAAAGAAAATCCTACTGCATATTCACGACATGTTTACCACAACGAAAGAATATCCGCATTACCAATTCAGGAACGACTTATTACCGTGTTAATCACAAAGCGATAAGAATTGTGTAGCACATTAAATCATTTTCATAAGCAAACAAAAGCACTTTATGTGCTAAAATTTGCATATCAAAGAGAAAGCGGTTCCTTTGGTGCATCCGATTATCCCTCTCGTATCTGCAAGTGCGTTCGAATATGCATTCATCAGTAATCGCCCTTAGGCCGGGGCAGTACGTCGGAAGTCGAGCGGGATTTCCGTGTACCAGAAATTTCAATCAATATACTGTGAAAAGGGATTCGTTATGCTTTTCTCTCTCTCTATCTCTTTTTTTTAGACGTAAATTTCCAACTCCTTTGCGAGAACCAGCTGACAGCAGAGCATTAAATCCAAATGTCAATCCGTCTCTCGACTGGCACGAATGCAAATGAAATGCTTGATTGCTGATGCATAATATACGACTGGCAGTCAGTTTCATCAGCACCACCACCCCCGTTCGCACTGAAATGGAACCGAAGGCCGGTTCTCAGATGTGTTAATTATCTATGCGTAATTGCGGCTTTCCACGGCTCCCCCGCTAACGTGGTAACCCGCACGCCCCGCAAGTGGGGGAGCGCGAATCCTCCAGGAATTGAGTATCCTTGCCGGAACGCACCGGCGATGGAAATATGTTGCCTTTTCCAAAAAGGGAGCGCTCGTGACAGTTGCCCACTCATCATGTACACAGTTTAGCAAATATTTGCACACATAAATCCCCCCTCGTCGCTTTTCCCCGGAAACATAACCAAATCCACCTAACCATGTGAAGTCATGCGAATGCAAAACTCGTTTTAGGAGCGAATTTAATTCAATAATTTTCCATCCCAGCGTTCCATTGGCGTGCGGAGAAGAACGCCGGACAAGCAGCTGGGTGAAAGCATGTAAATCATAATTTATGCTGATTTCTTCCTGTGACAGTTCATAATAACTGATTGCGTTCCATCAAGCAGTGGGGAGGTTTGTTTATGAACGGTGGGCCTATTCTATCCTCATGTGGATGCTTTGAAAGGCAACAGAAATTAAAGTCACAATCATTTTTACTACCTCTAGGCATAATGAATGTTAACAGACAGGGGGCTTATTCTCCACAAAATCATACCCAGATGACATATGTCCTCGGATTCGCTCTAGCCCAACAGTTGGCAACCTATTTGAAACAATCGCGGTGACAATGATCATAAATTGTTGGCAAGATTTTATGGCTCTTTTATAGCAGATTCAGTTCAAACGTGACTGTAAATCGGTGCATAGAGGAAGGCGTGATTTTAAGATAATTTGTTGGGCAAGATCATAAAGGGTCGTCGTTTTTGTCTTCATTTGAACATATCTCTTTTGTAGGAAGAAAAAACCTAATGGGATGTGAGAAATGTGTGTCAATTTCATTTCTTTTTGTGATTTCAAGTGTCACGGGTGGGGTTTCAAATTGCGTAAAAGAACTCCGCCTGGAGTTCCCTAGCAGAGATCTAGTGTACAATAAACGAACAGCGATAATGTAGCAGGATAATGTATGGATTATGATACGGTTACATTTTTGCACTGTACAGCCGCTTTCAATCATTCCTTCATCAGTAAACGGAGTTTGACAAAGGAATAGAATTTCAGAGCAGGGTGGCAAGGATACAAAGGATATACGCGTATCGTCATTCGCGGGTGTCAAATTTAGAACATTTTCCCATTTCTGCACGTTCCAATTTTTATCTTGCATTAAAATGTAAATCTTAGCGTACATTTCACCCCGAGTGTATGTGGTTTGTTAGTCTCCTTTTAAAGGCACTTCCCCTAAGGAAAAAATAAAACGTATCCGGCTCAAGTTACACGCACACACAAATTTTGTGTAACAGAACCAGCTGTTAGATAGTATATTCTTCTCTTTTACATGGTTTTTATTTTGTTTAATATCATTTTCATTTTATATTCTAAAATGATCTAGTTGGACGTTCAAATTTAACTTGCTATCGCCCGTTTGTGTACCTAAACAGTAATCTCTCCTTTGTGTACAGCTCTGATTACCTTCACGTTTCGATGAGCTTTCACAATTTAAAAGGCGGATTTAATGCTGACGATTCTTTCCCTCAGATATATGCTGTGATTTTGACGAACACGCACCGCTGTGTCAGTGGTAAAAGTCTACTCCATCACTCCTTGGAGTTTTAATGTCTAATCCGATCATCAACATTTAACAGCGTGTCCATCTTCTAACGCTTTGTTTTAAATACTCTCAGCGTGAAGAACGATTATTTCTTTGCTCAGCATTAGAAAGAAAGAAAAAACCAAATGGGAAACATTAGTGTGGTATGGAAGAAGCGACAGAGCGGTAAAAGAATCCCCAAAAACCGTACGCTTCCGGTGTCACACTCAATGGCGGATTAGGACCGGATTTGCTTTGCTTCTGCTGTAATTGCTGTAAATTCTGTTTGTTTTTACTAACGCACTCGACCATCATCAACGCTGGCGGGGGTTTGAATTTTGATAAATGGATTACCTTTTCACACTTGCGCTCAAGTTTCGCACTTTTGCACACTCTTTGATCGGATAAACTTATCCCGTACCATCGCGCCCGTCTGCCTCTGATGGGTGTAATTAATTATTCCACTCTTCCCGGCGGCACTTATTGAGACGATGATTTAGACAAATTTCCGTAAAACCTTACGCTTCATCCGAAACTCCCGTATAGGAGAGATAGAGCGAGAAGGTCCGTTCTGCCACGACCAGCAAGCCACAAATTATGCTTCTTGTTTCAGGACCGTAAGGTTCTTGTGGCCTTTCGATTTCTTGGAGCAAACTCGCGCACACCGGAAGAATTCCTCACGGGCGTTCTTTATCTTTGGGCGCACTAATGAAAAACCCATCCACCGGGAATGGGGAACTTTGCAAAGTGCCCGCGGGCACTCCGAAAAAACAACAGGCTCCACCGTAGCAGCCAACCAAATGTTCACACCTTTTTGCCGTTCACTCCGATTGCTATCTAATTATTTCATTGTGTTTCGGGTTTCCGGGTTCCCTTCAAGGTTCCCGATCCAAATGCTGCCCGATGAAAGGTGGAAATTTTATTTTGCTCATTAAACTGTCAACACACACTCGACCTTGCAGAGAGACAGAGCACAAAGGTTCCCCTCCCGCGTGGGAGTTCTGGAAAACCCATGTGCGCCCATTGTTTACCAGTGGAAGAATTTCGCCAGCATCTGTTTTGCAAAGTTTGCCTCAAGGAACGAACGAGTTGGTGGTGAACACAGGAGGTTTCTTGGTACGCGCCTAGCTAGAAACCATCCGTGAACGCGATCTCATCGACCTTTTTTTGCCTGTTGTGGTGTTTGAATTTACAGCACCCAGAAGGCGATCAAACAAGAAGGTGGATCTATTCTTTTCCCCGTTTTGCACACAACAAAACCGGGGGCGCCCTATACCTTTCCGTGTTTGTGGTTGATTTAACGATGCTTCCTTTTTTCGTCCCACAGAAACCCCTCCGTCGAAGGGAAACCGTTTTATCCTAAAGCAAACACGTCTTAAAACGCGTCTGTGTATGCTAGGCTTGTCGAAAAACACGTTTCACGACAAATTTCTTGTGGGATGTGTTTTCGGGCCCAAACCACGCCTGCAGGTCCAAATTTGGTCTAATGGAAATTAGTGAATGTTTTATTATTGGGCCTAAAAATAAGTTCTCCCATAAATTAGGCACGACGGCATGAAATTTCCATTCTGTGGTTAATGTGCATGAAAATAGAAAATAGATTAATTCACCAAATTAAAATCGATTTGTAAATTTTTAATATATATTGTCATGTCAATTGCATAACTTTAGGCGTTTTACGGATTTCATATTCTGAGCATTTTGAACAGTTTTTGTCTGACAAGCGCGAGTTATTCATATTGAAACATATTTGTGTGTTGTTCAGCGGTTTATCAAATAGTACATAAACTTTACTATTGACCCAGCAAAATAAGGATTCTTAGCATCACCATCTCTCCCAACGTCATTGAGGTAATTTCGCCGTAAGAGTTTCCCAGCATAAGTTGTATTTTCGGAACATCTTTGCGTTTGAGTTCCAACCTCTCGTGCCTCTTTACCCAACAGCAGCGCGCCTTCCTTCCGCACCGGGTTGGGAAGTGTGTACGGGTAGCAATTAATGCGTATGTAATTAGAAATCATATTTCGTTCGATTTCGGTTTGCCGGCGGGTAGCGAGAAAAGCGACCACAACCCTCGCAAGGAAACAGGGTAAACAAGTTTGCAATTTGCAACGATTCTTAATCACAATCACATCTAATTAATGATTTCAATTTATAATCCCATAAGGCCTATCGGGGTGGAAACGTGAGGCAGTGCCATTACACGTAACGTGCTCGATAGCTGTCGTCGGTAAAGGTGGAAGGATCATTAGAAAATCAGCAACAGTGGTGTGGTATGGAAATTCCTTTCCAAGGTGTTAAAAGCCCTGACACACAAACAAACACCCACCAGCCCATCGGGAAGGGAAATACACGATGGCGTGAAATTTGTTTCTAATTTAATTTCACCCACCGATCACCCGGAGGGCAAAAATCGTCACCGGCAGTTTCCAATTTGTCAATGGGAAGTTTCTTCGTTTTTTTTCTCGCCCACTGCCTGCACCTGTCTTGCTGACTGATTGTTGGAGAATCGCTTCGGCTTTACCGTGGAATGTAAGATGAACTTCTAACCGAAGAAAGTGTTTTCCGTATTTTCCCAATCAAGGAAACGTTTTGAAGCACTCGTTCCCGCTAGAGCCTTCTCCGCTGTCACACTACACATCTTCTGCAACACTCCTGGGAGATGGGTGTTGCCTGGAAAACATCTGCCTTCCTGGTACCGATCTGAAGAGTAATGTTGTTCACCCGGTTCACCTAACCCCGGCGTAGTACGATGTGTACAACACAAAAATTTCTAATTTCTAATCGCGAATAAATATTCAACACAAATGTGCCAGACGGAATGGGAAGCCGAAATCTGCCTGCAAATGAAAACGCCAAACGCCCTCGGGAAAAAACCGTTCGCCGGTTTACAATTGGAACTTTACCGACAGTTCCCCCTGAAGCATGAAGCGTTGGAAGATGCAGGGAAGTTTCGTAAAGAACACGATTTTAATTAGTGTCAGCATTTGTAAAAACTTTTAATAAAGTATTTTCGTTCGGGTTTCCAGCACGGCAGGGAAAACAGTGCGGTTTTTGGGGTGATGGTAGCATACGGCCATGTGCTATTTTTCTTCCCTCATTGATGCCGCTCCTAGGTTTGTGTTCTCATTACATCCTCCTCATTTCGGTGGGAAAATCTCAAGACCAAATGGTGCGAATCCCAGGGAAAGTGTTTTTATTTTGGAATTATCGAATTGTTGTTTTCATTTGGTTCGGCCCAGGGCACTGGCGGAAAGTTGTACCGCAGAGGGTGTATGGTTTTAATTAAATCTCTACTTTTCGATCGAAGCCGCCGGTCCCGAAAAGTTGGAATAAATGTAGTAGATAAATCAGCGACTGCCTATTGGGTTCAGGGAAAGCAGGAGCAGGGTCAATGTGATTTGTTGTGTTGTACGTGGGCGTATTCATTTAATGTTTTTCGCACAATGAAAACGATGGCCCTTCAGGGTGTGATGATTATTGGTGCCAGCATGATGGTCTTTAGCCAACCATAAGCCGCTTACGTAGGAGGGCTGTCGGTGAAAAATGCCCTCTAGGTAATTTGGCCGGATGTACATTGCATTTGACAGTGCTTCTCCTGGTGACTTTTAATTTAAAATATCGTAATAGTACTGTTGTCCGTTCCGAAGCAATTAAGATTCATTAGTCCTATTTTTGTCATCAAACATCAATAATTGGTAACTGTACAATGATGAATAATAACGTCATTGTTATTAACACCGTGAAAATAGACTTTCCGAGAAGGATTTATCTGTTTGGAATTTTTAGCATAATTACGTGAATTAACAATTAGTTACCAAGAATAATATAAATAATAATATATTAATAAGACTATTTATGCGCGAATAGCTGTAATATTGTTTTCATAAAATATTTTTTGAGTTTTGTTTTCAAACGCAAAAAAAAATCATCAAAATAGTCCAATGTCAAAAAATTTACCTGTAAACAAAAGTTATTTACTTTTCATTACACCATCTGTTCTGTGAAATCGAATTTCCCCTATTAGGAGAACAAACTCTTCTTGGCTTTGTGCAAAACCCAACAACCCTTGTTACCCCTATCACACTAACGAGACGAAGACCGATTTATCACGTTCAGCCATTTTGGGACCAAATATTTCGTCGCTCCTTTTACTCATTACACACCCCCGCAAACACACACAAACGCCACCAACTCATTATCATCATCGGTTACGTCCATGCAAGCTATCGATGTGGAACAAATTAGCAAACGCGATATTCTTCCAGCAGCAGTCTACGGTGCAGTATCGGGACGTCCCATAATCATAACGCGCGAAGGGAAAAACGTGTCTTGAAAATGTCGCCAAAAAAACCCCTCGTTGGAAAACGCACAGTTCGATGCGGGTTTGAACGTAAAATATCCTTCACAGTTTCTCGCGACCCCTTGTGGGTGTTGCGGGTTTTTGATTTTCCGATTGGCATTTTACTAAAATACCATTTCCATTCCGCAGAAGCAACCCTTTCGCTGCGAAGAATTTTACCTTTTGCTCGGATCGGTTCGCCCGATCCCGGGCACCCACCACCAACTCCGTGGGCATTAACGAGCCAGAGGAGACTATGCGTCCTCTCCTGTTCGTCTAGGAGACGACGACGGCGATGGCGGCAACGTAAAGTTTTTCGGTTTCGGTGATGATGATGGTCCTTGAGTGCACGCTAGAGTGAGTTTTAAAATTTAATTAGGTTCTTTGATTTATTGTAAATTACCTGTCAATTATGCACGAAGCATGTAGATTGGTGTGGCCTCACAGAAGAATGGTCGACGGTGCGTGGTATTCGCCGTCGTCGAATCGATATTTCCCCGGTTTGAGGTTAGCCATTACTTCCACTGTGAACAGTAACGAAAACATTAGAAAGAGCAATAAAAAAGCAACGATAGTAGTTATTAGAGACACGTTAACCTGTCCAACTCGAAATGCCACTAGTTTTATGCTGGATAAATGTCCGAAGAAGTCTAATCCTTCAATCACATTTGGCATTTCTTGCAGTGATGGCTCAAGGAAAAACTTTCACGTACAGTGTGATATACCGATCGGCAGACGTTCCTTGATTAGAATTTCATTTCCGGTGGTTTCAATTAAACTAGCGTCTTGTACACGTCACACTACCGTAAGGAAGATACTCCCGCTTGGGTGGATTGTGTGATTAAATAATGAAGCATATCCTTCGGTTTTCCCGGATGTTGTCATTATCTGCGTCCAGCAGCACCGAGCCCCCATGAACGTGCAGCCATGAGGAAACAATTCCCGATGCGCGGTAATTGCCCTTTACTTGAAGTCAAGCGGATGATGGGGTTGGATGACGGAGTTGAAATGGAGACAGGTGACCATTTGCTATTAGTCTGTTTGTTTGTTTGCTGTCGATAAACAGTTCATCTTCGTTAGCCGTTAATTAGCGATGACATCGTTCTTTAATCTGTCCCCTCGTAGTTGTTCCCCCCTATTTGGATCCCCATCTCTCCAGAGATTATCCCGTAATGATGGATGCCAGGATACGGATTATGAGGGTTTAAGGAGGCGACCAATGAAGTAGATGAGTAGACGGTTGCGTTCAGGCTCTTTCCATTCGCAATTGCGCAATTAGAGTGTGTGAAAAAAAATCTAACAACTTTAATGAACAACGTCTTTCCATTCGTTTCAGCGTGACACCATCGTGTTGGACCCGACCAGCTCGGATATACGCAACTGTGTCTCCAAAGGCAAAAGCGAGGTAAGTGCAATCCACAACACATGCTAGAAATCTATTGTTTTTTTTATTTCAAAAAATAACAATGTAATAATCGAGAATTGTTATTCTAATCAAATATTTGCTCAAACCATGTTCAATTATGGAGGCGCCTGGTGGTCAAGTCTCAAATCGTACTTTGCCCCTAATTATTTAACAACACGTTACTATAGACAAATCTGATACAAAAGAGCTCTTGCGCTTATTGATCCCAAAGAAAGGTAGAAAATGTGTAAACCACAGGAGCGGTGTCGAAATTTCTGAGAAGACCTGTTCATATTTTCCAATAAATACAAAAGCTATGGTTCTAAAGTATGTACTGCAGTTTCAAAATACTCAAAATAAAAGTACGATGTTACAGACACTGATAAATAATTGATATGTTCCAACATTCTCGAAAAAATATTACCCAGACGCATCTCATCTGAATAATGCATGCTCTTGTACGATGTTAAACATGTTAATAGCATTGAACAAAGGAGAAAAAATACATCAGTTACCGGACGGGCACATTTCTGTATGGGCATCCTTTCCCAGCATTTCCTACCTCCCATCTCCCGATAATCTATCCTTCGTTTTGTAACGTCGTAACTATCTGTATCTTGTTGCATTTCCCTTTTACGGAATAGCAGTCAGTCTGTTCTATCCGGATCTGGCCCGTAGTGTAGATAAACTTTCTACCATTGTATCATCCGGTTGTCTTCGTGTCGTCTGTCTATCTAGACGATGGTTGAAGCAGTAGAAATGCTTTTTTTTAAACAAAATCGACCCCCAATAGTAGCCCGCCGTAATGTGGTGGTAGCTATGCTATGCTGCTGTGTGACTTTTGTTCTTTGGTGGGGCGCGCTCTTACTTCGCACTTTAAATCAGTGCACCAGAGCAAATAAATTGCAATCTGTCGACCATTTATCTTGCTACCAAGTGGAAATCCGGGGGCCCATGAAGCACGGGGAGGTGGGAAAGATTCAAAAGTGCCGCTTCCCAAAGAGCGTGGAACATCAGGAAGAAGCAGATGTTGAACTTTATCTGAATGGCCGGCCCAACTGTGTGTGTGTGCCCTTGTATCATGCGCTACACCGACCGCAAACGTCTTGAATGAAATTTCCCGAGCCAGACGGGAAAGTTCGTTTTTCCCTTTAACTGTAGGGGAACGATGCTGGTTAAAAAACGAACGAACTTTTCCCAAGAACACAGACCCACAGGGTCACAAAGGACATTCACTAGGAGGGGAAAGAGTTCACAAAGGAGAGCATCCGGAACTTCTTAATAGGTATAGGCGCGAAAGGAATAATTCTTTGAAACACAGAGTCGTGGAAGACTGATAGGAAGTTATAGGAAAAAAAAGTACATAGCCCCTAGAAGAAGACACCAAGAGCCTTCCGACGTACCTCATCAATTGTACTTTTTAACTGTTGGCCAGCCAGGGCTGGTGTGTGCGTGCGTTCCGCTCTAGGTTCCCGGTTGCTTCCAGCAAACCCGGTAAAACAAACTAGTTACGAAGCAGTGAACGGTGGAGCACGATGGGGTAAAATAAATTTCCAGCAAAACTTTCTTCTCGCACGCTTGAAGATTTGTGCAGTTGCTTAAAGTATCTCTCCTCGAGGACCAAAGAGAGAAATAAAGAACTAAAAGAATCACCTCCGGGTGGATTGGGTGGTTTAGGGAAAAAGCAGTACCTCTGTACACGTATTTCCTGGAGTGAATTCCAACGAGATAGACGATCTATTGCTCCCTGCAAAAGTGTGTGAAAGATAATATGTAAATGCGTCTCAAGGTACGGAAAGCAGTCACCTTTGGTTTAGAAAGAACATAAGTCTAAAGGCAAATGTTATGCCACCTTTACCTTACTTCAATCAATGTTGCGTTCAAATGGAGCAAAAGGGAGACAGAGAAAGGATGCTTTGCTCCCAGTATATGCTTGCTAAAACCCGGAAATAATCGGGTCCCTTCACACGCATTTACGCATCCATCGTGTGGGTTCTTCCCATGGTTTGGTGTCTTCCCTAATCCGCTTCTCCATCGCATGGGTCGGATCCTGTCCATGGAACTTGGGGCGATAATTTCGTACCCTTTCATGCACACAGCATAACCAACTCTGCAAGCAAAGATGAACATGAGCAGGAGGATGGTTTAAATCTGAATATCATGCTGGTAATAACGAACGCCATCGGATGGTCCGAAGAGTATGGTTCGGTTGCGGCACGGGAAAGTTAAAATATTTACTCAATTGTCTCGTGGAATTTATGGTACGATGTGTGCTAATTTATGTGCCTGTCCGTAAATACCACATTTCTCACAAGACATGCGTGTGAGGATACTGCATGATACGGTCGACTTGTTTTGCCGCCTGCACGGGGTAGTACATAGGCCTTGAGATGCTGATGAAAACGCGTGGACTCAACAGTACGTCACAAGCCATTTGTGCCCAATTGAACAACGCTCTCTTCTGCTAATGCGATTTAATTCGCGCTCAATGCTGTGGTTTGTACCTTTTCATTGGAATAATGTCTCAAAGTTCCGTGTATTGAGTAATATCCTAATGAGCAACACGATTGTGAATTGATTTTTAAGCTGTATTACAGCTGTTAAAGGATAACTCATGTTTCTCAAACTACAATATCCCTATAATCCTTTAACAACAGCCTCAAGTGCCAATTGTCTACC
This sequence comes from Anopheles minimus, assembly GCA_000349025.1. Classification (NCBI taxonomy): domain Eukaryota; kingdom Metazoa; phylum Arthropoda; class Insecta; order Diptera; family Culicidae; genus Anopheles; species Anopheles minimus. Next base: position 3,846,565 of record KB664165.1, read on the forward strand.
CTCTTTATGTAAATGATGGAAATCTCTAAAACGATATCCCTTCCAACAGTTGTACGTTCGAAGGAAAATCTCAAACGATTGCCTTGTTATTCTAGCATTGTTCTAACAGCAAACAGACGACACATAAAACATTCTTTATTTCGGTTTTACTATCACAGATCGATTCTCTTGCCATTGCCGTCCGACGTCTTTCACTCACTTCCGGCGTGAGTCATCGCTTCGTCACTGCTCGGTTCTGATTTCCCTATCCCGTGTGCTTATGCATGCGTGACATATGTATTTCTTCTGTTATCCGATCTTGATTCATAGTGCAACCGAGGGGATTGGGATGGAAAGATATCTAGTTTTAGTCATCTTTATGGGTGACCACTACGTCAGCAGGGGAGACTGAATGGGTGAGGACGATATTTGTCCATTGGAAAAGCATTCGAGGAAGGAATCCCTCGTACAGCCCTTGTCCTCACCAATAACCGTTGTCGATGGTTAGACACTATATTGACGCAAAATTCTTCTCGTTCCCGATCGCTTGATCACAGAACAAATCACGACTTGGTCAGCAGATTTTTGTGTACAGTCTTATTTCTTGCCCCTGTCGTATCCTGCTTCCATCCGGTTTGTGAGGGCTAGTGAGGTTTTAACGGACGCCGGATTCTATCGGCACTGATTTTCATACAAATTTGAATCGGAAATGGTTTCGGGGAAGGACATTCACAACTCACACAAGTCTGTAAAACCAGCAGAAATCCGATCCCCGGGATTGGGGCCTCACAAAAGTCAGTCATTGTGACGCTATCGGATTTTCGTTGTCCATTTCCGGTCTTACGTTGCCCGGTTTCAGCATGATGGTGATGTATGATGTCCGTCCGTATTGTTGCGAACTTTGCTCTGCTCCGAAAATGACTGCAGCACCCCACCTACGTACGCCTGCTGGCCTCGGAGGACCCACTTTGTTTAATCTGGTCGTTAAGTTTTATGTAGATGAATGCAAAATTTACCACACGCGGGTGTAGGGTTCGGTCAGTTTTGTTAGTTTGTGAGCAAATCGAGCGATAGAGAACAGCAATAGTCCAAGTTTCAGATTTTCATTCGCGTTTGTGTTTTTTATTCTTACCCCGGAAAACTGTCAATTCTATGGCTGGTCGTTTTATGGGTATGGCGTTCGATCGGCAGCATGAACAACCCACATAAAACTGGACGAAAGTGTAATAAAGCTTGCAGTGTATCTGCTGTGGGCCGATGAAACTTTGCTCATGAAAATCATTTACCACTGTGTAAAAAGCGTTGCATTCGATTTTTGAGCCATGCGTCACTAAACAGGGCTTCGAAACGCTGAGCTACTTTCTCAGCTGTATCGAACAATTTGTATCCCTCCCGTACCTTCCACCTTTTACCAGACAAGGAAGTAGAGCTGCTCTTTTTTCTTTCGGCTTCGTCGAAGACTACTCAAACTTATCACATAAATCGTACCCCCCACTAAATGAACAGTGACGTGTACGACGACGCAGACGGGAAAGTGCCTCGCGGATAATGCCGCGACACAAAGTATCGCTAGGAGGGACAGAAACTGGTACCAGAGGGAGACTAATGGAACGCGCGCTGCCTTCCATTTGAATGCGTAGGATGGGTGTAGCAAATTTATGAACTACTAAATTGAAAATTATTTCCCGATAAGCAAGCAAGCAGCAACACAAGGGGCACGGGTCGAGCGAGGTATGGCCGGCGGCAACACGAAACACCCGTTGGGGAGGGGTGCCGGGGTGTCTATCGGGCAAAAGTTAATCACGTTCAACATAAATTACCCGACGAGCCGGCCGTCCTTGTAGCGCCATCGGTGCGAGATTTGGATTGTGGTTGTGTGGAGACGAACGAAACAAAATAACACTTTTTATTCGAAAATGAAGCCAACTGCGTGCTTTTTCTTTGCGGTTGATCGATCGATCGAGGGTTTCGGGGCAGTACGTAAGAAATATTTCGAGTGGGTGGATATTCGACAAGACGATTACAAACGATGAGTTATTTAGGGCGTATCATTAAGACAGGGGTTTTTATGTGCAATAACGACCTGCTGGTGTGCGGATGACAGGCCCATAACCTTACGCTTGTGCAAATCTTGAGGAATATTTAATGTCGGTAGGTTTTGAGGCCTGCCAATGAACGTGCGTAATGGATACTGCAATCACGAGTTAAAGTTTATTAAGTAATATTTTTGTCATGACTTGTCATAAATTAGTTTATTGATTTTATGTGCCCTACCTCTATCATATATATCAATACATTTTTAAGAAAAAATTGGTACTGAAAGCTTAGTTACGTCCCATATTGAAGGATATGTTGAACACATGACTGGAAAAATCCCTGAACTTTGGCATGTTGGATTTAGTTCTTCTTCAATTTAAGTAATTTTCGAAATATTCACCATCCATTCCCATGTCCAATGTGTCATGGGCAGGTTGAACTGAAACTGGTCGAATAATCTTAGACGCGTTGGAGAGGCTGGTTCGTGTGTTTATGGAAAGGCAGAGGACGACTCGCAACAAGTATGAACTTGACTCTCCAGTCTGTCGTAAGCTAAAAGACCTGAATTCCTAGCAATAAATTAAAATCGCCGTTTTAAGCTTCCGCTGTTCAACATTTGTATTTCTTCAGATTGTCAGCCACTCTGGTAGAACAATGTGCAATATTTGCTGTGCAGGAAATTCATCTATATCCTGGGGTGTGACGCCCATGGGCGACGTACTCCTGAGGCATGATGTTCCGAAAATGTCTCGACTTCCAATTGGACCATCCAATTGCAACATCATCATCACGTCATAGCGGGACTAGTAAACACGCCGATATCTTGCCACGATTCGTCGTAAATAATTCACGCAGCTCTAGATAAGAATACGCCTGTCATACACTACTCCAACTCGTGGCAAAATTACTTCTTCTCCGTGAGTCACGGCGGATCGGACAACAGCCTGCTGCTGCTGGACACGTTGTCAAAGGGTACCGCACAATAACAAACGACAGAAAGCATCTTTACAGAATGGACATCATCTCTCGTTCGGAAGGTGGTGATGGTGGCGATGATGGTCATCAAAGTGTTATCCAGACCACTCAAGTGTATCATGCTGGGTAGAGTGTGTATTAGTCATGATTGTGGTCAAGGATCTCACTGGGCACTAAATGCGCTCCTTAAGTCTGCTGGAGCGCACTCTCATCCAACCGGTATGATGATATTTACTTGCTGGTCGAGAGCAAATGTCGACCATATCCCCATATTGGTTACAGAAGGAAGTCTCATTAAAATTCATTGGCGTTAATAACTGTTGCCTCGGACCTGGGTGTGTATGTGTGAGTGTGTGCGATTGAACTTGTATGTTACGAATCTTACATCGCCTTGTGTAAGAAAAGTATACATGTAATGCACATTCATACGATACCTTGCAGGAAGCGGTTCGATGGGATGTACTGTACTCTCATGATGATTTCTATTTGCTTCCCTTTGAGCGAGGTTTGTTGTTAGGTCGTTACTGTACTGCCACATTACCCATTTGCTGGAACAGTTTCCAACTATTCATCTGCGTGCTTTACATCTTCTCCTCAATGTCTGTCGGTCAGATGCATGAATTGATTAAAACTTTGACACGTCCATTCTCTGTGTCAACACTGAGCTGTGGATAGTGTGTCGAATCCACGGTCCACACGGCCACGTGGTAAAGTGCAATGATTCGTACTTGATTTAAATTTTTAATCACCCATCTGGTATGTGGTGGACCTTCTGACATGGATTTTGCTACTGGTCCTTATATTCCATCGGTTTTTTTTTGCTTTCAAAGAATTCTTTGAAGGACAGTAATCTCGCACACGATTTGTGCGCGATCGAGGTGAAAATAATTTGCCTCCGACAATGTGATTTGCAACTCTATAAATATTCTATCCGTGCTAACTTCTCTGCGGTTGGCCTGGCTATAAGCGGAAGGGCCTTTTCCGTGTCCTGTTTCCGAAAAAATCCCGTATTTTATCGCCGTAACAACATTGTCCGGGAACTTTTACACGAGCACCTCGAAAGTATGTATGGAACTTCCCGGCTAACCCTCCTTACCGTCCTTTCAATTTCGGAGGTACCGGTTCCCAATTTTAAGAGGATTTTAAAAGCAAATCAATGTTGAGTTACACACGTTGTACCGGTTGCGGTGTTGTTCCATTAAACAATTTACCCGATACTGTGGCGCATGGTCAGCGTGTGCGGTGATGAACTGTTCAGTAAAAACTACTCGATCGAGTAAATACTGCTCTTCATGGGAAATTATCCTTTTCTGTTTTTTGTATATCAGAGTTATTTGCTGTCAAGTGAGGTTGTTGTACACTTTAGGTAACTTCCGAATTTCTCAGCAAGCTTCTCTTTTTTATTTTGTAGTAGGTTGATAACTTTCGTTTGGTGGTGATTTGGGTTTCGGTACCTTTTCTTCATGTGGTGAACCAACATGTCAAACCCTTGTTGATTAGGAATTTGCATTCTATCCTGCGGTATTAGTTTAAAACATTACCTCACATAACCAGAAGGACAGATGCTTCCATCGAAAAAAGATGCTTGTCATGTCACTAATTGTATGATCTTGTGTATTTCTATGTTAATGAGCATATCACCAATAAAAAACCCAAATACGTTGTACATTATGTTTTACGTTAACATTTTTTTGACTGGTTTTCCATCATAAGTTTTCATCATAAGTAGTTATCCTTGCCTATTATTATTCTTCCCTATATTGCTTTTGTTTTTGATTGTTCCATTTCCGGAGTTTGGGATATGTGTCACACTGCAAACAATCCTTGAAATGTTGTGCTTCCAATGTTTTTACCTTTTTTATACAATTTTCATATGCCTTTGTATGGATCTCAGAGTAATACATTTCCTTTGTGTCTCATTTGCATTCCTGTTCTAGTGTTCAGCGCTGCTTTCAAACAGTTCCATGAAAGATACATAAAAATCTCATAACTTTCTCCACCTCCGTTCCAACTAGTTGCACTATCTGCCATTGGAAAAAATGTAAACTGTTTGTATTTACTCACACTGCAACCTTTTTGCACCTCTGTTGCAAAAAATAAAAACCACGTGGGCTACTCACGTCCACCCTCACACACACACACGTGTGAGTTTGTGCATGTGTGTGTGTGGTTGTGCATGGTATGCAAATTTGCAAAATATTTTAATTATTCCACTCCGATAGTAAAATGGCGCTGCCCGATGCAGACGGGTTGATGTGCGTTTGCATCGTGTATGCATGGATGCAACGCTGCACATTTGTGCACGGGAGCATAAATAAATCGGATGTAGGTCAATGGAGCTCGGTAAACCAAACGGTTTACGCGTGCTGTCGGTGGTGGGAGATGCCTCACGGTGGCTATCGGCCATGTAGTCGGTTACAAAATGTTTTAAAATTTGGACCATTACAAATGGCGCCCAAATGCCACTTGTAGGTTGTGCAGAAAACGAACCGAAAAGCGAATGAACAACAACAAAAAATCGTACGCACACGGGAAGTAGAGCTTTTGCAAAGTGAATGTGCCTGATACAAATGTAAATCGGAGGTTCCCGCAACGGTCCAGAAATCGGGTGAATGATGATGAAAGCAATGTGAACACTCGGGTACTAACAGCACAACAAAACAAAAAACGAACTGGCTACAATTGCAGCACCCAACCAAAACCAGTGGTTTGTACATTTCCGACTGAAAACCTATTGCACAGGAAAAAATAATACTAAATGAATGGCGAAAGGATGGGCATGATGCAGTAGGTTGGTTGCCGGTGTGTATTCTTCGCTTTCGTGATAGGGATGAAATGTTGTTACTTTATTCATAGGCTACATCAGTAGTGCATATGTGGCGGTGAATTTGTGTATGTGTGTGCAGTCATGTTTTGAACATAATTTGTGTTGTTTTAATGCTGTACAAGAAATGGAAACTCCGATTTCATGTTACGGAAATGTATTTTCTATGTTCCGCTTCCGTTTGCCATTTTTGATATGATGCTTCGAGCGCAACATCCAGCGATGATGTACATGTCCATGTTTGGCATTAAAAGTGGATTTTAGTATGAAATGAGTACATGCATTTACTGGTGGTAAATGTTTTATGAACCTGTACCAAATCAACATAATCTTATGTCTGCTGCTTGCTCGAAAAGGCTGTAAGACTCACATACACACACACATCATCAGGGAATAAAATATGGCAGTTATGAAAAACTATCTGCTAGCCAAAAGAATTTTTCTTTTCCTGTAGCTCAATATTCTATTAGTGATGTCTATTAAATAATGTTTAACAGCGAGATTTATGGTATTATTTAAGCTGCAACTTCTATGCCCCGGTTAACGATACAATATAGAAACCCGAGTATTTTGTCTAAATGTAGCATTCAGATGATAAAAGATGATAAATTTAAACTTCAAGGTTTCTGCCACCACCAAGGCCATCAAAATAAAGTAGATATTGGTATTCTTTTTAACAGATGTTAGTGTAGATCACTTAAAGTTACTATTGTCGAAGCTAACAAGACCTTAGAATTCCTTTTAAGATTTGACTTTGAATTTGACATGATTTGTTGTGTTTTACCTCATATATCATAAATGTATATTAGATTGGAGAGTCCAACTAGACAAATTGGGAAGAATTCAGAACTAACTAATGCTAATCCTTGTTCTATATAAAGATTAGAATTCTCATAATATCTACTACTATCAGTGATGATTTCAAAAACGTTTCATATCTCTTACAATTAATATTGAGGTACAATGTATATCTCAACATGGAATTTTTTTATCAGATTGGTGTAAGAAAGTATACAAATCTATCAAAATAATGGTGCGATGATAAAATTGAGGAGAGAATCGTAGAGTAAGACTCATGACTCATGAAGAGGTCCAAATCTCTTCCATCCCAGATAAATTCCGTAAAGATAGATGTAAGAGATGAAGAAGTTCCTCATAAGCTTGTTATTAAATCTTACTGAATTCTTAAGCACCTAATGAATTACTTCTGCCTATCGATCGCTTCTAATTCAATTGAAGTACAATTGTTTCACAACGCTCTCGTTAAAATATCAATGCAATTACGATCAATTGTTTTATTCCAACCTGTCCTCAGTAGGAATCCCCCTGAGTCCGTCCACAACAATAAGATGGTTAGTGCAAATTTATTGCGAACGACAATTGATTCCAGATGGAAATTAATTTGAAAATCTGTTGAAAACATTCAAAACATTCTACACTTCTCACACATGAACACTCTCGGGGACAACTACCACTACAACTTGTGCTTGGGAAATATCAAGTTACGGTGGTATGCAAATTAACCTTCATAATTGAAACACACATTTCAACGCAACTACACTCGCACTAGGCAATCCTTGTGGCGAGATCATATCAAAGCTTGCGAACGAAATGTTTCTTCCCCCGAGAAGCCGTAAAAGGTCAGACACGCATTAGGTGATTGAAATTTATGCCTCAATGAATGTTAAGGTGCTGAACTCTGTTTGCTTGCGGAACGTGATCATAATCGGGGCGGATTGGATGTGTGTGTTTATATGCGTGCCACTTTGAGGATTGTTATCCATACACAAGGTGGCGTTAATTTCGAACGTTTATCATGAGTGGCGAAATAACGATTTGGTTTTTGCTGCCCGTTGAGCTTCAGTCGGTATCTTGGTGAAGCATTTGCTGACAGCGTGGAAGCACCTTTCCGTTGATTTCACGTGAATTGAACACGATTTTTCGCTGATGTTCAGACAATAAAAATCGCCGATCCCAATTCTATGCGGGCAGCAGCAGCATGGTTTCTAAGCACGTTTTGTTCTCGAAGTCAGGTACTGCCTTTTATGCAAACTTCATGGGCACCACGGACACGTAGGCCCGTCCGGGGCGCGTTATTGCCTAACATTCCACCCACCGTATGCCAATTTTTGCCTCTTTTTTTGCTTTCAACGGTTTCTAGAGCCGTTAGAAGGAAAATGGTAAAAATTCAAATTTGCCCATCGTGTTACACAAGTAAAAATCAATTTACTGGCATGACTAGCGGGAAAAGCTTGTGGCTTCGGGAATGTGTCGAGATCGGGCCTATGCGCGATGCGTTCTAAACGAATCATCGTGCACACGTAACGGGATGACGACGGCGGTATTAGAACGCCCGGTGGGGGGAGGTGCTTTTACTCAACGCTTTTCCATCCCGACAACCTCGGAAAAAGGAAAAAAGGGAAAAAGGAAAATTCGCACGCACACGAACCGGTCACGATCATCACATACACGCATTCCTGGTACAATCCATCGATGCGAGCCCAGTGGAAAACACGCATCGTGTGCATGTTTTGTGTCGCGGCAGGTTTCGTTTTCGTGAATTGGTACGCGGTCCTGCGGAAATTGGTTTAGTTTTCAAGACACGCACACGCCAGTTGAAGCTTTTTTTCCTTTTATTTTTTTTTAAAGAAATCTGTAGTTCGAGATGGTTTTCCACCCACGGTGCACACTTTCCAAGAATATCGCAGCTTTTGAGTGGGCAAGATAAAACATTCGGAACTCACCGCATGAGTGCTGGGTTCGTTATTTTGTTTTATCTCTCACCCGCGAGCGGTGGGTTAGAAAACGGGGTGAAAATTCGTGTGTTTCACCTAAACAAAACAAAGAATAGAAAAAAACGACAACGACAGCATATCGAGAACAATCCGAGAGAGGTACCCAATATGTGTTCCATCTTGTGGTTCCATCACACACCGTGAATAAGAACAATGGGGGCAAGAATTTGCTCTTTGAAGCAAAGTTGCTGGTGTGTGTATGTGGCAAAATTTGCTGAATCATCTACAAATTGCCCGCAAAAAGTTGATCCTTGTTCAAGTGTTTTTCTTCCTTTGTGTGCTTTTCCTTCCATTCATATTGTGCATTGTTTTGCAAATGTTCAAAACGGTGCGCCTTCATCCTTGGGCGACTATTGGGAAGTATTATGTGAAAGTATATGAAATTCTTCTACTGGGCAAATACATGCACGCACGGGAAGATGAAATGAAACTTTCCCTTCCCCGTCAAGCATCCGTGAATGATCAAAACGATGATGGTGTTCTTTTCTTTTATCGTGTTCCCTATCAACTTTGCATGACACATACAAAACCACCTCTCAAGTGAAGGGCAAAACTCTTCCGGTGGTACGTTTCGCGGAAAAAGCACAATAAATTTCGCTTTTCGTTCACACCTTTTGTTCGGTTTGACCTTCGATGGGGGGTGAATGATAAAGACTGCAACAAGGATAAATTCCTCGCCATGAGAAAGTGAAGCTTAAGGTACATTTTTCAATTATATCCTATTTATTATTCACTTTTTAAGGCAAACTTAACAACATTGTGTTGCATTGTGAAACGAACAATCTTTCATGGTCAAAGCCGCAAAAAATTGTGCGTCTAACTTACCACCCGCGGGGTGTAAGAAACATGCTCATTTCGTAGTGTTTATGCTGCTCCTCGAATGTTAGTTGTTTGTGAACACGCACCCACACGCGCCCCCAACGGGCCCAAGGTCTGGTTCACTTGTTAATCCTTACGCATCTCCCTGTTGGCGTGTGTTTACCACGAACGATTGGGTCGTGGATTTAAAATTAGTTTCACCAAGGTACAAACAACATGTTGTTCACAGCGTGGAAAGTTTATTACCCTTGAACTCAAAGTACTCAACAACAGCAGCTTGGTACCGTTGTTTGTTGTACAAACAACGCACATGAAAGGATTGTTGTAGATGAAACGGTTTAACAATAGTAAATGCCCAAAGCTAATGCAGCAGCTAACCTTTCGTTTTTTTTGCGTGTGTTGCTCTCATGTTAAAGCTCTATTCCAGGTAAATTTGTGTTCAAACTCCCCCGTTTAACTGTTTGCTTTAATTTTGCTACAAACTATAGCAATAATTTTATCATTCAAATTGTTGTTCTTTGCTGTGACGGAAATGAATGTACATTAATGAAAATACGTGATTCTATTTTTCTTCTTCGTGAATACGCGGAAGCGGATGTGTTGCAACAGTTTCGCCCTTATCATATATCAGCAATTGAAACGATTATTTAAAACCCCATTACTCAACTTGTAGCCTTGTTTTTTTAATCCTACCGGAAAATGTCGCAACAAACACCATCACCACCATGGCGGTAGTAGTGCTTATCATATCAGCAATTCAATCCAATTAAAATCACTTACATATCGCAAACGGTACCCTCACTACCTAATGTGCCCAATTTAATACCCTTTAGGGGTAAAGCCGTTCAAGGGGTCGATTGCGTGAACGTACTATTTGTGTACTAACTGTGGCTCTAAAGTGGATGGAAATTATGCACACGATCAACGGGGGACCGCCAACCGTACGTACGAAGCCGGGTCATAACCGCCGAGACCAGCTAAAATTGATCGCCAGACAAGGTGTACAACAAATGTCACCGGGCGAGTTGTTTGGGAGGGTTTCCCTGTTAGTAGTAGTGCCTCGAGTGGCTACTTCATCAAATACTGGGCTCCCACCGGGTAGTTGGGGGAAACTGAAGACTTTGTTTAGTGGCAGTAACTGAAGGAAAATGTTTACGCTTAATTTCATTGAATGTTTTGTAAGCGTTCTAAATAGTTAGCAAACAACAAATAGGTGTCATTAGTCATCCTGACAGTTGCAAGTTGTGTTAATACGTTGGGGACTACAGCTGGATTCCTTCGATTAGTGTGAGACCTTTGTTGCTTATTTTATCATTAATTATTTTTACTTATTTTATGTGAATACTAATAATGGTCTACATCATAAAAAGATATTACAACGATGTATGCTATATGATATTTCTCTTGTCAAAATGCTGGAAAAAACGCAAGATTCTAATAAAAATCAGAAGGATACATTACTATCCGCTTCCGCTTCATCGGATTCTACGAATCCATATCAAAGAAAAAGCCCAAAATAATTGCAGAAAATTGAAGAGCTTTTGTTGTGCTCAAATGAGAGATAAACTCTTGCTGGAATCCATCTTCCGATGCTCTTGGAACGATTTGAAAATTGCCCAAAATTCCATAACCAGGCATTAAGAGTACCCCTTTTCGCTACTCTTTCCTTAGCCGGTTCGCTCTTTTTCTTCGCCATTCCTACATGTGAACACGCGTGTCAACAGAACAGGGTGTAGAATTGGACTGCGTTACAAAGCAGAAGAGCTTATAAAGTAATTTCATGATTACGTAAAGCATCCGCGAAACCTTCCCCTTTCAGCACTTTGCCATATCTCTCCCTCGCACTTGCGATATCACGCCGTGTAGGCTTGTTTCGCTACCCTTAAGCCATCAATTTGCGATGTGATAAATTACATTTTCCCATCGAAGGAAGCTTCTAAAAGGTGCGCCAAGAAGTGCCGGTACAGTGAGTGCGATGGGTAGAGTGTATGGCGCATAGGAAGCCGCTCCAAAAAAAGGACAAATTATGGGGGACATCACAACTCAACGCAAGCACCCATATGACAGCTAAATACACTTCCCGGCCGGTTCACTTCGATACATTCCGCGAGTACATCAACAGGGTGGGTGAAAATGTGAAGAAAATGGGAAAAGCTGCTCCATAGCAAGAGTGGTAATTTTGTTTGTACTTTATTGTGTGATCTTTTGCTGCTCTGCGTTGCCGGGAAAGACCCCTTTAGGCTAGAGGAGATTGTGCGAGCCTAGTCGGAAGCTGTATGAAGTCTCACAGACACTTTAGAGAGGTCTGCCACGTAGAATACTCTCAACGAGGTGTATGTTGCTTCTACTAAAAACATAGAAATCTTTTTATAGATGATTCTATTTCCAAAAGGAGAAAAAAACGACAAAGCATAAGGAGTTCTTTTAACAGACAACTTCTTTCAAATTGTACCTTTCCTTGTGCTCCAAGTTCCTGCAGTGTGTTCCAAACTTATAATGAAACTGTATTGGGATTTACAATTTTCAGCCAACCGTACCTGATTAGGAGAGTTTAACCGGCATAAGTTATATTCGTCGCACAAAGGACGAGCGCATAAGTCAAGTGTGGAGCAAATTTCCTTCTAGACTCACGAGCGTTGCTTCCAGGTATTTCGCTAATTTCGCTGCAAAACGTAGCCTGGTGAACGCAGAAGCTAATGCTGTCTACGGCAAAATCATCCAATTCCTTTACGCTCCGAGCAATCCAAAAATGTGTGTATCTCCCCGGAAAGTGTGCCGTACAGAAAGAATTCCTTCTGCAAGCTCTTCAGCTACGCCATCCCGCTCTCCCTCCCCTACCTACTGAAGGGTTCTGGAATGTTGCACAAACTCTCCTTCAAGCCGATTAGCTTTGGCAGCCATGACAGCGAGAAGTTAATTATGAAATTTTTCAATTTATTCTCCTTTAAGTGGTTTTCCCCCGCACGCAACACATACCGGCAACGTTCGAACACATGTGTACGGGTGGGGTACCGGTTTCTTGCAGCTAAACCATTCACCAAAGATAAAACAACTTTGCCACGGAACAAATGCTTCATCTCGAGTCATTTTGTACCGACGGAAGGCTCGTCCAAAAAATGTTTAACGACGAAGAAATTGTTTTCCCAAAAAAGGTCCAATTTATTGAGGTTGGCAGCAAGCACCAACAATAAAATTATGAACACTGTGTGCGGGGAGAATCCGTATGCATATCGTGCTCGGAAACTTTTCATCTCACTCCAATTTTCCAACTAATTTGCGCATCTTCACCAAAACAACCGGCACCGGCAGCAGAGGACGAGAAAGAAAAATGTATCTACAGCCTTTGCGGGTGTGGTAAAGGATCTCCTTAATATCCTAAAACAAAAAAGGCACACAAAGCCCCGAGAAGAAGCTCCTGACCACGAACATTTTCCAGTCCCGGGATTGGTGGGGTACGTGAAATTATGCTCGCACATGAAAATGATTGCTTTCCCGGGCAAGATGTATGGTTTCTTTGATTGTTTTGATCACTTTGAAGCGGTGGGTGGGTGACTTTTCGCAAAGTTCCTGCTTCATTAGTGCTGGCATTTACAATCGAGGTTTGATGAAGATCTGCTTTTACCGCAAATCCTTACAAAGCTTATTGAAAATTCGCAGGTATACCGAAATGTTCATTAAGAACCTTCATACAATAGATTGTTCGCTTTTTCTCGCAGGCATCCGTTTATTTATTATGCGCTAGACCATCTTCGACAGCATAATAAATGGCAAAAGTGCTCAATTGTTCATCATTTGTGGGTGTTCGGTAAAGGCAGCGAAATATGTTAGAAACAAATAAGTTTGTCTTCTGAGAAAACAATTTTTTATGTAATTTTTATGATACAAAAGCTCTACTTAATATCTCCAAAAAGATAAATATCCTTGCTAAAGCATGCGACTGACACGGTACTATAAATGCAATAGTAAATTGCAGTAATATTTTCCAGTCTCCGTGCTGTGAGGGACAGTTTCGAAATCAAGGGCAAAACGGACTACACTTCAGACAGCTCACTCTCACACTTTAGTCGAAATCATGTCTCTAGCACCTTACTACATCAACTGCAAACGATAGAAATCTTCATCCAAAGACATCCACCACGGCCCTCAATCAGTTGCCGAGCGCAATGAATCGAAATAATTACTGCCTTTTAAGGATTTCGATGGTTTAACTTCTTCGTTTTTTTTTTCTATTCATTTCAATAAATGTACTTCATCCAGTCCTGCCAGTCCCGACTGTGAAACGTGCTCTTTTACTAAACCAAAACGCTTACTGTTAAGCAAGGAAAAAAAACACGATACGATGGGGAGAATATCGTTAAGAAATTTGAAAGATACGAAGCGGACATGTCTTCTACTCGCAAGAAAACGTTCCAGCCTTTGTCCGCTCGTTGATATGTCCTTGAAGCAAGCGACAGATGCAAAGCCTTAATCGATTGTCTGCCTGTGTCTCTGAGCTTTCTTCTACTTATCCCGAAAACGTCACCACCCTCCCATTTGCATAATCTTGCAACTCTCCTTAATCGTGCAGTCCCAGGCAGAGTGTCCGTCGCTCAGTCAGACGCTCCGTTCCAGCAGACCGGTGTGGAAGAATTAGAAAAGAGTGGAAAGGTCACACCGGTTCGTGACTCGAGTCTGGCCTCGAGAGTTGCCTATAAACGATGTTGTGAGCTGCTGGAGCTTTTGATGACGGATACACACCGGCGGATGTCACCTTGACGAGTTTCAGCTTTGCATCTTCACTCCTGTGGGGATTTGGTTCGTTTTTCGTCAAAATTTCAAACTGGACGAATTGTTACGATTCACTTCTTAACGTACCGGGCATCAGAGACAACATGCGATATTACAATTTCTCAGCCTTACGGGATCTCTTCAGTATACGAATGGAAAGCACAGGAGCAAAAAAACTACTCAACCATCCACGTACCACTCTCCATTGTGCGATCGGTTTATTGGAGTCGCTGTTTGTTTTAAATTCCGACCAACGGGAATAGAATGCATCCCGAAAACCGAATCATGCTCCATTTTATTCCATCAGTACGTGAAAACCTTCCCCGCTTGGTGGCACATGTTTGGATGATACCAAGAAAAAGGGATAAATCCCATCGGTAAATCTCAGCACCGAAAATTGACGTTTGACGATGATGTCCTTGGAAGACATCCAGCGCGAGTCGTGCCCAACTTTCGGCATGGGAATGTACGTTGCCTGGAGCTTGCCGTACGGATCGCTCACTCATGGTTGCGTTCCGATGTCAGATAAAACCATGAGAGAAAGACCCTTTAATCGGGTTGATTTTTTTATATTTTTTGTCAGCTCTATATTTTATCGATACGGAGAGCCGGAGACCGTGGGACACGTGCACTTTTCGTAGCTTATGATTGACTTTTGCGCTTCAGCTATTCAAGCGTGTACCAAGCGGACGACGGATTGTTTAACTCGAGGGATTTGCTGTGATAACAATCCCCCTTCAGCTGCTGAATCAGAGCGCCGGCAAGCAAAAGCGGGATTGTCTTTCAATCGATTTGCGTTGGCGCTGGTAAACGCCCGATCGATCTTATTCCTATTCGGTATGCATACATCGATAGGTCATGTCAAGAAAAGATACGTTCGGTAGGGTTGAAAATTGATGCACGTTCACAAGTGTATTATACACATGCTCTGTGTAAACAGAAGACGAGACAAAGGAATACTATATGATACCAAGAGCTTTTTGAGTTTTTATAATTAATATATTCAATTTCATTCTTCAATAAAATTCCCTTGCATCTGTTATAAAGTCCATTAAGGTATTCTAATGTATAATTGTCAAGAAAAATTACAATGTAATGCCCATAAAACTCACCCTCCCGAACATTGCATATCCATAGGTCATGAACCCCCGTCGATATCGTACCATAGGAAATGAAATAATGATTCTATTCCGTTCCCGTGGTTGAGCACTTTCGAACAAATTTCCCTTTTCTCTTAATATCATACTTTTAAAAAGACATTAAATCCCCGACAGCTCCTGTTACATATACGCCCCCCAGTAAGGCAGCAAATGAGCGCACGAACTCACCCTTTAAGGGGGTAGGTTAGTACAGCAGATTTTGCATTTCCCAGACGTTCGAAATTTGATTTACAGTCAACGGTTTGGTATAGGTGGATAAATATCTTGCAATTATTGGTTGGGAGCGGGACGGGATCGTTCAATTTTGCTACCCCGTTTGTTAAACATTAGCATTATGATGTGCTAATGCTGCTATTGCGTGTTTAATTAAGTGTACAACGAATGAAAAAAACGAGGAGGGTTTTCCTTTCTTTTCACTTTTTTCATTTGAAATTTTTCAATAATGCTACAGAACGCGCAAAATCGATAACTTGTTTGTTTGCTTCTTTTAAGCGAGTAAGATGGGTTGCCTTAAAAAAATCCTTTTCTCTACAGTTTATACATTCTTCCCACACTCGGTACGTTTTCCTTGTAAGAAGCGATGCAACTATGTAGAATATAAATGGCAAAAAAGGCAAATTTTCCATACTACAAACAGCTTGCAGCAAAAATACTAAAGCCATAATTTTTATCCATCTCGCGCACGTCGAAATAGTTTGTTGTAGGGTAGGAAAATTATGATGTTGATACTTCTGGCATCCTTCAGGAACAGTTTTTCCGGCCCACGCCCCATCCTCCATCACCATGCACTTCCGGGAATGCCACGTGCAGCTTTCCTCCCGTTAAACTTCACTCCACAACTTCATTGCTCTTTTTGTGCTTTTGTGTGCCTGAATGAAGAAGTAGTAGTGTTTGGTAGTGTGATGATGCGTACTATAATATTGTTGTTGCGTGTTTCGGAAAGTTGGTGTCGGTGAAAAACAATGGAACCCATCAAACCTCCAACTACGGGCGTTAGTTGGTGGGTGAAACATGTCAAAAAGTTGTGGTAAATTGGCGTACGCTTTTCCTGGGTGGCATTTTCTGCGCCATTCTTCGGAGGCAGAACTGTCAAAAGTGTGCTGGAAAGTAAGCGAGCTGTAGTGTGGTTTATGCCTTTCGGAAGAAAAAGACAATGGAGAGGCGCCTGAACCCACACCGCCTGATTGTCGATTGCAATCAATGCGCGCCGGCTCTGATGTGATCGGTAAAATTTGTTAGCCAAGAAAAACTGCCAATTGCATGCGAAACTCGTTAGAATTGTGCGTTCTTGTGTGGAAAAACTTTTCCATTTCGAACATTTTTCGCTGAGGTGGTTATACCATCAGTCGCGAAAAGCTGTGATGTGTGAAATCTTTATTTCTATAACTTATGAATAATGGCAGGGGGCAATAAAAAATGCAACAATATTTACCTGACGTTTAGAATTTCGGATAACGAATACGAGAAGCTTATTAAAAATGGAAAAAGTCACTGAAGCAAACACAATTTTCATTCAACAACACATTCCCGCCGTGTCTGTCTGTGGTAGTTCCCAGGCGTTTTCGAGTAACGCAGGCTCTCGCTACATGTCCACACAGCTGTGAAACGGTTCCAAATTGTTCGTACACCTCTACACACACTATTCCGCGAATGATAAATAATCTCACAACAGTAACGAAAATGTGTTAGAAATTTCGAAAAGCTGCTGCTACTCACTGCAATCTCCCGATGTCCCCACACCGGTCTCCAAAAAAGAGAGCTAACAGGAGAAGAAGAAGGGACAGCTTTAGAGACGAGCACATCAGCAGGAAAAGTTTAATAACCATCATAAACAGTTGATGCATGCAGTCGTCCTTACGGGTGCGGGTTGTAGTCGCACCGAGTTTCCAATTTCCGGAAGCAATAACTCAACCAATTCGCAGTGCGATATGTGTGTGAATATTTACAATTCGTTTTTCTATTTTGGATTCCCTGCCATTACTATTCTTGGTAAAATTGTTGCACGCTCATGTTTCCTGCTCTGAAAGGTGTACAAATCGCACCAAATCGGTGCAATGTTGGATTTGTGCGAGACATGTGTTTTTTTTGCCCGCAAAATATTACATGAAAAAGGAAAAAAATCGAATGGTGTTATGCACGTGGCGGTTATGCAAAAAACATGTTTCATCTACAAGTGTTGCTAAACATGGTTCGAATTTGTGTAACAATATTGTGGCGGTTGTAGCTGATGAACAAACGTAATCGGTTCTACTGGGAACATTTAGAATTAAATATTTGTACTTAACCTATTAGTTATTGTTTCTGAATCGGGTTAATGCCAGTCGTATTCACCGGAATAAATGAGCTTTAGATTTTGTTGTATTATTAAATGTTTCCATGTTTGCCATATAACACCTTTGGAGAGTAAACAATTTGCATTGAGAGAAGTTCTCCCGGAACAGGATACATTTTTTTTAGATGAAAAACTGTATCACATTTTGCACACAACTGCACATAGAAATCTATTCCCAGGTCAATGTTCATTCGTTACAAAATAGGTTCCTAATTCAAGCAATAAATGCACTTTAAGGTGTGTAAAGCAATGTATCACAAATTTATTTGTAAAATTGCACCTTCTATAAGCATTAAATAGATATATTTCAATAACAATTTTTGAAATAACTTAATCTACGAATAAATGATTTTCATATAGTAATCTACATAATTGATGAAATTCGGAAATAATAATAATAGTTACTACAACAATAGAAACAGTAAATACTATTGTGAATTTATGTTTTAGGATAAAATTTCTTCAGTTGTATCAAAGCGTTGATTATTGATAAAAGCAAACTTAAAAGCGCATATTTTTATGAAATGCAGAATTAATTGTTAATACATTTTTTCTATTCCGGGGGCGGTCCGGTGGCCGAGGAGATAAGCGGCGCCGGTCTTAAACGGCAGGACCGGGGTTCAAATCCCATCCGGATCGTTCCCCCGTAGTGAGGACTGACTATCCAACTACGTGGTATCAATAAGTCTCGTAAGCCAGAAATGGCAGGCATGACCGAGTAGGTCGTTAGGCCAAAGAAGAAGAACATTTTTTCTATTAGGTACATTTGATTCAGTGTAGCTACTCTAGGCCCCATGATTTTATCTCACCCAGAAGGAACTTTCTCGCGGTTCTCCCCTGCTTTTGTAACTCCTGAACAACAAAAAAAAAGCCCCAAAACCACGAGCTCAAACTCGCATTTGAAGGATTGGCAGTAAAACTTGTCCGTTCGGACCGTCCGGTTTTGCTTAGGCCGGACCATAGACGTTTATTGTTGAAAACTTTCACCCATGAAGGCATGAGTGTGTGCTGAGTTTTCCGCGGTAAAATCGTGTCCCGCTGCTTTCCCGTGAAGTGTACCACGCAACCCGCAAGGGTTGCTTTTTTTTGCGATCGAAATAATTGAGAAACGAATTAATCCATTAGTGCTATTTCATGTTTGCTGGACGTTTTACCGTTTGTGATTCGTTTTTTTTTTTCGTGCCTCAACGCAAAGGTTATTGGTTCATTTTACGGAACAAAATTATAGCACTGTGACAAACAAACTGCCGGCCGCACGATTGCATCGATGAAGTTGTGTAGTTATTTTTGGTAACCTTGTTTGGTGAAATTTTGCGTCATTGTTGCCATGTTGAATTAAACATGAAGTTGTTGAAGGTACTGCTCAACCCTCCGACCATTGTGGATGTTGGATGGATATTTTACGTGAGGGTTCAATCAAATTTCCATTAGTCAGTCGAAAGGAAATTTGCTCTTAATTCGGTTCACTTCACTATAGGATAAAATTTCCAAAATTGGATTAAAAAACATGAAAAGAGATTTAAAAACTAGTACCCTTTTTATTTGTTCCCCTCAATATTTTTTCCTCCATTATTTATGATTTTTATGGAACGAAAACCAAACAACCAACAGGACCAAAGCTATCACATTTGACTCAGCATGTGATGAGCACAGATCGCCTGGAGTATAGAAACTAGGACGCTGTGATTTATCGTGTGTAATAAACGTATCGAAGCATTGGCAAAAGGATAGCTTCACAAGACGCCTGTGGAAAAGGAAAACGATCTCACCTGACCATACACACCTTTGTACGACGATTTTCGACCAACGAGCTAACCGAGAGGCAGGAGGGCAACAATTTACCTCTCATCTCACCATCTTTTTTTTGTTATTACCTGTCCAAACTCGCAAAACCCGCAAGTGTGCACTGCTGGAAAATTGTATCCGGGGGAAAAAAGATCGTCCTCCTCAAGCTTTCCTCCTGTACTCTCTCTCTCTCTTGCGAACTTTCTTCCACAACAACCGAAACACGTTTGGAAATATAAACAATCTGATAAATGATGGAAATAAATTTGAGCAGCAGGGTTTTTTTTATTAGTTTCGGTGGCTTCGATGCCACGGCATCGACATCGTCTGGAAGGGGGTGGTCCATGTTGGTGTACCACGAGCAAATATTGATGGTTGAGCAGGCAGCTGATTGCATTTCGAAGAGCAACTATCAGAAAGTTTTATTGGTTCCGGTAGGAACAATTGAAGTTTCTTCATGGCAATCGTTGAAATGGAAGAGTTGGACAGATTATTGCGGTTTTTATGTATGTATGCTGTAGTAGTTATTGGACGTTTTGAGTTAGGCAATAATTTTAGAAATTCGAACAATCGTCTTAGTTTTTCTATTATTAATTTTATGACAATGAATTTCGTCATTCTGGAATTGCTGAAGAAAACCATCTTCATTGCTAAATATTCGGGTAATGAAACAAAATTGGGATCTAAATATTAAAGCATAACGGCTCAACGCTTTCATTTGCTTGTCCTGCTTCGATTATTTCTTTTGTAGTCAGAATCACCAACACCCAAACCGTGGCTAGCTCGACTTTAAGCGCCATTGCACATCGGAACATCAATCACGTCCCTCCACGTCCCGGGACCACTTTGTACGACTTCTTGACGCTTTTATGGTATTCCTGCTGCACTGCTTGCTTTCCTTTATCCGTTTAGCTTTTCCTTTGATGATTATGACAACGATCATTTGGCGGAAGAGAAAAGCATCGACACACAGACATACCACCACACAGCACACGATAAACATGTGTTTGTTCCGTTGGATTCATCTAATGATGGGGGAAAAAGAAAAGTAGCCTAGGCAACCAGTGTGGATGTAGGAAAAGCGGGAAGGAAAACATGTATCACTCTTCGCGCTGCCTGCAGGCATTTTCTTTCTCTCCCGTTTACCATTCATTCTCTTCTTACCCGGAAAAGGACGTCACCATTTGCGCACCGCCACTCCTCAATGTCGGCTGTTGCCCCCACAGTGTCCGTGACAGTTATTAGCTTCATTCTGATTTTTATGATTATTGGTTTAATGGATCTCGCCACTGGCGCACCATTTCCGTCCCCACCATCATCGCACCGGCGGAAAATCAAAGGAAACATTCGTAGGCGGAGAAAACTGGACGTAAAAGAATTATGGACATGCGACAAAAGGCTACAAACGCGCGTTCACTTCCCTCGGGAGAAATTCGTCTCTTTGCTTCGGTTCCCGAGGAAGACGGACGTTTTGTAAATTGATCCTAGTTCCACCCCAGTTTGGTCGTTTGGCGTTTTGTTTGACTAATAGATTTACTGTGATTTTTATTGAATCTACTCACCCCGACCCGGTATGATTAAAAGGGCACACATTGATAGTTGTGAGACGTGGAGCAAGGGTCAAGAGGCGAAAGGACGAACAAAGATGAGCTGCTTTCCGCATTTTCCTGGGAGTTGGTAGGAAGAGTGATAAGCAGTGTGAGTCATGTCGGGATCCCAAGAGGATAGTTAATGGTATTTATCTTAACCAACTAATCATTCCTGTAGAGATGCGAAGGAAAATTCAGTGCTGTTGTACTAAATGTGATTAGATGTGTCTTTTTCTCGTCTATTATCAGGTTAGCAATAATTAAGCTTGTTACATTTTGTCTACTGATAACGAGTTGATTATTAAATTTATTTTAGTAGCACGCATCGGAAAGACATTTTTAGAAAACGAAAGATCTACCAACAAAGTTCTAAGCCTTATTGTTGCCTTTGGATGAAATTGAAGTACAAGGCGAGACATATGTTATTACTTCTTCCCGAAAAGCAAATTGTCCAGTACGGTACAGAGAGTGCTTACATGCTTGAATAAACTCTCACACACACTCAATTAAAGTTATCTTCTTAAGAACGCGTCCCACGGGAGGTATTATTTGTTGGAAAGTTTGTTCGCCAGCTCCAAGTGCCTTCCACCGAGCGCGCACATGAACCTCCTTATGCCACCCAGAGTTTGTGCACACGCGGCCATTTTCTATTAGGTAAATTGCACATATCAAGTTATTAATTGTTAAAGTTATTACAATAAATTATCGCGCACAATCTTCTGCCAGTGCGCTCCGCCGCCGAAACTTGCCGGCTTGCAGTTGGGTGAATTTATGGCACGGTGAGCTTCTTGCGTCTGTGACCATTGCATATGTGACATCTCGCGTGTGCAGTAGATGTTCCGGTACATCCGCTTTCTTACCTATGCTGCTGATGGATCTTTGCGACACCGAGCCTCTCGCCGAGGATCCGCTGTCTCGAGGTCCCACAGGACACACTACGTCTTCTGGAGACCTTTGCAGTGTGTGAGGAGGGAGGGTGAGTGGGCGAGATCCTGGCTAGAAACTTCTCCTTCATACTGGTGGGGGACGCCATAAATTCCAACGTCAATATTCATAATTCTCTTCCGCGTTCTCTGGCACGGGCAATGTAAATCGTACCTGGAGCTCCCGAACGGCCGATGGAGGCGCATGGTTTTCCATCGCTCCGAGGAGTCGACGAGCAGTGTCACTTGCAGAAGTGATTTTGCAGCCGTGCAGCTGTGGATGCCGTGGTTTCTGCAATGTGCATTCCCTCCGGCCAGGTGGGTGCAAATAAATGCGAACCGCATGATTTCCCGCCCATTATATCGATGGTGAAAATGGCGGCGGCAGTATGGTGCAGGCAAAGGAAGGAACATACGGAAGTAGTTTATGTGGAGCTGTGCCCTTCTCGTTTTTTCCCCATTCGCACAGTAGAAACAATGGGGATGGAATTTATTGAAGTTATTAGAGAAAGTATAATTTATATTTATCGTACTTTTCCCATGGGAAAACCATATGGCGCGTACGGGTCCAACCCACACATACACACATCCTGTCGGTTTGAAGAGAAAAGGACCAGGATAGGACGAGGATATCGTCCCGGCCACCAAGTAAAAGCGACAGCACTGTAAAGCATTGCGCTTACCGTGTTGTTTATTGTTGGAAACTTTCTCTACGGCGCGTGTAAATGTTTCATTGCGTTGTTTTGAGCAGCAACATTGGAAGCAGTACGTAGAAAAACGATGTGTGTGAGTGTGCCCATTTCCATCAATGAAATGATGGGCGGGTGTAAAAACGCGATGTCTGTCGCGTTGCAGTCAATGCAAAGCCGATGCCGAAACGACAAAGTTGCAACCGATGCGCTCAGTTAGGGATTTGGTGTGAGAGGGAGGAAGAGAAATCAATTTGGAGGTTCTAGGTATGCACTGTGCAAGTCGTCCGCTACTGTTGCCATTGCGAGCAAAGCTCCCATCTTCCGTCACACGACAAACAGCTATCATTTTCAATTTCGTTCCAAATAGTTAGTGCTCCGGTGTGTACTTTATCACGAGTTTTCTAAAATCGGTATGCTAATGGTTGTTTATTTTTTACTGTTTTATTTTTCCAGATGTTTGACTGCAAGAACCACATCCGAGTGATTCAACCCATGGACAGTGGTAACCGGTTGTACATCTGTGGCACGAATGCACACAACCCGAAGGATCTGGTGATTTATGTAAGTACTTGACTGTTTTTGAAATGAAACATTCTATGAATTATTTTTTGTTCATGGTTATGTAGTTCTTATATTTTTTATATTATGCTAGGTAATTTATTAGTATTATGAAGTGTGCCTTAGCTTTATTAGAGTTTTAATCCATTTTATCTTATTGTCTTCTTTCTTGTTACGTCTTTTTATTTTTTTAAATATTTAGTAAATATCAATTAATCAGTTGTCTTAACAAATATAGTTGATATAGTTTTTATATAATTAGTTAATTATCGTCTAAACAAGAGAAGACATCCCTTATTTCATCAGAATCCTTGTTAAAAGGCTGTAAAGTTATTGCGTTTAATGAAGCTGTGCTAAGGGAAACCCTTTTTTTCTAACAAAACAACCTATTTTCATTAGTAAGCCGAGACTATCGCTAGCTATAATCGTCTAAAGTCACAATTACCATTTAGAAAGGGTGGCCGAACCGTTCATTAGCGAACAAAAGAAAATCGCATTGTATGAACAGTGTGGTAGTGTCTCCATCTAACCTTAACCTAACCTCGCATCCATTTGTACTCGTAAGCAAACCAACTCGCCGTCGCTATGTGTCACACTTTCCCACCTCCCTCGAGCCGTGCGGGTTACGTCAAAAATCAAGCCATTCATTCGCACCTGAGCGCCCTGAGTGTGGGTAAAGCACATAAAAAGGTGAAGAGCATTTGCATCCCCGGCAAACGAGGCCTTTTTCGCCCACGGTCGGTCGCATGTAGGGTGTGGTGTTGATGTCCCCCTTTTAAAACGCGCCACCATAAGAAAGAAGCGCTGGAATGCAATTTGGTGATGGCGGAAGGTTTTAATGGAAGGTAGTTAAAACCGCGTACCACCTGCGGGATTTAAGGGGAGAGATGCCACGGTCAAAGGAGACCGATGCAGAGAAAGAGAATGAGAGAGAGAGAGAGAGACGCAGTGTGCAACAAAAGCAGCGCAGATGAGCCGGTCGTGGTCATTGCCGTTTGTGGGTTGTTGTGGCGTGGTACCACCGTCCTGTTAAAGCATCATAATATCCTCTTAAGGCATAATCCTTTGCAATAAAAATTAACGCCATTTGCTCTCGCACCATTTTTGACCGGCATTATGTTCCATTCTCCCACATCGACACCTCGACAATGAACGGACCTCATTTGTTCAGTATCATAATGTTATTGTTTCTCTGAGTGGCCTTTGCCACAGTGCCTGTCCCCGGATTTATTTAGCTGCTTGGGGATTTACAAAAAAAACTCGGATAAAGGAAACGAGGAATTCCTATTAAAATATCCCCCACGCTGCTTGTTGTTTGCAAATTGGCAGATACAGCAAAAGATGCCACCTGCGTGCCGGCCAAACAGTGCTTCCGTATTCATAGTACACGAATTATGCTTTGGCTTTTCCGCCCCACCGAGATGGTGGTTGTGGCCATGTTGTGTCGCGTTGTTTTAACAGGCATTAAAACTTTAAAACTCATCCCTGTTGCCGCTCAACCCGTATTCTTTAGAACCGTTCTCAGGCAAAGACAGTATGGCATTGGGATTAGAGCTTTAAAATCGATAAAATAGCAAAACCTGGGAAATGGAATGTAGCCGAGATTATTATTTAATAATGGATCAGAATAGTAGTAAGCAGGTTATCGTTCGCTTCCCAAAAGGAACATCTTCAATGCGGGCCCAAAAAGTGTGACCCGTGGAGGTAGCCATTATCTCAGGAAGATATCACAAACAATTACCAACCAGCCGGCTGAATCGAACCGGGCTGTGGAACGGGAATCATTATGGCACGTGGCATTTCCCTAATGAAATCGACCGTAACGTGTGAACGGAACAAGGTTGCAGGAAAGGTTTTTAGTTGCGTGCCGGGTTTTACGCCATTTCCTAAATGTCGTTTACATTAAATTAAATTACAAAATTCAAACTCATCAAAGGACCGTTGTTTCGTGAGCTCCAATGGAGCAAGAAGTTGTGAAGTGTATGTTTCTCTCGGTGAAGAATATCTTTCACTGGGATGAGCGGTTGACTCCTTCAGCGAAAGCAAAGACACACCACTATAAACCGTTAACGCCTCCGAAGTGTCAACATCCATCAAAGATTATAGGCTCATTAAACGCTGGTTCCGGGCTCGACGTCTTTGTCAACCTGCCCGGCGCGTAACATCATCTTCATTTGCCATCTCGCAAGCAAATGATTTTTCATGCTGGTGTGAAAATGATGTCAACCGTTCGCGTGCAGGACAGACGCTTGCCCCTGTGTGGTGGTGAGATTATTTAAAAGTCGTAAACGGCTAGACCAAAAACTTTTGCGTCAAATGTAATTTCCGCGTTAGTGTACGGCACACAGGGAAAGCTTACACTTCAAGGAAGGGAAGAAGGGATATATTTGTACACGTTCATTCCTTTAGCCATGATGCTAATCGCCTTACAAGAATAAAAAAATAGAAAGGAAGAAGGTGTGGAATATTAGGCTGTTGATGCAACACAAAAGCGTAGTTTCCGGTGTTTTAAGACCAGTTAATGACGTCGTAGAGCTTGTCTACGGTTGAACGTAGCCGACGATAGTCTACGTAGGTCATAAAAGTACAAATTTAATTAAGGAATGAATAAAACAATGTCCAAAACATGGATTGTTTAAAGCATAAAACGTTGCGAAAAGAAATAGATGCAACAATTTCTGAAGCGGAAATTATAAAACGTTAAAAATTAAGTGAAAGTTAAATGCAAATGAGTTAAAAATATGCAAGTTATTTTATTTTTAACAAATGATATAGGAAAACTGATGTTAATAGTAAATTTAATGTAAAACTTAAAGTATCATAGTAAATGGGACAATTGAAATGTTTTCCCGCTGTCCTTTTCGGTTTCAAAATCGATGTTGCACGATTGTTCAACGGTGGAAAACATTGCCTATCGGTAAACCTTCCACAAGGTTTTTCTCCGTCCATTTTTCGGCACCTTGCTTACAACAACATTATCGCATTCTTACAGTCGATTGCATTCGTAATAGATTTTGCTGAACGACGACGCATTTTCATATCTTCTCTTTTTTCTCTCCTGCCAGAGCCAATGGTTACGGTGGCAAGTTTGCTTCCTTCGGCTGGCAGTTTTCCTCCCATTTTCTACCACAAAACAGTCGCGATAAATATTGGGAGAAATTCACCGGGTGCCTTATCGAGCAGAGAGTGTGGTTGTGGAGTTGAATATCAAAACTCTCGTACGTTTTGTCGAATAATAAGGCTCCATACCCCATCGGTGCAGCGTACCGTAGCGCACGAAAACTCAATCAAGTGGAAAACTTTGTGCGCACTTGATGACGATCCCGATCCGGGGGTGGAAATGGGGACTATATACAATTGTTTCCACTGAGACTTTCCGCCGAGCCAGAAAGATGTTGCTGGTTTTTGCTTGTTTTCGTTCCACGAATTCTGAGAGGGGGAAGGGATTGTGACGTTTGAAGTGGATGAGTTTTACAAAAGTGTCCTCGTTCGTTCGAGTGAAACTTTGAAGCGCGGCTGAAAGGATTGAATCACAGTGTGTAAACGTTTGGTGCAAATGTAATGAAGCGAACGTAATTAATCGATCGTTCTTGCCGTTGAGTGGATGGCTTTAATTACCATGCCGCCGGGTCTCGTTAGGTGAACACGATAAAGACCATTAAATGCAAACATTTGGTTAAATGTTGTCTGCTTATCTTTTGTTTAAGTTTGCTGAGCATATTGCATTTGAAATATTAAGTGACGAAAGGTTTTATTTATTTGTTGAGGGCTGATATTTATGCATTATTAGCTGTACATTTAATTACCTTGAAAGAGATATTTTGGAGAGATTGTAGCTCCCAGCGTTGCAAAAATGTAATAATGAAGATCGCGTTATTCGTTATGAATTGTAGTTTTGAGCGAATTGTCGTTTTTCTTCTCCATGTCAAAGCTTCCATCATCTTTAAAGCTACCAATAATCCATATGTTGTATGTTATCTGCTTGACAACAAGATTGCGTATAAATCTTGATGCAATCTGTTCCCGTTTCGACTAGCAGCTGCCTGCCTACCCTGTCTAGTTTGATAGACGAGAGCGTGAAAAAAATAGAACTCAAACAATGGGAAACCTGACAGATTCGCAGTCTGCCTGCGACGTGATTCATTCGTGGTGCAGTTTTTTTTTCTTTTTAATTCATCACTAGCATGTTCCATCGGATCTTCTACCGACTGTATCACTTTAGGCCGTGAAAGAAAGAATAATAGAAAGGAAGAGAGATGCACAAAAAAACTTACGATATACCGGGCTTGGTAGATTTATTGCTCTGTCGTTAGAGTGTGTTTCATTTTCAGTTTGAATAGTTCTAGCCTTTCGAATGTCGCAAAGGTGCTTCACTGGTGGAAAGAAAATACAAACTATTTTTTCCATAAACTTGAAATAAGTAGACTCTAGTATGGCGCACAAATAGGATAGAAATATAAATGTCACTTAATCTGTTTAAGCTATAAACTTTTTAAACTAAAATAACTGTTTGTTCAGTATCCAGAAAAGGATTGACCGCAAATGTATAAACCGCCGTACAAACTACTCTGCAATTTTTCAGCTTGGAGAATCAAATGCAACTTTTATCCTCTCAATATTATTCGTACGCCGGGTAAATAAACTCAACACGTGCTTCTCCTATTCGCGTCATTTAGTGACAGCTCTTTACCACTGTGTGCATTCCTATCCGATTTGTGATGATAGTTAGTTTTGGCACCAAACATAATGCACAAAAATAACCAATCAGCTCTCAGGTGAATATATCCACATACACACACACTGGCACGTGCAAATCAAAGCATTTCGCAAAACAAACTATAATCATTCGCCTGTGATTGGCAACACAATATTTTGAAAAGAAGTAACAACAACAGCAAATGTTTCACGTTCCACACCGGAACACACACGTCACAACGGTATGATGATATTCTAACAGCATTTATGCGTTATTGTTTCCAGTTGCGTTTCCATTCATCATCGGACCAGCAGCTAAAATAAGTACGTACGGCGCGCTACCCGCTACGCAAATACACTGCAATCCGACGCGGGATGAAATTGAAAAATGGTTCCGTAAAATTGTCAACCCATTTTTGGTTTGTTTTTGGTTTTCGGGTGGTGGTGGGTGGTGCCTTTCTGTCAACGCAAATGAACACCAACGAAAAATTCCTACGGGGCGCTTTCATTTCGCGGTGTTTATTTGCGCAGCTAAAGTTTCCCGTGAGCTTTGTTTGAAATTCCATCTAATATTTATGTCACCGGGCAAAAGCCTGCACCGAAATGGTGGATAGCCTTTGTTTTGCCTTTCTTTCTAGTCACTTTTTAATGGTGTGTTTCCTATTTTCCGATTTTCCACCGATCGTGTAGCGGAGTAGTGAAAAAAAATAAACCTTGGAAGCTTTTTTCCCTCCTTCAGTTGGCTCTTTCGCCTCATTCAAAGTTTTCTACGAAAAATGACAACACATATATCGGCACGCCGTAGGAGAAGTGGTTAGGATGTCGGGCAGTGCTGCTGCACCGTGTCCAAAAGCGCTGGACACAATGGGGCAACTTGCTCACTTTCAAGCCTCCCAATATTCGATGGTTTGTTTTCATTCATTTATCCGGTTGTCATTTTTAGCCATTCATCGCAAATGTACTCAGCCTATTGATCAACTTTTTTTCTACACTATTGTGTTTGCTATTCTCCTTGTACGTGCTAGCTTTTCCTTCCCATTTAATAAATATGCTTTTTTGTGTTTTGTTTGTCTCTCTGTTATGTTCGGGGAGATCGAGTTTGATCAAGTTTTTCATTTGCTTTGTCCTTCTCCACACTAGTTTGTTCTAACGTCGAATGGCTTTTTTTTGTAACTCATCTATCGTCGGTGCACTGGCTGTGTAATCAATATATATTCGATTGAAAAATGAAATTCCTAGCCCAATGGAGAGAAGAGTAGCGGCTGCAGTGTAATGAGTGCGAATGGAGCAATTTTGGCATTTGATTTTTTGTGCAACCGGCTTTGTACTTTCATCGGGTGGAAAGTACCAAACTGAGAAAAAGGGAAAAAACCCAATACACACTGTTAAAAAATAGCAATCCACTATTGACAACAATGACGACAAACGTGTTTTTTTTTGTGCCCTATCTGGTCTAATCCTTCCATCGGTTTTTGAGTTTTTCTCTCTTTGGAATGCTGCGCGCAAAATTGACCACTCGTTGGGTTATGTTGAAAAATTTATAAACCGACAAAGCTGAACGAGAGCTGCTTTTTTTGCTTTCGTTGCCGTACGAGTTTTTTGTCCACCTGTCCGCTTTCCACTTTTTGATTCGTTTCGATTGTTCTCGTTTTCCCTTAATCATCCGGTCACTACCATATTTTTAGTCACTGTTTAGTCCAACGTGGGATGTGTATGTGTGACAGCAGATGAAAAGCGAACGCAAAACGAGACAAACCGATCAGTGTATTGAAGCTTTCTTCATTTAGGCGTAAAATAGCGTTGGTTTGTCGGTACTCTTTTATTCGTTTTTTTTTTATAAAGTTGATTTATTTTTATTATCCCCCCTTTAAAGAGCGTTTTGAATAATGATGTTTTTTTTTGTTTTTATTTTCTCTTTTTTCAGTCAAATTTAACACATCTGCCACGATCGGAGTATGTGCCCGGGATTGGATTGGGTATTGCCAAATGTCCTTACGATCCGTACGACAACTCAACAGCCATATACGTGGAACAGGGCAATCCTGGCGATTTGCCAGCATTGGTAAGTGTTGTAGATAATTTAAGTGTTTTATTTTTTTCCCCACAAAAACGAACTATATTTAGCGCTGACTTCCGTTTGGAAATGGCTCCTAAAGTGTCCTGTCATCAGAAGATTTTCGATGTGTCTTTTTATTTTCCTTCAATAGTTCAATTCGTAGTCCATGCAATTTAAATGTTGGCTTACTTATGCTGATATAACGCTCAACAACCAGCTACA